>OY294049.1:5196080-5352212 GCA_958510825.1 Brachypterus glaber | reverse complement strand
CAGGAAAAACATACTTTTATTATAAGGATCAATTCTACCAGTTTTGAAAGTAATGCCCCCGAAAACAAAAAATTTATGGGAGGGTTAAACTTTTTAAAAAAATTAAAAAAGTATAATTTTCAAAAAAAAAATTATTTTTTTTTTGTTTTGGTAAAAAGAAAATTAAAATTTTTAATTTTTTTTTAAATTTTTTTCTGTTTTTTTTTTTTATTTTAGTTTTACATAAAAAGAAAATTTAAATAAAAAGTTTGAATTTTTTTTTTGTAAAATATTTATTTTTTATTTTTCGTTTTTTTTTTTAAGAAGGGCATTTAAAAATTAAATAATTTTTTAATTGTTTTTTTGTTATTTTTTTTTTTAGTATTTGGGAAAATGCAAAATAGATATAACTGATTTGTTAGTGTAATCTATTTGTTTTTTACCTATTGGTACCCATTAAGTCCAGACTCCTTCTTATTATTAAGGTTATAGAGAAGTCTATCAGCTAACCTGGTGGATGTACATTGTACGTTTAACGTTTAGCCCTTGTATAAAAAATCACATTAAGACTTTTTGTATAGCTCACTGTGTATATAATGCAATAGTTAATTGTACTTCTAAGATGGTATTGTTAGTTGTAGGGTCTGTCGGACAACGTGAAATATAAGGTCTTCCCGCAGTAACTAAGTTTGTGACCGCGTAGTACGTTAGAGCGGAAGACTGTGGCAATTACCAGACCTGACAGTCCATCAGTCAGCGTTCGCATGAACAGATGTTGCTAGCACTTTTGCCCATTTCTGATATTAATGTTATTAAAATTGGACGTTTCTTATCTTTAGCTTAACAATATTTCTATAAAGCAAACAGACGATCGAAAAATAATGAGTTCTCTTTGCAGTAAATAACTGGTCCGAGATAACAATCATTATTTCTGACCATACACTGTGAAAAATATTAATGGGTCGTAGATAAACCAGTCCAATGCACCTATTTTTCTTCATTTGTTCTATTGTATTAAATTTATTAAATTCATTGTTTGTAGAATTTATTAAGGTATCTAAAATTAATGGGGCCTTGGCAAAGACGTATTGATACTATAAGGTTATATCTCCAACTCAAAATGAATAGATCTAGAAATAACGGCTATAATTTATCAGCTCCAAGACTGGTTTGAGACAGTTCTCCATCATCGAGACGTTTACATACTATAAGTTTTGTTTGACGTGTACATAGCTGTATACACGACGGACGTACACATAGTCACTGCGAATAAAAATAATTAAATTATTATTTAAGTATTTTTTATACATACCTGCTAAAATATAATTTCTTTTTCTATTTTGCGAGTCTTATAAGCTCATAATCACACGCATTTTGCGTGTTTTTATAGGCCCATAAGAGGTCTCTACTTTTTTTCTTTTGGGTTGGCAACAGACAAAAGCCTATCGCTTGACGAACGTCGCTTTAAAGTTTAATTTTCTACAAAATTTTGTATTTAGGTTATTTTTTATCGTGTTAAAATTGTGGCTTGGTAACTTGCAGTGAAAAAGAGGAGACATGACTATAAAATATATCAAAATACCTTTGTTCTTAGAATTTTAAACATGGCGAAAATTGTAATGCCAACCCGAAACAAAAATCCCTAAATCAGTCATCAATTTAACTATGAAAAAAAAGTTTTTTAAAATTTTAGAGCAAAATAGAAAAAAGTGTATAAATTACTCGTTTCATAACAGGATTATGGCGACCTACTACTTTAGAAAACTCGTCGCAAGCGGATCGTTATCTAAACTTGTACTCGTGCTCTAAAAACGTATGTTATGAAACTAGTACTTTAATATTTATTTATACTATACATACTATTAATATTCTGGTGGTTTCTTATATATAAATCAAAATTTTAACCTTGTGTTTTTTTTTTGTTTTCAGTTTCGATGTTCGAGGGAAGCCTCTATCGCAGGCCCGTCACTGGTCGGCTCCGGAAGTGTTTGGGTCCAGAGCCTACTTTCGTACTGTATCCGAGCCCGCGCAGCTCGTCATAGACGACATCCGGCGTCACGACGAGGGCGTCTACCGATGCCGAGTGGACTTCCGGAACGCACAGACCCGGAGCTTCCGTTATAACCTTACAGTCATCGGTACGTAACAAATTACCCCTAACTGTAATATACTTGAAAATTCCTGTTTCTCTCAATTTCGCAATTTTCAATGTTTCATATACTTATCAGATGCATTTTTAAAATCGTAGAAATTATTATTATTATTATTATTATTATTATTATTATTATTATTATTATTATTGAAATGATAAGGGCAGATGATAAACCTTTATGCTCAAGTGAATACAAATATACAAATAAAGAACAGTTCGAAGTTAATGCTTGGTATTAATAAAATTAGTTTTAGAAAAAGCACTAGCATTTTGAAATTTTAAAATTTAACACTCACAATAAAAAAAATAAAACATAAAAAAAGTCAAGAAATAAGGTTATTTGTACTTTGTAAGAAATAAATCATAGCGGTTTTTAACGGCGTTGATCAAAGGAGCTGTAACGATATTCTCTGAAAGAGAATTCCATTGGCCAAAGACTCTATTTGGCAGAAATTGTTTACAAGTAGCAGTTTTAAATTCTCACGTTAAAGTTTGAGACTGTGACCTCGGAGCCCCGGGTCATTTGCAAGAGAAAACATGTGTTTTAAATCAACAGAAAAAGTATCGTTTAATATGCTGAAGACATGTATCAAATCACCACGTTGTCTTCTGGCAGTAAGGGTGGGAAGTCGAAGAGAGGCTAGACGTTGGTGATTAGTAGAGACCCTTCATATTTTGGCACTTGTTTAACCATACAGGGGCGTCTGGATTGAACACTGTATTTCTATATTTTTCTAAAGAACACTGAAAGAAAGGATTCCGGTACGCATTACTGGTTATGTGGCAACAACACAATTAATACCGATATAACTCCGAAATGCTTAATGTAATTTTATAATTTTTAGCAGTATTTTTATAGTAAAAAAAATCTGGAATTAATTTAGTAAAGCTTCTCAGCCCATAATCAAATGCAGACTAATAGTAAGAGTTAAAGTTGAAGTTAAATAAGTTTATCTTTCCTCACAAGTAGTTCTGTTATTTTTTTTTTACATGAAAAAAAAACTATAACTATAGCACTAGTGCAATAACATCAAACAACAGGACTATTTAAAGTGCTTGCAGCCACTGTGAGTTAAACAGTAAAAATTTAATTTTATTTCATTTAAAAAATTTCCACTTAGTAAATTAGTCTATTGTCTTTATTAGAATCGTATTATTTAGGAAATAAATAAGGCAGGATCTTTATTCCTGCTGCAATCTTAAAACAAACTGCGAAGATACGTAATGCTTTGCATTCTTATAGTATACTCCTCACAGTTAATAGGATAAAATCTAATTAACTATCTATTTAACTTTATTATTCCATTAACCTGTTGAAGTTAAAAGGATTTAAATTTTAGATCCGTTTTCTTATACTGCATGCACACTAGGCCGGGTCAATTTTTTCGGGTAGTTCTAGATTTTTAATATGTATTATACATATTAAAAATCTAGAACTACCGGATCTAAAATAGGTCAGTTAGGCAGTGAAAAATCCAAGTTTTCGTCACCCCACCCCCTGTGCTCCCTACGCCATCTTGGAAAATCCGCCGAAAATCAGCACTTTTTTCAGTATTTCGCCTATAACTCCGTTTCAGTGCACTTAAGCACAAAACGAGTTATTTTCGATTTTGTAGAAGGCAAAATTTTCTTTAAATTTGATAATTTACGTTTTTTTTCTACCATCAAAAGCAACGAAGCTATGAATGACCAAAATCGCGTAATTAGCAAAATTTAGGGGATTCTTTTTCAAATAGATGTTCGACTTCACCTCTCCGATTTTGCTCAAATTTTGCATATGTGCCTTAAATAGTTTCATTTAACAAATTCAAATTGATTTTTAAGAAAAAAAATTCTTTGAGATATTAGGCTGGGTCATTTTTTCGACTTTTTCCAAACATCCTGCAAAATATTTAAAAAACTTATATAATTTGGTTTCTAATTAACCTATGGTTTTTATGTTACTAATATATACATTTTCTCGGAAACCATTGTATTCCTATGTATTTTGAGGCGCTAAATCTGAATTTGAGGTCAAAATAACACCATATCTTATTATGTTTTGGAGATTACCTGAAAAAACGTGATTTTCATACTCGAAAATAAGGTTTTTCAGGTTACCTCAAAAACTAATCTTATGAGGTGCTATTTTGACCTCAATTTCGGATTCACCGCCTCAAAATACATAGGAATACGAAAGACTCCTAAAAAATACCGGAACCTTTTTCTTTTTGTGTGGCTGTGTTATTATCGCTCTTTTAGACTAAAAGTTTTAGTTTTAAAAATAATTATCTTTAAAACTAAAAGTGGTAATTAAGTCCTGTAAAACCTCTTTACATATGTGCTGTTTAAAGTGATTTCTGTAAAATTTAAAAATATTTATATAAGTATTTTTTTAGTTATTTTTTCACCTTTTTAAACACTTTTGCAACTGAAAAGTACAATAATTTTTTGTATTTGTAAGGGCAATCCATAGGAATAAAAAAATACTGCTGCTAAAAAAATAATACTTTCCCCTATAGGCCTAGGTTCTTTAAAATCAAAAACAAAAAATAAATAGAAAAAAAATAAAAAGTTTTTCAAAAAAATTTTTTTTTTGAAAAAGTTTCTTTTTTTTTGTAAATTGAAAAATGAATTGAAAAAAAATTGTTTTTACCCCATTTTAGCCCCGATTTTTACGAAAAACAATCCCAGCCTAGAACTTTGGATAATCAACCTGTGATCCAAATTTGAAGTCTTTAGCCCGAAGCATTCTTGAGTTACAAATTTTCCGGACACACAGACTGACAGACCGACAGACACAAATTTTGACGGAAATCATATTTTTTTTATATAAAACGTCCAGAAACGTAAAAAAGCAATACAAAGTTTTCGAAATAATTTTACTAACGCAAGACTTTCCTTGGGGAAACTAATATGAAAGTAAGTCCTAAGAGGGGGTGCATGATGAATTTTCACCTTTAATTAAACAAAGAGTAGAACAATTTGGCTCACGTCCATAAAATTCGAACGTAAGTAAATAAACACAGAACGACAAAGAAATAGAGCACATTAATTCGTTGAAATAAATTAAAACATTGGTTTTATTTAAACCTATTTCAATTAAGTTTAACCTAAATAACGTCTTATTTTAAAAACTTGGTGCTACGTACCTTCTTTGTCTTGGGATGTCGCAATTGTATTTTATAGATTAATTAATAAAGATCCTGGGGATCTTACAGACTTTAATTATAAAATGATACAATCTTTTGTTTTCCTAAGATATACACGGTGTATTTGAAATAGCGTCGGAAATTTTAACAGATGATTCTACATCATAAAATATGACAAAAAGTTCCTATAAATATATGTCTAAAAATGCGTCATAAGGGAGCTACACCCCTTTGAAAGTGGCTAAAAAAATCGGTTTTTATTCAATAACTCAGGAACCCTTTAAGATATATCAAAGAGGTTTTGCACGTTAACTAATCCTACTAAGGCCCGTTTTTATGTGTTATTTTCATGTACTTATTTCAACCAGGGGTGTGCGAAACGGGGGGGCTTATCAGTTTTTTGTCCCAAACTTTTTTCTGTGTAAGTTTTTTGCAATTTGATTTTTAAAATATGATTTCTCAGGTCAAAATACATAAAAAAGGTACTCTTGTTGTAATACTGTAGGATTAACCGTTTTCGAGAAAAATTCATTTGAAGGTAAAATTTCACGATTCGAGGACGAAAAATTAAATACTAAAATGTTGAAAACCAAAATTTTAATGATGCAGGGCGAATGTACATTAAAAACTAAGAAAAAAACTCATATACAGGTACTTCCAAAAATCAATCCTAATGGAGCTATGGTCTCCTAAATATGCACCATTTTTAAAGGGCCATGGTAGCTTTAAAAGCGTTTTTTCGACCTACATGTATGGAAACTTTTTTTCTTAGTTTTTGATGTAGAATAACATTGCATCATTAAAATTTTGGTTTTCGACATTTTAGTATTTAATTATTCGTCCTCGAACCGTGAAATTTCACCTTCAAATTAATTTTTCTCGAAAACGGTTAACCCTACAGCATTACAACAAGAGTACCTTTTTATGTATTTTAACCTGAGGAATCATATTTCAAAAATTAAATTGCAAAAAAGTTACACAGAAAAAAGTTTGGGACAAAAAACTGATAAGGCCCCCCCGTTTCGCACACCCCTGGTTTAAATAAGTACGTGAAAATGACATAAAAAGATGGGCCTTATTAGGATTAATTCACGTGCGAAACTTCGTTAATATATCTCAAAGGGTTCCTGAGTTATTAAATAAAAACCGATTTTATTAGCCAATTTCAAAGGGGCGTAGCTCCCTTATCACGCATATCTAGATATATGTTTGTAGGAACTTTTTGTCATATTTTATTATGTAAAATCACCTGTTAAAATTTCCGATGCTATTTCAAATACACCCTGTATAGTAGGCAGGGGTCGTTACCTCGTAAAAATTACCTCCTGACTCATTACCTCGCAGATTTTACCTCGCAAATGTTTACGCGGTATGGGTAAGGGCCATAAGCTCACAAAACATATGTCGGAAAATTTTACCTCGTATAGGTTTCTACCTTGCGGTGAGTTTACTCGTATGGGTCTTAACCTCGCAGAACAAATATCTGAAAAAAATTTACCTCGTATTAGTTTCTATCTCATGAAGCGTTACCTCTTCTGGGTCTTAAATTTGCAGAACCAAAACCTTTACCTTTTATGAACCAAAACTAAACCCAAGCCTTATGCAAAACCAAAACAAATATGTGATATTACATATTAAATTTAGTTATAGGTTTATATTAAGTTATTATTAATTTTTAGTGATTTAACAAAATAGAATTTTATTATACAAAACATTTATATTTTTTATTCTTTATATGCGCGAGGTATTCTTGTTGGGAGGTAAAATTTCTTCTAGGTAGGTATTCTTATGATGAGGTAAATTTTTAAGAGGTAATTACAGATGAGATAAAATATTGTGCGGGGTATTTATCATTGCGTCATATTTTTTACGAGGTATTTACTGGCAAGGTAATTTTTACGAGGCAACGACCCATATAGAGTTCAGCCCAAAGTCACCCGCTTATAACTTTAAGGGGTCTGTCTACCTTCAAATTATAAAAATATTTTGTTTTTAAACATTTTATTTATATAGAAAAAAAAAGATATAATTGTGAAATTTTGTAGGTATGTTTATTTATATTCAAAGAATACAAATAATTTTTTTTTAACTTAATATAAGATATTTTATTATTCGAACTAAGCACTTTTACTTTAATCAAGTTTTAACCTTTTGGTCTAAGTAAGATACGTATTCAACTTAAGCAAAACATTTGGTTTAAGTACTTAACATGCTGGCGGAGATGCAAACTTTTAGTCACTTGGTCCAAATATTATGTACTTGTTTTAAGTTATAATAATAATGTGTGTTGCATTTTTTTCTGTGTAAAGGGTTTTTGAAAATTATTTGCAATTTTGGCGAAGGCGATTCTATATGTGAATTTAATGTTTATTTTTCCCATAAACTTTTTAATTGTATTTTTACCTGTATCGTATTAATTAACCTGGTGCTTTTATTCTTAAATTTCCATTTTAGGGCCACTTGCACCAATTTTATTTTGATCAAGGTTTAATTAATCTACGTTTAAAAAATAATCTCTGGTTAAATATGTTTGCATTGCACCAATGAAAGTTAAACAAAGTTTAGTTAAACCGAGCACACATCTCTAATTTTAGTGTTATTTGAATGTAGCTAACTTCACATTATTTTGACGTTTGACGTTTATATCATTTGGTTTATTATATTTTCAAAAAAAGCTGTTAGTTATTGACAGTAACTTATTGTGTTATATGTTATTGTGTTCTGTAAGCTAAAAAGTAGCAATGGATATGCCTAAAGAAAAAGATGAAAACAAAAAAAAAACGTTCGCCCAATTATACTATAAATGATAAAGCTTTATTAATTAAAATTGTGGCACAATACAATAGTGTTATCGAAAACAAAAAAAAGGACGCAATTGGGATATTCCAGTTGTTCTTCAATACGTACAAGAATATTGGCCACTGTTTCTTTATATAACCTAAATTTTTGAAAAAATGTTAGATCATCCATACTTTCAAAATAGTTTTGTCACTCATGATAGGTACGGAAACCATCATCCAATATTTCCAATTCCAACAAGTCTTCATCTAATAAATCGGCTTCTGCCATCATTGCAGGTAATTTCGTAAAATCAAAGAAAAACACTCACGGGTACGAAATGACAGATAAAAACCTAAATTTAGGTTATGTTTTGATATAACCCAGGTTTAAGTGACATAAACCATCAAACTCGAACGATTACATTTATTCTGAGATTAAGACAAATAAACTTAGTTTAAAAAATGGTGCAACAGCGAAACGTCAATTAACTCTTAAACCATTAACTTAATCCGAGTTTAAGCTTAAATCATGTTTGGTGCAAGTGGCCCTTAAAGTGTTATTGAAATATCTTATCGTGCCTAAATACAAAAAAATATTCTCTTAAAAATAAACTTAATAGCAAGCAATGGTTATTTTCTTTTCAAAATATTTTCTGAAAATATGCCTCAACGAATTATTTAAATAGCCAGGCTAAAGTAAAGTTTAAGATGAAAATATTTTAAAAGAATATATAATTTTTAATTTTAAACAAAATTATAAAAATATTAATTTATTATTCCATCAATCTATTTTCTAATCATCATACAGAGTGATATTGGTAGACTGACAGTTTCGGGCTGCTGGCCCTCTTCAGTATCAAGAGTCAACTCTGCACGCTGATTAAGAAAACGGTTTTAGACTTTATTCGCAAAAGGAATATAGCCATTAGATTGATGTAGGCTTGTGCGCCATCTATTGCTAGATGTAGACAACTACACATACCTCTCCTAGTCTGGAGACTTTGAATGGTAGCAAGTGGAAGACTTGTGTGTCTCAAGCACATAGTACCACTAACGAGTGGTTAGGCGTAGAATAATAAATTAATATTTTTATAAATTTTGTTTAAAATTAAAAATTTCTGTCCTTAATAATTCTACGCCTAACCACTCGTTAGCGGGACTTTTTGTTTTGTTTTGTCTTGGAAGCCATGTCCCGTACGGCATCACTTTTGTATAATTTTTTATTGGTAAAATCTCGATCTAATTGATCGGGAAATAGACATATAATTGTTTTTAAATGCAACTGTTTATAATTTTAATTGTCTAATGAGTTCCATGGTATGTTCGGAAAATATAGAATGTTCACAAATTAGCTGCTTTTGAGAAAGTCATAATATATGATGAAACATAAAGTCTACTGAGAAGTGATGAATAAAAAGTGCCAAAATTAACCCAAAACTTTTGTTTTTTTTCATGGGATTTTATATTACTAATTTTCTTTATGTGACATAGTTAAAAAATATATACAGTGCGGTCCAAAAGTCACCCCCCCCTCTTAACTTTTGAACGAGTTGAGATATCGATTTCAAATTTAGAACTCTTAAATAAGACAACTTAAACTATCTTTAAGCATATATTTGATACTTTTATCTCTTAAAATGTGGGCAGCGGGGCATGGGGGGAAATTTTTTTAAATGGAAAGGGGGGTCGTTTGATACATCATTTTAAAGGCTTTATAACCATACATTTTTAAATTTTTTAAACATGTTATTTAAGGTTTTGATTTTTCAGTTTTTTGTGCTAAAACATTCGATTTTTAAGTTTTTTTTTTGTTAATTTTTATTTATGTCAACTAAAATTAGTTGAAAAATATAATTTACTTTTTTTCATTATGAAATTAGGCATTTTTAAAAAATTGTTTGGATTTTTTAGAGAAATTTTCACAAAAATACCCATTTTCAACCCTATTTTAAACCCAAAAAAAAATGTTTAAAAATAAAAATTATACAGTTAAATGGAGAATTTTATAAGCTTTAAAATGATGTATCACATGACCCACCTTTCCATTTAAAAAAATGTCGCCCTATGCCCCCCTGCCCACACTTTAAGAGCTAAAAGTATCAAATATATGCTTAATGATAGTTTAAGTTGTCTTATTTAAGAGTTCTAAATTTGAAGTCGATATCTAAACTCGTTCAAAGGTTAAGAGGGGGGGGGGTGACTTTTGGACCGCTCTGTATATATAAAACTTATACTGCTTTACACATATTAAACTTATAATGATTTATCCATAATATGGGTAAAACAGTATAAGTTTTATATATTTTTTTAACTAGGAGCTTTTAGTGGTAAATTTTACAATTAGAATAATTAAAGATTATAAGCTAACTATAAATCAGATGCTATTTCAAAATTAAAAAATCATTAAAAAAATATTAGCATTACAATGTAATAAATAAAACAGTAAAATGCATTATCATGATTATTTTTTATTAAAGGTAACAAGACTAAAGGGTATAAACAATAAAACATATTTTTTAGACGGTCAAATGTTAAATTAAACCTGGCACAGAATCTATGTAAGTAAAAAAATAACCTCAATTATTAAAAACAAATTGAAATTAATTTGTTTGTCAACTTTAGGATTACATTTATCGCGACCGTCTAAAAAAAATTGGGTCGAAACTACCTGGTCTCTCGTCCAGTAAAGACTTTATTTCATGCTTTACTACTCAAATAACTATTTTTGAAACAAAAACTAATTTTTAATTAAATCGAAATAGTTATTTTTGTATTAAGAGCGCGAAATGACTGATTTCTGCTTAAGCGTGAAATTTGCTGATCTAGCCGAGATCAGCAATCATGCGAGTGCAGAAATCACATTTTGTGCTCGTAATACAAACAACATTTTTTCTACAATCTAAAACAAATAAATAAATAAATTTCAGACAGTAAGTTACCTTACAAGGTCGCAGCACTTGAGTACAATTTTCTGCAAATCTGTTGGTGTAAAAGTAAAATCCTAATCATAGTAACTATTCATAATACCTTCGTAACAAAAAATATAAAGTAAACATATTTAGTACAAGAGATTTAATCAAAAAGAAATAAAAATGATTAACCAACATCTCGTCGCATATAACTGACAGCTCTTTTACGATTGACATGCCGGTTGCCTACACTGTACGCGCGAAAAGTTTCACTTTTCTGCTTGCTGTCACGGTAACGAGCAGAAAAGTAAAATACTAAGAAATAGGTTATTTTGAAGTCTGAAAACTTCATTTGTTTTTGTAGAAATGTTAACTTTCGTAGAAAAATATGTGGTTGATACACAAATTTATTAATATATTACACAACTTTATAGATAAGGTAGGTGAGCAAACTATTGCCATGTTCCTAATATTGCCACCCCCTCTTAAACTTTATGGTTCCTCCTCTGTGTCATAGATGGCACTTAGTATATCTGTTATATCCAAAAGATGCCTGTAAATATGATGTATCTGTATCCAGTTGGTAATGACGTACACAACAACGCTGTTCATGTTTCGCGCTTTTCCACTATAAAAACTTGTAAAATTATGCTGACTGTTGTAAGTTGGGTAGCATTGATTATTGCAGGGCAAGAACGTAATAAGGTAGGCACATACATGCACTTTCTTGGCTCATATTGTGTTTCACTCAATAAAGAAGCGAAAGTAATTTCTTGAGATTGTTGTCTAAGTAGCTTTGTTACTAATACTGCCATGCGAATTGGTTGGCAACAAAAAACAAGAACAGAAAGTAACGAAAAAATCAGAGGGTTATGAATCCTGGTTTTGCTTTTCATGCGAAAAGAATCTCCAGGCCAATATGAGATTGTAATTGATAAGTACATGAAGAGTGCGTGGGGCTTACCAAAAACGATAAATGTTTACTCGAGTGCCCAAATTATACCTAAAAACAGCTGAAATTGTTATTGTGCGACAATATTTTCTTAATAGTTTGTTAATATTTGTAAGTTTGTTTTTTACTATTATTGCCAGTACTCTGGAAATATTTGGGACATGGGTTTCTAATATTGTCAGTATGCAATCTCTTTTAAAATGCAATTATTTTTTTTTTGTAGCTCTTGCAATTTGTTTATTTTTTACACATTAAAACAAGGATACGTTCATTATTAATATAGTAAATTTTCAGGTGATTACAAATAAATTTAAATGAAGTAAAAAATAAAATAACTTAACATGTCAATATTTGGCACAACTACCTTATATTTATTACCTTTTACTGTGTTTTGGCGTATTACCATTAAACTAACGTTTTTGCTGTTTCCATTTTCTGGAAAATTGATTTTTAATACTACGATTGACTTTTTGTGCTCTCGTGTTTCGTGTCGACAACAATTTTTTTAAAAGAGGGCAAATTGTGATTTCTGGCCATTTTCATTATTATACGTAATAGTATAGAATTGCCGATAATATCTTGCCTACCATTAAGCTGGTGTTAAATTTAATTAAGCGTTTTCTAACCTACATATTAAATTTTATATGGAATAAACATGTATTTTATACCAATAAATATTGATAATATAATGTACAACGTATACTTATTATTGAACGTTCTAGATTTAATATTTATGGAAAAGGAAACAAAATAATATTAGTATTTTTATTGTATAAAATTTTCCGACAGAAAGTAACTCAGTGCTAAGGGCTATTTACTTTTTTTGGGCAGAAAGAAAGAAATCGTTAGCTTAAAGTAGAAAAGGAAATTCTACAAAGATAAATGCTTTTAAAATGTTTGAAAAATCATTTTAAAAATATAATCCTATGCGCGTGGGTGCGTATACACGTACAAAATAAAAAGAATATAATATTTATTATTTTATACCTTTGTTTTTAATTTTATTTCGTTTTTATCCCAGTGTATATTTATTTATGTTCTAAGCCAAAATAGCTTATTTTTAAAAATTTTACTGACGTTTCCATTTAATGCTTCTTCTACTTTCATTTCTATATTTCTTAATAACGCAATGTCATCTGGTAAACAGCATGCATATTTTTTGTCCTTGAATGTCCTTGATCATCCTAAAACTGCTTTTTATTTATTGTTCATTTTTGCTTCTTGTACTCTGAAGAAAAATTTAATTGGTGTAACAATTATTTTTTTTAGTATTTTAAATAAAATTATATGTTACTTTTGGTCGTCATTCATTTTATTAATATTTTTATGGTAAGTTACTATTTTAGATTACAATATTTAACTTTGAGTTTTTCGTTTTTATGTTTATGTTTCAAAATTATTCTTTTGGTTACTGCAACCAGAAGTAAGGACAACAAGCCCAAATGGGCTTACCAGATCCTTAAAATCTAATTTTTTTTTTCTGGTAACTACAACAAGTTTTGTTGTTGCCTTTACCAGATTTCTGGTTTCGACAACCAGAAAATTGTACTTATTTAGCAACTGATCTGTTCTTTATTTATAATATAATATAATATAATATATGTTTATTGCAGTTAAAATGTAATACGAAGCTTATTAATATTAATAGTAATAGGATATTAAATATAACTTAAATACGGAAAAAAAAATTAAATAAGTGCTTTGTACTGCCACGGTACACTCTAAATTTATCCGTCAATCTTTCAGTAGTATTAACTGTAATAATTTAAGCAAATTCACCATGTTAGAACGTGAATTTACAATATTTATTAAAATTAACCTCAATTTTACTCGGTTTAGTAAAATCTTAGCTCTTTTCCTGTCGCACTCTAAATTTGTTTGTCAGTCTTTCAATAGTATTAACTGTAATAATTAAAGCAAATTCACCATGTCAAAATGTGAGTTTACAATATTTATTAAATTAACCTCAATATTACTCGGTTTAGTAAAATCTCAGCTTTTTCCTGTCGGTACAATAATTTTGCATTAAATAAAATTCATGCATGTGGTATAAAAACCCGGCACTTTTACAATATTGGTTGAAAATTACCATAATTATATATATAGCTATATAGCTTACATTCTACAAAAGATAGCAGTAAAATTACCAAAATAAAAATTCACAATTTTTAGAGATAACAGTGAATTTACAGTACTGATTTAAATTTACCACTTTCTTTGCTGGTAATATATAACCTACTTTATTTGCTGTGAAATTACCATATTTTCATTTAAAGTGTATCCTCGTTCTAATCAAATAAATTTCAAAGTCAATCGACATTAATAACAATGAGTAAAATTGTGTGTAAGTAATACTCACTGAGTATAGATAGGTGAGTAGATATGTGTTTAAGTGAAGTTGTGCGTGAGTGGAGATGTGTGTGAGCAGAGTTGTATGAGAATAGAGATGTGTGTGAGTAGGGATATGCGTGAGTACCTGAAACTTATTTTAAGTTCGAAAGAGCGATTTGTCGACATGTACTTTTTTAAGCCTATGTGTAGATCTCATTTACACGTGCTGTATACAGGGTTATTCAGAAATAGGTTCGAGAAATTTAAGAGGTAATTCTACGTTAAAAAATATAAAAAAAAAATCCTATAAAGGTTAGTCCGGAAATGAGTCGTAAGGTTCTTAAAAAATGCAATAAAAACAATGTTTTTAATTATTAACTTTTGTACCTTTTAAGCTACAGCGATGAACTTTTGCATGTATACTAGTATTAATAAGTTTATGTCAATTTATTTTTTTGAATTTATCCAGAGGCGTGCCTAGGCGGACAAAATATGTAAGGCTTAAAACATTTTTACCCCAAACTTTTTTATGTATATATTTTTTGGATTTTTGGTAAAAGATATAGATTCCTTGAGTAAAAATACATAAAAAATGTCATATAGTATAATACTGTAGGAGCAACCGTTAAAAAAATGCAATTAAGATGAAGTAACATTTTGTGCCACTAAAAATGTTACTTTTTAAAAGGCTATTACTCGTTTAATATTAAATTTAGGTGTTTTGGTGAAGAATACTTTTTTGCTCATTTTTAAATGAATAATCGCCCTGCAGCATTAACAATTTATTGGTGATTTTTTGTTTCTTCGAAGGGCCGCAGCTCCTTTAGGGCTCATTGCCGGACCCACCTTTAAGGGAACTTTTTTTCATATTTTTTAAGGTAGAATCGCCTCTTCAATTTCTCGAACTTATTTCTGAATAACCCTGTATAGGGAAAAGTGTTGTTTTGTTGTTAACAGTATTTTTTAATATGGTATCCTGGCCATTATTGATTTTAAAGCTTTATATTACAAATTCAAATTTACTCTTTTACATTTTTTTAAAGGTTTTTTTTTTCGACAGGAATTTAATTTAACTGAGTAGAAATTTAGATAATGCACTGTTGCAGTAACTGCAATAGTTAATAAATGAAAATTGATTTTTTTTTAAAGGATTTTAATATTTATAATAACAAAAAAATGTTTTCAATGAATATAAATATACAGGATATCCAGTAAATGATGTCATTAATTTTAAGAGGCGATTCTACATAGGAAAGTATGAAAAAAAGTTCATATAAACATGTATAAAAATGCGTCGTAAGGGAGCTAATCCCCTTTAAAAGTGGCTAAAAAAAATTGGTTTTTATTTAATAACTCAGGAACGCTTTGAGGTTTTGAACGTAAACTAACCTTAATAAGGCCTATCTTCGCATGCTATTTTTAAGTACTTTTTGAGATACAGCAACGAAGTTTTGCGTGTGAACTAATCTTAATAAGGCCCATCTTCATATTTTATTTTCATCTACTTATTAGTTTTTTGTCCCAAACTTTTTCCTGTGTAACTTTTTTGTTGTTTTATTTTTGGAATATGATTACTTAGGTTAAAATAATAATAATAAAAAATGTACTCTTGTTCTAATACTGTAGGATTAACCGTTTTTGTTTTCTATAAAAATTAATTTGAACGTGAAACTTCACGGTTCGAGGACGAAAAACTAAATACTAAAATTTTGAAAACCTAAATTTCAATGATGCAAGGTAAAAATGCATCAAAAACTAAAAAAAAACCTCATTTACAGGTACTTCAAAAATCAATCCTAAAGGAAATGCACCATTTTTAAAGGGCCATAGTAGCTTTAAAAGCCATTTTTCGACCTACATGTATGGAAACTTTTTTTCCTAGTTTTTAATATAGAATAACACTGCATCATTGATATTTTGGTTTTAAACATATTAGTACTTAATTTTTCGTCCTCGATCCGTGAAATTTCACCTTCAAATTAATTTTTCTCCAAAACGGTTAATCCTACAGTATTACAACAAAAGTACCTTTTTTATATATTTTGACCTGAGGAAGCATATTCCAAAAATAAAATTAGAAAAAAATTACACAGAAAAAAGCTTGGAAAAAAAAACTGATAAGGCCCCCCCGTTTCGCACACCCATGGTAAAAATAAGTAGATGAAAATAACATATGAAGATGGGCCTTATTAAGATTAGTTCATACGCAAAACCTCGTTGCTGTATCTCAAAGGATTCCTGACTTATTAAATAAAAACCGAATTTTTTAGCCACTTTCAAAGGGGCATTTTTAGAAATAATATGTATATGTATAATATTATGTTTATAGGAACTTTTTTTTTACGTAGAATCACCCCTTAAAATTAATGACATCATTTATTGGACATCTTGTATAACTTGCATGCGTTTGACTGAATAATACAGACAACTGAAAAATGTAATTGTTCAAACAAAACGAAACAATTAAAAATGTAAATGTATAACTATTTCGACTACATAATATGTATTTTATAACTATTTCGACTACATAATATGTATTTTCTTTTTCTTTTAATAAACGAAATTTACCCAACACCTCATTGTAAAACCTCATTTCTGCGGCCATTTTAAATAAGTAAACTGACTTTTTATATTTTGTTATTAATAATTATAATTACACTGCTCTACAAAAAAAAATATTTCTTTTTTTATTTGCCGGGGACCTTTCAGTTGCATCTGGCTCTATTTGATGCGCATATTTCGGAACCTTTTTCCGTTTTTCTCCATAAACTCGTTTTTTTTTTGAGTTAAAGCACGGTGTTTTTTTTTCCTATAGTTGTAGTAAAACAAATGAAAGTCTAATAATATTTTTTTGTCGTCGATTGTTTCTCCATTAGTGATACTCTAAGCTAAAAAAAAACGGTTTTAAAATATCTTTATTCGTTTATTTTTTATAGGCTTCTAAATTAAAAAAAAATAGATTTTTTCGCATTTTATAATAACAAAAAAATGTTTTCAATGAATATAAATATACAGGATATCCAGTAAATGATGTCATTAATTTTAAGAGGCGATTCTACATAGGAAAGTATGAAAAAAAGTTCATATAAACATGTATAAAAATGCGTCGTAAGGGAGCTAATCCCCTTTAAAAGTGGCTAAAAAAAATTGGTTTTTATTTAATAACTCAGGAACGCTTTGAGGTTTTGAACGTAAACTAACCTTAATAAGGCCTATCTTCGCATGCTATTTTTAAGTACTTTTTGAGATACAGCAACGAAGTTTTGCGTGTGAACTAATCTTAATAAGGCCCATCTTCATATTTTATTTTCATCTACTTATTAGTTTTTTGTCCCAAACTTTTTCCTGTGTAACTTTTTTGTTGTTTTATTTTTGGAATATGATTACTTAGGTTAAAATAATAATAATAAAAAATGTACTCTTGTTCTAATACTGTAGGATTAACCGTTTTTGTTTTCTATAAAAATTAATTTGAACGTGAAACTTCACGGTTCGAGGACGAAAAACTAAATACTAAAATTTTGAAAACCAAAATTTCAGGTAAAAATGCATCAAAAACTAAAAAAAAACCTCATTTACAGGTACTTCAAAAATCAATCCTAAAGGAAATGCACCATTTTTAAAGGGCCATAGTAGCTTTAAAAGCCATTTTTCGACCTACATGTATGGAAACTTGTTTTCCTAGTTTTTAATATAGAATAACACTGCATCATTGATATTTTGGTTTTAAACATATTAGTACTTAATTTTTCGTCCTCGATCCGTGAAATTTCACCTTCAAATTAATTTTTCTCCAAAACGGTTAATCCTACAGTATTACAACAAAAGTACCTTTTTTATATATTTTGACCTGAGGAAGCATATTCCAAAAATAAAATTAGAAAAAAATTACACAGAAAAAAGCTTGGAAAAAAAAACTGATAAGGCCCCCCCGTTTCGCACACCCATGGTAAAAATAAGTAGATGAAAATAACATATGAAGATGGGCCTTATTAAGATTAGTTCACACGCAAAACCTCGTTGCTGTATCTCAAAGGATTCCTGACTTATTAAATAAAAACCGAATTTTTTAGCCACTTTCAAAGGGGCATTTTTAGAAATAATATGTATATGTATAATATTATGTTTATAGGAACTTTTTTTTTACGTAGAATCACCCCTTAAAATTAATGACATCATTTATTGGACATCTTGTATAACTTGCATGCGTTTGACTGAATAATACAGACAACTGAAAAATGTAATTGTTCAAACAAAACGAAACAATTAAAAATGTAAATGTATAACTATTTTGACTACATAATATGTATTTTATAACTATTTCGACTACATAATATGTATTTTCTTTTTCTTTTAATAAACGAAATTTACCCAACACCTCATTGTAAAACCTCATTTCTGCGGCCATTTTAAATAAGTAAACTGACTTTTTATATTTTGTTATTAATAATTATAATTACACTGCTCTACAAAAAAAATATTTCTTTTTTTATTTGCCGGGGACCTTTCAGTTGCATCTGGCTCTATTTGATGCGCATATTTCGGAACCTTTTTCCGTTTTTCTCCATAAACTCGTTTTTTTTTTTTGAGTTAAAGCACGGTGTTTTTTTTTCCTATAGTTGTAGTAAAACAAATGAAAGTCTAATAATATTTTTTTGTCGTCGATTGTTTCTCCATTAGTGATACTCTAAGCTAAAAAAAAAAACGGTTTTAAAATATCTTTATTCGTTTATTTTTTATTGGCTTCTAAATTTAAAAAAAATAGATTTTTTCGTATTTTTTCTATATATTTTAATAAAAGTTTTATATAAATACTAAAGATACGACTCTATTTTTTATACGCAATACCAACATATGTGCAGTTTATAGAAGTAAAAAAGTTTTAGGTGACAGAGATTTTACGGGGTTATCGAGAAAAAAATATGATATAAGTACTTTATTTATTTTTAGAAGAGCAACACAATAAATTAAATTTATTACAAAAATAACAAAACGAAAAATTTAAAAAAAAAACTTTTTCTCCTTGCTTTAACCCTTTGAGACCCAATTTTAATTTTTTTTTGTGTCCACTTTTTTGATTGTAGACTGGTCATTGGCGATCACAAAGTGTTTTTTTTGTTGTTATGTAACAAAGTGGGACATATATGACCCAGTAGGCATCTTAGTGGGGTTATATATGTCCCACTAGGAATAGTAAAACAATTGTTATTTTGAAATAAAATTTTTATTAGGACAAAAATACAAAAGTAACCTAAAAAAATAACTATATGATGTATGATTAATTCGATAAAATAAAGGTACTTAAACTTACAGATAGTAGGTATATAAAGACTAAATAATAAACAGCTTAGCAATAACTCTAAATTTTCTGTTTTTGATTGCATTAACCTAAATTAAACACTTTAAAATACTGACCAAATGCTGCACATACCGTATTTACTCATTGCCACTGTTAATAAAATTTGGTAGAAATACGCTCCAAGTAACTAAACAACCTAAATAATTTAACAACGTAAAATGAGACATAGATTGCACAAGAGGTAACTTAAAACAGGGTGGGACATATATGTCCCACTGGGTCTCAAAGGGTTAAAACATTAAAATAAAGTAATATTTTTTATCCAATACATACAGATAATAAGACAATTACCAGCTTTATTTTAAATAGATAAACTCAATAATAACCCCCGCGTGGCTTTTACTTTATTGAGTGAATAATTATTTATTTTACCCACTCAACTGTCACTTGTCAAATTATTTTTTTGTAAATGTCATTAAAATTTTTAATAAAAATATGAATTCCTGAGTTATTTATTGGATAAAACCTTGTATGGCACTCATGGGTAAACCGATATTGCCCTCTCGAAAATTAACCTGCTTGGCTGACGCCTCGCAGGTTAATTTTCTCATGGGCAATATCTTACTTTACCCACTAGTACCATAAATAACTATTATTCAATACATACAGATAATAAGACAATTACTAGCTTTATTTTAAATAAAAAAACGTAATAATAAACCACACGTGGCTTTTACTTTATAGATTGGACAATTATTAATTTTACCCACTCAATGGTCAAATTATTTTCTTGTAAATGTCATTAAAATTTTTAATAAAAATATAAATTTCTAACTATTTATTGGGTAAAACTTTGTATGTTACTCTTGAGTAATCGTGAGTAATCGTGAGTAAAAATACGGGAAATATCCATAATTAACTATAAATAATTTCTAAACGAACGGAAAGCGTCAAAAGCTGCATGATAAAACTGAAAACTAGGGTAGATATCCCAGTTATAGCCACCTTAAGAAAAATTCTGTTTTTATTTCTTTTTATTATGTTCCATTATAATGTTAAGGTTGCAAGTTTTGGTTTTTCTGAAGCTTACAATATATCTCTGCTGTAAAATAAATGTTTAAACAATATAACTTCAGCTGATATGTTATAAAATAAAAACAAACAAAATAATACTAATTCTCTAGTTTTAGCCACCCAAGCACCGGTTTTAGCCATAAAAATTCACCAGATATAGCCACCATTAAAAAAAAACTAAAAAGATGTTAAAAACAAATTATTTATATTTTTGTAACAGTTTTAGAACATTTAAAATTTATATTTTTTTAAAAATATATACTTCTTAATCAATATTTAAAATGATTTCGTTTTTTATTACAGTTTTTCTTACATACATCTTTTCTTGGATAATTATCCGATAATTATAAATATTTAATAATTTTATTTATATTTTATTTATTTGTTTAGAGTCTTTTTGGGATCTGAACCAGCTGGTAGTTTATACCATATTCGACACTATAAGTTTTACAAAAAACTTTACATGTACGTTACAATTTCACATTGTGACATGTTTAGTTTTCAGCTTCAGTCTTGAATCATTTGAGTCATTTTGATGGCCCGTTCTCGACTATACTTTGTAAAATACTCCTTTCTTAATTTAAATGTATTATTGGCTAATATTTAAAGGTGGTTTTCGCTAAAATCTTTATTATTTGTACAGTAATTTTGACATATTGATATTTTTTGACATTGGCTATAACTGGTACTACTTAGGTTCCAGATTTAGCCAATTCTGTGGCTATAGCTAGAAAGAGAAGCATATTAGTGTCCCAGTTATCGCCATGCAAATTTAAGAATAAATTCTGCAAAATATGTATTAAAATATTAATAAAGTAACTGTTTAATGACTTACCTTTAATTTGATATAAATGTTTTACGAATTTAATTTTACCTGAATTAGATATTTAAAATTTTTTTTCTGGCGGTTTATTAAGAAAAGTCATAAGAAATTACATTTTTTTCAAAATAAAAATTTTAAATAGGCGCTGTATTCGTTTCGCTACAGTTAAAACTTATTTAACATATTTGTTGTCCCAACTTTTATCATTCAAATCGGATTTAAACGATAATTTTGATCTAAAGTCTCCTATTTCTTAGATATACCCAAAAAAACTACTCTGACTGGCTAAAACCGGTGCAGTGGCTAAAACCGGTGATCCTACCCTATACTGAATATTTTGACACCTGAAGTTTATTATTTAATAACCATTGAAAAACCCGTTATTAGACCTTTTTTTATGTGTGAAAGTGATGTACAGGTAAAATCAACGTATAATTTTAATTTTTAAAGGTTAAAGGGACTAGTTTCTAAAAAAATCATTTCTAAAGCACCTAATCAATCATACTTAATAAAGAATAAAATTAATTAAAACAAAAACCGGTGAATTATTTTTTGACACGGCCGTGATCCCCTTTAAATAACATTCATGAAGGGATCCCCCAAACGTGTTGCAGCAGCGAATCAGTGGTTTTTCACAGGTTAAATCCCGAAAATGAATTTTTGCCGGTTAAACTGCGGTAGCGTTTGGACTTTTTGCTTAGATAATTTTTTACTCAATAAGTCAAGATAAAATCCAAGACAAAGGCAAGGACTTGAATTATTAGGTCAAAACCATTTGCTTTTAAGCAAAATTATTAGAACAAGGTACTTATGTTAAGATTATTTTTTAGATAAACAAACTTTATTAAGGGGTTGTTCTGATTTTTGAGGAAAAAAAATGACGATTTTTGGATTTCTTTTTTCAGAAAACATGTATTATTTTTATGTACAAAACTTTTTACAAAGTATTAGGCAATCTAAAAATTTACATTTTTTTGCCGTCATAAATAAATATGCATAACGCGCTGAAGTTAACACCCAAAAATAAGATGGCAAACGGTTTCAGCGATAGCTCCGCCCCCATTGGCCTGAAACACAAAAATCAAAAACAGTGTTATTAAAAATTAGGTCGTCAATTCGCTAATGCCGACATTAGTTAAAATTCCTACAAAAAAAATCCACGCGTAGTTTAGTGAAAAAAAAAACAAAAAAAATGCCGTTTTCCGGCCAAAAAGGGGGAGATAAAATATAAATAACAGGCTTTTGAAAAAAAATGTAAATTAGCTAACTGGCTAACATGATTTTCGACAAATTGCCGAAAGATGTGTCAATGTGTTAAATAGTTTTTTCTACTATGTAAAATAAATAAATGAATACATACATTTAAGGAAGTAAGTTTTAAACCTGAAAAGGTAGCACTTACAATTTTCTGCAAATCTGGTGGTGTAGAAGTAAACGTAACGAAATTGAGATTTTATTCAAAATAAATAATAATTTTATACTAAAAAATAGCACACCACATCATCGTAGCCGCTGTTTTACCATTGACCTACCAGTTGCCTACACTCTAGAGCGCAAAATTCAATTTTGCGCTTCTTGTCATGGTAACAAGAAAAAAAGTAAATTACTAGGAAATAGGTTATTTTGTGGTCTGAAAACTTCATTTGTTTTTGTCGAGATTTTTGTAGAAATGTTAAATTTCTATTAGTAGAAATTTCTAGATAGTAGAACAAATGTTTTTAGTGAGAAATGGCTTTTTTTATATTATTTTTTAATGTATCATATTTTATTTAGGATAAATTTAGTTTAAAATATAAATTTCAAAATAAAAGTTAGTAGTTTAGCTTACTAGTAGCATAAATTTTATAAAAATAGCTTTAATAATAAATTTAAAATACAACTGATTCGCCTTATGTGGGGAACTCGCTAATCAAAACTGAAGCAAGCGATAAAGGACAAGGACTGACATTTGAGATTAAGTTTCCATCATCCATTAAATAATAATAATAATAATAATTTTTTTATTACAGCACAATGGCCATATACTACAAAATAATAAAATGATTAAAAATAAAATACAGCAAAACAAAATAATTATAATTTATAAATAAATAAAATGATTAGGTCACTTGTAAGAAACAAAGGCGTCGCCAAGTGGCGATTTGTGCAGAAACCCAAAAGCAGTCCGAAGATACAAACGCTTTTAGGAAAACATTAGGACTGGAGAGTAGCCGCTTCACAAAAGAGGCGAGCAACTTGCGTCTCAGAGCATCCAGGGTATCTATTCGGGCAGAGGCAAACATTTCCGAGGCACTACTATAGCGCGGTAGTCTATAGATAATGCGATATGCATCATTATAGCATACGCGAAGAGTTCGCCACGAGGCCACCGTATGATCAAGCCAAATTTCACCACAGTATGCATTAGAACAAAATGTCCTGAAAACAGAGTTCTTAACCTCGGCAGAGCACTTAGAGAATTTTCTAGCTAACATGTTTGCGCGGGCACAAAGGTTTTTCTTGTGACGCTGAATGTCAGAGTTGTCACTTAGCATATCATTGATAACGTGACCTAGGTATTTGATTTCGAACACGCGTTCAACAACAGAGTTATTTAAATAAACAGGAGGAACACAGAGGTCTCTATAATTTGTGGACTTGAACACTAAAACTTTACTCTTACTACTATTGTATTTAAGAGAACGTGATTTGGCAAAGTCTTCACATATTTTTATAAGCATACGTAGACCTTGAAGTGAGGGGCAAAGAAGGACCATATCATCGGCGTAGCTGATGCAGTTGACTTTTAGGCCACCAAAAAAGCATCCAGCAGGGGCTTTAGCCAGGAGAGTATGAAGGTCGTCAATGTAGGCATTGATGGCATCAGGAGTAATTAAACTTCCTTGTCGTACACCGTTGCGTAGACTGAAGTCAGATGAAGTGGCAGATCCCCAGCGAACAGATGCCGTGGCTTTGGAGTTCCAACTTTGTAAGAAGCGGCAAACATAGCTAGGTACTTTCCGACTTATTAAGGCTCTGATTAACTTCACATGATGAACCCTATCAAAGGCTTTACTTAAATCCAGGAATATTGCATACACAGGAGTTTTCTTCTTAAGGTGGTAGCTAACTGTTTCTTTCAATAAAAAAATTGCATCTACAGCTCCCATAGATCTTTTAAAACCGAACTGGTTGTCACTGGTTTGGAAAAAGGGCCTACATCTATTGAGTATGATTAGTTCAAGTACTTTAGAAAACGTAGTAGAAATAGCAATAGGCCGGTAATTAGCCGAAGAAGAAATATCCCCACTTTTGTTTTTAACGATGGGTGTAATTATCGTCTTCGTAAGAGCAGCAGGTGCATAACCATGAGAAAGCAATGAAGAAAAACATAGCGCTAAAATAGTGTGCAATATAGGGTCAGCGTTAATTATATGTTCTGGGCAAAGACCATCCCAACCAGCGGCTTTACCTTGCTTTAACTGAGAGATAGCTAACCTTACATCAGTAGGCTTAACAAGGCAGGCTACATAATCCTCACAGGCTAGGTTAATCAGGTAGTTATCATCATATAAGTTGCTGAGATTTTCATATAAATTACCCCATAGTTGTGCAATGTTGGCTTCTCCAGAGGTTTGGTCTATAGAGGTGGACAGAGAGAGGTGTTTTTCTGATTTTTCCACATGCTTTCCAGAATTTAATAAAATCTTTGCCATATGGCAAGCGGCTAGCGAATCAGCACGTAGCTGTTCTTCACGTTGACGTACGGATTTAAGTTTAGCTTTGAAGATTCTACGAAGACGGCGCCTTTCATCATTTAAGGGGCCAGCAGGTGGGCGACCAGAATCCGTCCACAGAAGAAAAGCCACGTGAGCGGAATTGTAGGCAGTAGACACTTCGGCAGACCAACCAGGTACAGTTCTGTAATTACGGTTTGGCTTGCGTCGAAAAATACTAGTGGCCGAAATACGCAAGGCAGCAGAAATGTCATTAAACAAACTTTCAACTTGCAATGCATGCTGCTGATTAGTGCACATAGGATCACGACAGTATACAGCATTGGGAAGTTTGATAAGCCTAAGCTTTTCCTCTGTAGCGAGTTTATAGTTTCGGACCG
Organism: Brachypterus glaber; assembly: GCA_958510825.1. Classification (NCBI taxonomy): domain Eukaryota; kingdom Metazoa; phylum Arthropoda; class Insecta; order Coleoptera; family Kateretidae; genus Brachypterus; species Brachypterus glaber. Next base: position 5,326,686 of record OY294049.1, on the reverse strand, counting down.
ATAAATTGCTGTCTTCAGTCCATTTAGGTATGACAGACGTGAAAGACACTGAAGGAGTGACTTTCGGCAGCAGGGAGGTTTCAAGCTTTAGAGTTAAAGGAAAGTGATCCGAATTGGAGGTCATCTTTAAAACATCAACCGATATAACACTGGATGCAGCAGCTGATGAAACTAGACAGTGATCTAGCCACGAAGTAGTAGAATGGGCGTCGCTGACATACGTAAACGTGTCCTGAGGCAGAGTGTCAATATCCAGAGCAGCAAGGTTCTCATGTTCACAAAAAATTTTCAACTCTTGAAAGAACTCATTTGTGTCGGCGGGTTTAGTGTTAAAGTCACCAAGAATAAGAACATCATCAGGCGCAGTTTCTTCGATGATAGCGGAGAGCCTACCAAGGATGTGGCAGAACTCAGGAATGTTATCAAGGTTGTAAGTAGGCATGTACACAGAGGCCAGTAGAATTGATCTTGAGTTTTCAATAATGGTTACCGCTACTATTCTAGAGTTGTCGCAACTTACGAGTTTAACGTTCTGAGCATACTTATTATGCCAAAGGATAGCAACTCCGCCAAAAGGTCTTCCCCTCAGAATTTGAGAGCTATCCATTGCACTAACTCCATTGAAGCAAAACTCTGGGGTAGCTCTAGCGAGTTCGGGCATGTCCTCCCAGGTTAGCCAGGTTTCTTGTAGTAGGCAGAAATCATAGGTTCTACAAAGGTTTTGAATTCCAGTAAGGTTTCTCCGAAAATTTCGGCAGTTGAAGGTAACGATGTTAAGATTACTTGTCATCTTGGTTTGCACTGGCAGAGTTACGAATTTCCCACACTTTGGCGATAACACCAGGCGGCCAGACCGATTGGTTTGTGGCAGTGTCAACCTTGGAATATGGTAATCCTATTTTATATGATATAAATTCGCCTGTCCTAGAGTTTATTGGAAATAAAATACAATCAGAAATACCCAGATTAGAGAGATGAAGTCGAACTTGTTGCGCAGAGGTGCTGGATTTAAGGCGAGATATGAAGATATATGTGAATTTTTCGGCAGCTTCTTATGGCGAGGTATCTAAGGGAGATTTGCTACCGTTGATGTGAATTGACGGTGGTGGATTTGGTCTTCTGGAGCGAAGACTGTTCCGTGGTGAGTTACGAGGTTGAGACTTCGGTTTAGAGTCAGTAGCAGCAGCAACAGAAGTAAGTTCTGGCGTTGAAGAAGTCGAACTCAAAAGTGGAGGCAGTCCCAGATTGCCTTTTGAAAATGTAGTTGGAGACTGGAGGCTTTTAGCTTTAAAGGAATTGAACTCTGATCTAAGAGAATTAATATCTTCAGTGAGCACAATGTTAGACTGGTCTTTATCTTCTTTAAGTTTAGACGATATCGGGATCAGTTTCTCTGAAAACCTTTAAAATGTCTTGTAGGACACGTCTTTTTCGGCCTTCTCCCTTTCATTTAAGCAGGGTTGCTGTAGTTATGTACTTGCTTAGCACTTCGCACGAATCGTCAATATCCTTGTCACTAAAGCTATTATCACAAAGCAGCAGCAATGAGGCTTCTTCCAGGGTATTATACTTTTGTTGAACGAAGCAAAGTAACTCGTTAACTACAATATTTTTATGCATTATGAGACCAGGAAGGTCATAGGTTTAATGAGAACAAACCGGTTGTAATTCCCAATCAGAGAGAAAAAAAAAGAAGATCGGCAACAGCGCTTTATAAAATTCGAAGCGGACCGCGGTTATCTTATCGATACCGGCACAAAAAATCAAAACAATGTTTGTAAATACACGTACCGTCGCTAAACTAACTACGTAAGAGTGTCCACTATTGTCACAAACAGGTGTAAACACAGTATAAAAGTTTTTTTTTAGGTAGTAAATACAGGTAATTTTAGAAAATAATTGCACTTAAATGCACATAGTACATACACCGTTGCCGTACCCGTAAATAATCAAACCTGTAAAATTTAATTTTATGGTTATTATGCAGGAAATCCGGTAGATATATTATCTATAAAGTGCAAAAAAAAACAATATTCTTCAAATAAATTTATTGATTTTCTTAAAAATACTGTTTCGTTTAAAGCCAATTTTTTAAACGAAAACATTATTTTCAATACACAAATTTATATTAGTTCTTTTATAGATACAGTTTATCTTAAAGCAACTTTATTACTAATAGCTTAGTAGGATTGATTTAATAAATAAATATTCTTAAGAATTTTTTTTTAATATTTTTTTGTCCAAGGAAAATATATTATTTTAAGTTGAAACTATAGATATTAATTTATTATATTCAAAACAAAAAGGCGCTTTTTATTTTTCTTAAGACCATTCAACACTAAATTCCTTAAGAATATTCTTTTTCTACGACTACTTTAGAATGGCATTATTCTTAATTTATAGTCCGTCCAATTATGCAAGATAGAAGTTTAAAATTCCCGCGATTTTTAAGCTACATCATTGGTTAAACACTCGTACCTTTTAACATATAACATATTGTATATTTTTTGACTATGACAATGATTGACGGTAGCTAAAGCTAATAAAAGAAGAGAAAGTTACATAAAAAAATGCTATGCTATATAGGGGTTTTTAAGGTTGCTGAAATTGAATCTGCTAATAAAAAATTTCTACCTTCACCCGCGGGGGTAAGGGGGTAAATATTTTTAAATAATTTTAATATTTTCGTCAAAATTTGTTTATAGGGTGATTATTTTTAAATGTTTACAATATTTTAGTGAAAATTGGTGTGTAGGGGTTTCTAAGTTAACTGAATCTGATAATAAAAAATTCCAATGCGTAAAAGTGTTTTGGCAAATATATATAAATATACCGATGCGCAGTAGGGTTTGGTAGAACATATTTATGCGCAGAACTATTTAATAATACATACGAATGCTAAAAAGTGTTCTGGCAAACATATACAAATATGTTATGCGCAGAATTATTTGGGGAACATATTTATTCGCAGAAGGGTTTAATAATACATACGAATGCGCAGAAATGTTCTGGTAAACGTATACAAATACACTTAACAGTAAGAAAGCTTTCCCATTTTTGAAAAATCCATTAAAAACTGGAAAAGCTGTTTACTGTATTTTATGAATATATTTTAATTAATTGAAAAAGTTGTTATTTTCTTCTACAGTGCGTGCATTAAGTCTGGAATCACCCGATTAACTTTTTAGTTACAAGTAAAACACAAAAACCCTCGGATAGGTCGATTTTTATTTTTAATTTTTCAAATTATGGTGTAATAAAAGTTATTAAAATTTGCACCCTCTTGCACCCTCACCCCCCAACTTTTTTTTTCAAATAGCAACCTACCTATTGTGACACTTCATTGGAAAGGTAATTTAATAAGCTTTCCAACGGTGTATAATAAAGCCTAATTTGGTAAAGGGCTAATGATAAAATGCACAATTTAGTTTATTATAAAGACATGTAAAGTATAACTTTAGTTCACTATAAATGTTCAAATTGATGTCCTTCAGCTCTTTGACAGTGGACAGTAAAAACACGGGATTAAAATCGATTAAATAGTAAACATAAAATTGGTCAATAAAAAGAAAAAAAAATGCATTTTTCAACAGGGTATAAAATATTACAATAAGTTTAAAACAACCTTATTTAGATTCTCAGGAAGGTGCCAAGTAGGAAATAGGGCAACAATTACCATATTATGCGTAATATTTCACACAAACAATGTTTAAATAAAACATGCGTTTTTTCATAGACCCTTTAACAAATTAGGCTTTATCATACACTGTTGGAAAGCTTATTAAATTAACTTTCCAATGATGTATCACAAGGGGTAGGTTGCTATTTGAAAAAAAAATTGGGGGGTGAGAGTGCAAGGGGGTGCCAATTTTGATAACTTTTTTTAGACCAAAATTTGCAGAATTAAAAATATAATTCGACCTGTCTGAGGATTTTTGTATTTTTCTTGTAACTAAAAAGTTAATCGGGTGATTCCAGACTTAATGCACGCACTGTATTTTAATTAATTGAAAAAGTTGTTATTTTCTTCTATTTATTCGCTTTTAAAAAAAGCCCGAGTAACATTAAAATTATATTTAATTACAGTACAAAGTTTCAAAGGAAAATCATTTTAACTTGCTTTTAATTAAACTTAATAAGTTAAATCACTTTCGTATATCGTAGGTCTACAAAATCTACATTTCGCGTTTGATTTTTTTTATAAGTAAAACTTTTTCAATTTTGTTGATTTACAAAAGAATGCTAATAAATGAAAATGCCAATCTGATCCTAATATAGAAGAAATTGAAGTTTATGCTTGTCTGATTATTAACAAACCATAATTTGCTTATAGATTGCCTAACTTAAGCCTCTAGACGGATTTATTCGTAAAAAAACATTCCCTTCTATATTTTTTCCTTTAAGCCGATGTAGGTAATTTTGATTCCTACATTTTTCATTTCACGTTTCTTTATATTTTATTCTTTTATGCTTGTTTTATACAATAGAAATCTATATTTGAGTAAAGTAAAAAATGTATTATAGTCTAAGCCATAAAATACGAAACTTTTATATTAGGTGTGCCAGAAAACTTAAAAGGCTGTAATGCTTTTAAGGACCTGTTTTTAACAAAGAAAAATTTCATGATGATTCCTTTTAAAGTAGAATTATATTAGCCATTAGCTACTCTACAAAGTAGATGCAAAAATAAAGTGGGCCATGTGTCAAAACGGGGTAAATAGAAATTTTCTTTTGGATCATTTTGGGAAAATTTAAGCTGGATTTCAGTTTTTCAACTCTTAATAACACAAGAATTAATTATGATATACCACTACCGGTAGTATACACACTTAATAGCTATTAACTATAGTTCAAGTTACGTAATAGTACAAAAATCCAGTTCGTTTAAAAGGAGTTTAAAAGGGGTCACATAATAATAAATCCGAAATTACAACTACTTTTTTTAAATAACATTAATACAATGCTTTATTATTCAAATCAAATTTATTTAATAAAGTTTACAATATTTAAAATAACATTCTTTCTTAGTTGAATATTTGTGAAAATCCAAACTTCATTAGAGTTTAGTTTAGTCTGTAGCTGCAACTTGTTATTATACACATTACTTTTGTGTCTCCATTTATAAAAATAAGTATTATATCAGCAAATAATTTTTACCAACAACTTTTGACTTAGGTACATACTTTTTAATTTTACTGTTAATAGTTTAATGATGTGAACTCTATTCTGAGGATATTCAGTGATATTGAGCGATGACATGCGCACCTAACTTAAAATGTGCTCAGGCCAAGTGTGAGTTATGACTAATTTTCATTAATATATTTTTCATAAAATACTTTAGGTTACTTTTAGTTTAATACCAGCTAACAAATGTGTTTTACTCATTTTAAATATGTTTTTACTTTCTTAAATATACCTATAACGGAAAGCGAAATGACGAAAATAACACAGACCCACAAAAAAAATTGGATTCCAATATGATATTCCTATGTATTTTTTCCCGCTGAAACCAAATCCGTAACCTGTTTAACCCTTACAGGTCAAGATTTTGACATAACCTCAAGAAACACTCGAAAAACTACTGAAACCGCTAAAATCATCTACTCCATACCACTTTCACCCCTTTCCTCCAAATTCGTAATTTCCTAACCCCATAATCCCCCAACCTCGAAATATCATTATTCCATAACCTCAAAACCGCGTAACCTCATTAAGTAGAAAAATCTGGTTCGGGAAAACAGAACAATTACGTGAAATTTTCTTGTAGAACATAGTTATAACTGTATAACCCTAAAATCCTATTACACCTACTAACCCCTTCACATCGTAAACCCATATATTATAACCTCTTAACCCTCATCCTATTCTGTTAAGAAGTCCTGTTCTCGAAATCATAAGAGCTTTGTGAGTGAAGTCATGAATCAAGGTCTATTTTATTATTTTTTTAACCGGACTTCTCCACAGAATAGGATAACGGGATTAAGGGGATATAGTATATGGGGTTGGGAAGTGAAGGGATTTTGAGATTATGGTGTTAGGGGATTTTGGGGTTATAGAGTTACTTACCTATGACTATGTTTCACAAAAAAGCTGAAAGATTTGTTCTGTTTTCCCAAACTAGATTTTTCTACTTAATGAGGTTACGGGATTTTGAGGTTATGCGGCTATTATGAGGTTAGGGGATTATGGGGTTCTGATGTTATAAAATTAGCAATTTGGGGACAGGGTGGTGACAGTGGTATGGCATAGATGATTTTAGAGGTTTCAGTGGTTTTTCGGGTGTTTTTTGAGGTTATATCAAAATTCTGACGTGTAGGGGTTAAACGGGTTGCGGATTCAGATTCAGCGGGAAAAAATACATAGGAATATCATATTGGAATCCAAGACTCACAAAAACAAAATTGTTGGCCTGTGTAATGTGTTCAAATATGCGTCAGTGAGGCAGAAATGGCTTTTTTAGGTTATATTAAAATTCGCATTCCCATGACATCCTGTATATCGTCCAAATTATTTAATTAATTGTGACCAGAACTATAATAGGTATCGAAATTCGAGTAGAATTGTGGTGATTAGTATACGAAGTTACAAGTGATACTGTTTAGTAACATTTACTGAATTATTGATTTGGGGTTGTGCACTTATCAAGTTAATCAGCATAACTAAACTGCTTTCACGGTTGACAGATTTGCCTGACGTAATACAAAGGCCGTAAGTAAAAATAATGCTGCCCATGAAAGAATATTTTTCACTATAGTTCTCTTCCCTTCTGTGAAACTTAAATAAGGAACCTATTTTACAAATTTGTCTTTAGCTTGAAACGTCTTAAGTTTTTTTTTTAAATTTACATATAATATGGCGGGAAACATAAAAAAGCTATTTTTTTATAAACTCAACTTTTTTCTGGAAGCGTACCATCACGGCCATTAAATCCAGCTACAGCAAAGATCCTTGCGGAATACCCAATATTTAAAATTAATGTTGTTTAGATCGTGTCAAATGAGTTATTTGTCATTTTTAAAATATAAGATTAGGCATGCTGTCATTTTGAAATAATAAACAACTTTATTTCAGTTTTATTAATATCAATATACAAATAATAATAATAAGATAGTCAAGGTCTAAATACAAGCTAGTCCTGAGGTCAGTTTAAGTTTCAAAGAATGACCAAAGAAAACTTCCAAACAAAAAACAAAACCACCAATATTGTTTATCAGGCATGTTATTCTTCATTCAAAAACTTATTTTACATCGCCTTCGCCAAATTTTAATTATTAATTAACTGAAAAAAACTATTAGCGCGGGTGAGAATCGAACTTACGCAAGCCGACGCGTCGCGACGTACTAAGTAAATGTCTAATAATGAATCAGGCTCCATAACCCTCTCGGCTAGTTCCCCAATAATGCTTAACTCCTTCCGCTCCATTATATCCACAGTTGGATATTGGTATACGGGATAGGGGCGCATTGGGTTTCAATGGTATTAAACATGGCAGGTAATTTCATTTTGGGCTTTGTAGGAGCCCAAATAACCCTACGCGGCTATAATGTTTAAACTGATAGAAATGTTGTTGTAATATAGACGCCAACCATATTTTGTAATATGTCATAGAATAAATATGTTATACGATATAACAACCAGTTGTAGAATCAAGAGGTAAACAACAATTGTTATACATACAACAACAAATGTTATCCTAGTTAGTACTATACTATAATACAATTTGTGGTTGGCGCATATATAACAATATGTTGTATTAATAACGCGATTATTCTATTATATTATTTATTTATTGTTATTTATTTTACTTTTTATTATTTATATCCAGGTATGGATATTTTGGTACAAACACATAATATGTGTATATATTATATCCAAGGGTGGATATTCTGGTAAATGTTCTAATAATAATATCCAGGTATGGATATTTTGGTATAGACAAATATCGCAACCTTGCTTCAAAAGTGACACAACTCAAAATTCTCATTTTTTGAGTTAATACCATGAATGTGATTAGTAACCAACGCTACATAAATCATCAAAATTGTGTTCACTTAGGAGAGACTTCAAAAACGCATTATTTGAAGTTGTGCCGTGTTTGCAGATTAAAACCATCTGAACAGTTGCAAGCACTTTGTCAAAACATCAGCACTAGGAAATAATTTGAAACGTTATGAAATAGTAAGTTGTGTGAATAGGAAAAAGTCCAAACCATTATTAAACGTGCGTGTTGTATAATTTATTAAAGTTTGAAAGTCTGTATCTCCAAAACGTTATATTTTAGCAAAAACTGTATATAACATTTTTTGTTGGGCTTAAAAAGAGCTTTCATTTGAAATAATTTCTTTGAAATCGGTTAATAAATTAGTGAGTTATGCCAAAAAAAAAACATTTTACTGCGTTAAACGCTAATATCGCGAAAACAATGTATTTTAGGAAAAAATAGTTTATAACATTTTTTAAGCAATTTAAAAAAATCTTTCATATAAGTACTTAATTAATAAAATATAATAATAATTAACTTAATTATAACCAATAAACCCTAAAAATAGGCGTTTTACCCCATTCTTACCCCCTTACCCCAATCGTTTACCCCTAAAATCTAATGAGCTCTTCGAAATATGATAAGAAACAATATTCAAAAAACCGCTCGTCGATATCTTTTTTATAAATGGAGTTAATAGAGTTAGCGAGTTTATAGTCAGATAAGCATACAGACAGACAGACAGACGGATTTTTTTTTATTGATTTGGACTGAGGAGTGTCTAAAATGTCTAGAAAAGTAAAAAAAAAACATGGTCAAAGATTTTGATTTTTCGGCGAAGTTTTCAATACATGGCACTCTTAGTAGTACTAAGTGCCGATGTAATAATAAGACGTCTTTAAAAAGACGTTAAAAATGACACAACTCAAAATAATTTAGTTATTTATACAAATAAAAATGACGCAACTCAAAATAATTCAGTTATATATACGAATAAAAATCAAAAGGGGTGTTTTTAAGGGATGTTAAGTGGATTAAACCAAAAATTCAAGTAGTTTTGTGACCTCCGCACTGTTTTGTAGCTGTTCTATATGTTGAATCGATTTAAAAATCTGTAGACATACACGAACTATTTTTTTTGCGATTTTTGAAAATGTAAGTTTTTCAAGTTGTATCACTTTTGAAGCAAGGGTGCGATATATCCAAGGGTGGATATTCTAGTAAATATTCTAAATTGTTAAACAAATTAAAATTATTAATTTATATTTTTGGGGTAAATATATAAATATTACTTTTTCTCTATAGTGTATTTTTCTCAGATTAATTTTTGAACAAAAATAGTCTGGAGGGGAAATAGTTAAAATATGTATGTTGGTAGTGTTTTACTTTTACAATTAGCTGTTGGCAGAAAAAATATTGTTTAAAACATTATCATTTATTTATTTATTTATTTATTTACGGGAAACCCCACTATAAAAATAAGAAATATAATACATAGGTATTAAGAACCTTATTACGCTAAAATATTACAAATGCCCTAGAATTTAGTTAAAATTTGATATATAGTTAAAGAAAAAAAAAAGAAAATAAATTAGTACATACTGAATTATATATTAATAGGGCAAGATTTAAATGAAGATTTAAACGAACCTAGAGAGGGGGAAAAGAGATCTAGCGTGTTCAGGTCATTAGCCAATTTTATGGTTCTATCCAGAGAGTTTACACCCTTTAGCCTACGACGGGCAGATATGTTTCATTATACCGAGGCTTACGATTGTTTTGCACCAGCTGCTGCTAACTGTGTTTTACAGCTTACCAGCTGCAACACTAAGTTTTACTTCTTCTTGCAATCTTGCAAACAGAATATGTAATTAATTAATATTGCTTACCTAGAGAATTCAATACATAATATCTGAATGTGAATGTGAAATAAGCAAAAAATATTATGTTTTATTATCGCGCAATTAAAGCAAGCAATACTAAATTTAATTCCAAGTAAAATCATATATTACTTTTCTTTAAGAAATAAAGGCTATTATTATTATTATTATTATTATTATTATTATTATTACTTTATAAAAACTTTCTAATAAAAAATCAATCACTAATTGAAACAAAACCTATCCGTTTGATATGTCAATCCGTTCTATCTGCATATGCATATATATTTTTAATTACTATCAATCCGTATATCCGTTTAAAATGTAGCAGACAAAAAAAACCATTTTTGTTTTAGGCTCCATGGGCTCGAAATTTTTTTTTCAATTAAACCCATGTATAAGTCAGTTAGCTTATTTATTCAGCTTCAACTTTTTTTATTGTCTCTCTACGTCAATTTTTCTCTGAGACATCCGACTTTCAATAAAAAAGGAAAATTTTATCTTTGTTCATCGATTTTTCAGAAACCAATGACCACACAGTAAATTTGAGGGCAGCTTTAAAAAGCTGAATAAATATTCTATAAATATCCTACAAGATCCATGTTTTTTTAAGAGTTTTTTTGCCCTTAACATTAATTTGAAAAATGTACAAAAAAAATACTTTTTATGTTTTTTTATCTACCACTACTTTACAAATGTTGATGGAAAGAATAATGTTGCCATGTTTTACAGGCGAATGTACCCCCAATATCGCTGAAAATTTTCAAATTGATGCATCAAACCAGTTTTGCGGACCGATTGATCAAAGTTTTACAAAACAAAGGAACAAGTGTATTCTTCCTAAACAATCGAAAACAATTTAAAAAAAAAATCAAACTCAAAAACCATAGCTCACAAAAATTTTCTGCCAAAATATCTCGAAACTAGAAACTTGAAGCTTTTTTTTTTCATTTCGATAACAACATTTTTTTACAGCTTTTCAAAAAACAATGAAATTTTTTTCCCTTAATTTTTTGGAGTAGTGTATGTATATCACCGAGTTACAGTGCAGGTGTGTAATGTTTATGTTTATGTTTATGTAAATTGGGAAAATATTAAACTTTAATTGCAATGGCATTGTTGTTTTGGTTTGATTACGACGAAATAAAATTATCATCACACATTATGCAAAATGGCGTAATTTCAATTTTAATTATAATAAATACAATCATTTCTGAGTGTGTGAAAATGAAACGTTAAACGTTTAGGATTTAGGCCATAATGAATAGTGTTAAATATTTCTCTTCGTTTTACAAAGCATAATGCATTTGGGTTTAGAACTTTTTTTATATAAAAAATTTAAAATGAAATGCTGCAAACAAATAATTTTTTGTTTTTGAAAATCACATTTGTTTTTTGTAGAACGTAAAAAAATATTTTTTTTTACCCGCTTTGATAGCCAGTCATACGTAAAATCTGCAAAAATAACTATAGTTTTGTGCATATATAAATCAAAGATAATAAAATCATTTACAGAGATTTTTTCTGTAAAAATAACTATTAATTTTCAGTAACTGTGGGCCACTTAAAGATTTTTTCACCGCGAAACATATTTGGTAATAATTCTTCTTTTTTTATACCTTCCAGTAATTTTTATTAAATATTGTCATGCGTTCTTTCGGCACTATTTACTTTTTACTATTTGCAAAAGGTCAAGCGTTCAGAGAATGATATATCCCACCTAAGTACGACTGAATCAGGCCCGTACTATTTTTTAAAACCGAATCATCACCCAAAGTTAACTGAACCTTTTTTAAAACCGTACCGGGACCGATATATAGATAAAAAATATATACAAATAAATAAATAAAAATATAAATTAGGTGGCTATTTCTAACTTGAAAATTCTAACTTAGACTTTTCAACTAAGTTTATAATCTGAGAATAACAACATAGATTACCTAAAATATTTTATTCACCAAGCATACAGATAAACGTCCTTTATATGCATTATTAAAAGTTGCAAAATCTATCATTTTTGTTTTCTTCTTTTAAAGTTAAAAAAGCTTTTCATTTTTAACCAAGGTTAGAAATGAATTCATATCTAACCTGTTTTTTATATTATAAAATAACCTAACATTTTTGTTTATTTCTACGAAAAACAATAAACAATAATATTTATTTAAATATTATATGGTTCATACCGATACTGATAATAGGAAATAACAACGAAGCACTTATTTAAATTATAATCTAGTTGAAATTTATAGTGACGTTAGAAATCTGCAAAATTTCCGTAGAAGATCATTTAAAATGGTGAATTTGACGAGGTAATGTGTTACTTATTTATATACTTGTGAATAAAATCCCTCTCCCCTTCGATACATCCCTGGCACTGCTGGGAAACCAAAAATTAGGGCGTTTTTGACAATTTTCGTTAAAAAACGAAGCAATTAAAAACGTCCTATCACAAATTATTTGGAAATATAACTAATACCATTGTTGATTACAAGTTGTATTTTATGTGGCAGTCTATTCCCAATGGCATCCTCTATAAATTATGATTTTGTCAAATTGTTTTAGCCAAATCGAAAATTCATATATTTAATTGCAAATCAATTTTCTTCATTGTACACGCAGAAAAATAAAAACTTTTGATGATAAATAATCAGTATTACATTATGCAACAAATCGCAAGTTTTTTTTGCCCCGATCGGAAAGTAAATTTTTCTTAGTAATTCGAGGGCGTAGAATCAGAATCTGACCTTAGAAAAATTCCAGCACCTAAAATTTTTGAGATATAAGTTCAGGACAGACACTTTCTGTGCTTTAAGAGATTTCTTATTTAAAAGCGATGAATAGGAATTAAATATGCAATAAAATAGTTGTCCCATTCAAGAATACTAACAATATTATCACAAAAATTAGGATAAAAATATTTACCTTTGTAATATTCGATTACAATAATTATTTGGTATATATTTCGTGTTGTTCTAGACTATTATATAAGCCAAATTCAAACCATTTCCTTTTGTCTCAATAAAATATCTTTCAAAATTATTACAAAATTTACTTTTGACTTTGTAAAACTAGTTAAATTTGTCAAAAACCCAGCTGCCTAAACTTAGCCATTTTTAATTATTTTTTAACTGCAGATGTAGGACAATCTAAGCCTGATAACAAAATTCAAAAACTACGAAGGATAGTTCTGAAATAGACACTATCCCATTCAATAATATGTCCCATTCTAGGGTATTTCGCCCTACATATATAGTGATATTTTTTACTACGCTATTATGTAGTATTTCAGTTTACCAGTTATACCAACCACATCATTCATAATATCTTCTGTTTAATTTATTATCCAACTATACAAATTTGGTAGTCCTGATATTTTTTGCGCTTCGTTGAACAGGTTTCTTTGGATAATGGACGAAAAAGAAGATATTATGAATGATGTATGTTTCTACAACTGGTAAGCTGTATAGTAAAAAATATCACTATGTGTATAATATTAGCCAAAATCACTGCAGCTATTTGCTTATATAAACACATGCCTTTGAAAAAGTAGATTACTGCATTTTAAAGTCAAAAAGGGATATATTACATTTTTTTGATTTCGCAATTAAGTAAACGAAAGTTTACACAAAAACTATTTAGGCTAAGAGCTTTAAATTTTAAAAATATATTTTACAGGAGGTCAACAATCTTTGTTTTAACCCTTAATCACCCAGGTCCCGTTACAGGGACTACAGTTTCTTTGTTATTTTTAAACCTGTTTAGAACATGTTTTAAAGTGTTTATAATGAAACAATATCAGGCAAATATCCGTAGGTAATTAATGTGGTGTATAAGGGTTAAATTTAAATCTCTTTGCTCAAATAGTTCCCGAGTAATCGTACTGACAAAATTATGTTCTTATGCCTAAAAACTTGCTTATTTGCAATTTTGGCGAAGGCGCCACTATTGTCATTATGTTGATTTTTGAAACTTCCGACAGATGGAATATGCTCATGCTTTATTGGTTTTCTCGTCATATTCTAAGCATCATTTGATTAGTAAACTTCTTATATTAAACGTAAAAAGTCAAATTGGCCATAGTACCTATATACACGGTGTCCCACGGTAGACATATCAATCGATTTGTGAACATGTGGCGTTATTAACAGATATATCAAAATGATTTTTTTAACTTTAGCTCAAAAACAAAAAAAGTGTAGAAAACTTTTATCTACAGGAAATTAAATGTAATTTAGTCTTTATTGACTGGTAAAAATTACATTGTAACAACTCTGTTAATAACGCCACAAATCGATTGATTTATCTACCGTGGGACACCATATATGAATTTTTCTATCAAAAATAAAAACTTAATTAAGCAAAATAGTAACTTGTATGAATACGGTATCTCCTATAACGTTGCAAAAATAGGGTCACTCGATCAGTTGTTACTAGTATTTTGGTGGTTAGCCGTTTGGGTTTCTAAAAGTTTTCGCCTGATAAAAAGCTCAAATCGACCAACCACCAAAACACACCAACTAAACAAAACAACAACTGGTCGAGTGACCCTATGCAAAAATGTTCAAAAGGGTGTCTATTATTATCTCTTTTAGGTTTATTTAGAATAGTATCCGCTTTTGGCTCCATACCACACATACTAAAAGTAAACGTTCAAACAAATTTGACGCCTAGCTGAGCCGTTAAATGATCACTTGTGACTGTACATTAGGCACCACTGCAGCGGAGCTCAACATTGGCGGTTTAATTTTACCAAAATGGCATCTACTCAAACATTTTTATGCGGGAGACATTCAACAAACTGCCTTCATTCTTTTTATTTTTTTATAATCGGTTTATCGGCTTTAAAAGTGTTTTTTTGCGTAAGGTTAAATTCAGAACCAATTTCAGTTCAACATTAAATTTTAAATTTTAAAATTATACCATAATGTAAACATAGGTAAACTAAAAACGTAAAATATTAAGTTAACATATATCAGAAATATACCTTGTATTACCCTCTATTTTCAGGATTAACATACCTAGTTTTGATTACACAAGTCCACGAAAAAACAAAGGTCTTATCCACCAGACAAGTGTGTTTTAACTTTCATCACTTTTTTGAGGTCAGGAATGAAATACGATTTTACCAAGTCTAACCAACGCCGGATTTGGACTAAGCGACCTTAAAAACGTATAGAATTGTTTTTCTCGTCTGGTGGACAAGAACTTTTTTTTTTTCGTGTGCATGTGTTATCGGCGATCTTTTCAACCATGAAAATGGATCGTTTATAAAGTAATACACTGCCGCACATTAAATTCCGGACACCTAAAAAATTGACATTTTTTAAATTCAAATATTTCGAAAACTAATTAATGGATTTGACTGATTCTTTTTTTGTTTTGAAGCTAAAACATTTTCTATTTTTATTTGTTTTAAGAATGATAAAAACATTTTTTACGTATTAACAGCAAGAAATAATGTACAACTATGTTTTTTACCCCATCTTCTAGGACTTGCATGTTACGCTACTGCAACTGTTTATCAAATTATTAAAGTCTTTCTTATTGCCGCAGTTTTAATGAATACTTTCTTTTTTATTTTTTTACACTTTTACTTTTGGTTTAGGAGATATCAGGAATTTCCTGGAAGTTGTCATTTTTTCAGTTAAGGCATCATTCTTAAAACAAACAAAAGTAGAGAATGTTTAAGCTTTAAAACTAAAAAAGAATTAGAAATCCATTAATTAGTTTTCGAAATATTTGAATTTAAAAAATGTCAATTTTTTAGGTGTCCGGAATTTAATGTGCGGCAGTGTATTTGTAAGAAGAAATAATTACCACTAGTGAATACCGTTAAAAGCAATGGTTATATTCATATTCTCACTTTAACAAATTTAACAAACATTATAAAAGTATACTTTCCAAATTTAGCATTACGCTGCATTATGGTTGCCAACCTCGCTCTCGGGGCTCTGATGGAAATCTCCGTAATCGCCCTAAAAACAGTATTTTTCGCCCTTGTATGTATCATAAGCTACCGTTTTATTCACATGTGCGCAAAACAAAAATCTTTATTTTAATGACATTCTTAAATAAGCAGACTTACGTCAAACACAATTTTAAAAAGAAAAGGACAACAAATATGTAGGACAAAAGGGAAAATGTCTTTAAAGCATTTTTTAATACAAAACCTTTTCGTAATTTTAACGACATTCTTAAATGAGACACTTAGGTCAAGCAGAAAAGGACAAATCGGCCTAAACCAAAAGTGTCTCTTCACTTTATTATATGGAAAAAGAAACACTGACTTCTTGTGTTTAAAGGGTTGCGTTGCTTCACTTCTACTTCACGGGGAATGAGTTCATTTGAAACCGCCGTATTTATTTTAGATATTTGTATAGAATTGTCCGTTTATATAAATACGCTGAATATCCAGCTTCTGAGTACAAAATCGTGTATTAAATCCCTAAGGAGTAATGCCCTCCGTACTCCTGACACAGAGAGTTTTATAAAGAAATAGCGTCAATACACCTAAGCATCTTTTTTTAAATGAAGGATCTAAAGGACTGTTCTATTTCTGATCGATATAATAATACAACCATGTTTCGAGTATGTAATGTTTTATGTTTTCAGGTAACTAATGATACTAAACACACTAAGTATAAGTAATAATATATTATATCCCATACACTATAAATTAGTAATATTAATTATTAATTAATAATAATATCCATTACTTTATAAGGTAAACCGTATGGGTCCATTGCATCCCTTGGCTAACTGGCATTATAGTGTAGTTCACGAATTTTAGTAATATTAAATAAAAGTTTATTTTTCACTTTTTTTTATTCTTTTGACATCCCTAAATCATAAAAAACTAATATATCTATTAACACAGAGTAAATAATTGTTTTATAATATTTATTACAATATAATTTCTAACAAAGTAAAATTTTAATTATTTTTTTTTCTGTAAAAATTACTATTGAAATACAGTTAACATAATAATTAATAATAATATTTACAATTTTTTTTCCAAGCATATTTATGAAGATCCAATAATTTTCAGAAAAAAAAACCTAATTACCTCCATCAACCAAAGTGTTAACACGTAGAAATAGTATATTGTTTTAATAAGATGAAAAGTAATGCTTTTTTAACTAGTCTGTATAATTTACTGATGATGCAAAGCGGAGTCCGGAAACTACAGACGAGTAAAAAAATACTTTTTCTCTGAAAACATAATATTTTTTCTTCAAACGTCCTGAATATTATTTTTATATTAATTTATGCATTTAATTTATTCAATAATAAAGTATGTTTTTTTATTAAAATAGGCAAATAAAACACTTTCAGAATAATTTAAAGAGATTTGTAGGTGTACAACCATATATTCTTTTTCAATCATTTTTAATCAATTTCACACAAAGTTCTTGATCAGAATCTTCATTCAACGATCTGTTTACATAATAAACAATCAACTGTGAAGTATGGCTGTTATCAAAATTAAAGAGTGTTGCCGACAGTGGCGACTTTGCTAACTAACTACTGACTTTTTTTTTACGGCGTACAACAATGAATACATTTTTTTACTGTAAAAAAATAAATCACTTCTATCTGGTGTGTTCAGTTAAAAAATATGAACATTCTAATACGCTGGAAGAAAAAATATATTTCGACCAATGTTTTGGTTAATTCGTCAAGTCTTTATAAGTCAAATGGCTTACATTTGGACTTTTTTTTACAGAGCCTCTTGAGTTTTTCCCGTGGGTCAAATCTCACTTAACTCACTAGTAACGAAAATTACTATTTTCTTGTACGTATCATGTAAGATAAGTTGCAGAGTTAACTAGATTTTGCTCATAATTAGAATAATAGGTTTGTAATAGGTACAAAAAAACGACCTTTATTTGGTCGGAAGTTTGCCAGTTCGCTTATCATTAAAACCGTAATTATGGAAACCGGCTTTCAAAAGTGCCTCAAGTAGATCGAAGGCAGTTATATCTTTTTGAAATAACCTAAAAATTAAGGTCACGATTAAGGTAGAGAATGAAATCTGATATTTTTTTATAATTTTTCATACAATATATTTTTTTTTTATTTGAAACCATTATGGGAGATTTAGCTCAGCGGTCTAAGGCATCGATATAGCATTGACACTGAGCTAATGATCGTGAGTTCAAACCTCACTGGCGCCAATTGCCTTTTTCAGTTAATTAATAATTGAAATTTGGCGAAGGCGTACTCCCTAGATATATTGGTTCGAAAGTCAATTAAAGCCGGTGGTTCTCTCTACTACTAGCCCACACAAGTCCTGGACTTAGGGGATGCTTAATTAAAAAGTCCAAACGAGGTTAAAAAACAAACAAACAAACATTATTCATGACACTTATTTATGCATGAACAAAATTGATTTTATAGGGTATTTTTCTAGAACCAGTAAAAAATTATTAGAAAAATAGTGGTAGAATGAAGTTTTTTTTGGTATCTCTATATATATAAGCGGCTTTGTCCTGACTGACCGACTGATTGACTGACTGACTGACAAATGACTGATTGATTGAAGGCAAATGATTGTAAATAAAACAGGTATGGTTGTGAATAAAATAGTATACAAACCTCGGTTCAGTATTTTATTTGTTCTTCGGGAATTAACAAACCTTGGAGCTACGCCCCTCGGTTTGCTAAATTTTCCTCAGGAAATGAAACAGTTTCCACCTCGGTATGTAATATACTATTTCATTATAATTTGTTTTTCTTTTTTTCATCTTAATTACATAGGTATACATAAACCTAAACTTATAACTTAATTACATAAGAATAATATGATTATGGCTTATGGTCTACTTGGGGCAAAACTTAATACGTTGCGTACGGCTGCTTGTTGGAGATGAGAACATGAAGTGGGATGTCGTTAAAACAGGTTCATGTTTAATGTTTAGTAACTGGGAGGACTTAAACCTGTATTATATTCTTCATTTTAAAGAGAATAGTACCTACACATAGTGTACTGAACCTAAAATATACTAATTACAAATAAAACTATATATAGTTAGAAAAACTATAGTTCTTCTCGAACGTCTAAAGATTTTTGTTACAGGTTAATGCTTAATGTTTATTGACTTAATGATACTATAGTTGCAACTACTATCTAATTAACGACAGTATACTACTATAGTATAGTACTACATAATTAAAGTTTATTTTAATTTCCGCCACCAATCTTAATTCTCCTTAATCGACCTAGCTTTACCTAGTATTAATCCTTACCTGTGTATCAAAGTCAGAAAAAGATTCCTTCATGATTCACAGTGGGCCACAAGCATTAATAAGATTTAACAAAAATGTAAGCAAGGAGAGAGGACTTTTAAAACCAATAAGCGAGTTAATTTTAGTTTATAACCATCTAAATATAGAATTACATTGTAAGTTAACCCTTTTTGTTTAATTTTTAAAAGAAAGCGAAAAAGCTTTTTTTTATTAATAAAATGAACCGCATACCCTTTTTTAAAACTGTTATAATATGTAGTTTTGAAAGTTATATCTTAAATGTTGGCTAGCTTTATTTTTTTAATCAGTAGTTCTCAATCATTTTGCCTTCCCATTTTTAAAAAATTAAAATTTAAGGAAAGCAATGTATTCATGAAAAAATTTATTATTATTATTGTTAATTTCCATTTGGATGTTCAACATCTTCATTAGACTTTTTTTTATTTTGCCAACGGCTTGCACTGTAAGGCAAATTGTACAGTTGCATTCGCCACTTCTTACTATTTTAATTAAGTTTTTCATAATTAGGCATTTTGATGTCACTTTTATTAATTTCTAATTTTTGAATCATATTAAACAGTAATTGTATAACGAAACTGTAAATTTAGGACTTTCCAAACTATAATTTTGATTTAAATGTTTCTTTAAAGTATCAAATTTTATCCCTAATTAAAAATTGGATTGCATACCTACACTTTTTCTGCAGTCTTCGTGGCCTCCACATCAAGTTTGCCATACCTGACATTGGAAATGATTGATTTGGATAGTTATTTAAAATAATTAGAGAAATATTTAAAATATTGCTTATAATATGCATTTTAAATTTTTGCTTATGGTTTTAAATCCTTACGTGATAGAAAACTTTTAATTGTACCCTACGAATGTGTAAACATATACTTAATATATTTACATAAAATGATTTAAACCCCAAACACCAAAAGTCTATTTTTGCCGGCCTGTGTAAAATGAAATAGGGTATAGTTTAGGTTTTTCTACTTAATCTTAATTCTTCAGAGAAGTACTATATTTTCTTTTATTTAAAGAGCTGAAATACCAAGATAAAACATCGCTTTTCAACTAAGATGGCGACATTAAGTCATAAAACTTAAATAATTCAACAAGTATTTTATTTGTTTTTTAACTAGTAGAAGTTTATAGATCATTTGACTATGTAAAACTGCTTTTCAAATGGAATACAAATGATTTTTTAAATTATTCTTTAAAAATAACACACCTCTTATTTTTTATTATTTATTTAGGACAAATAGACAAATAGTAATAAATATCATTTTTATTTTATCATTTTGATGGGTGATACATTTGCTAGGAACTAACTTTAAAAACTTTTGATTAAATTAAAACAAAAATGAATTATATTTTAAATAATTTTATTATCCTAACAATAAATAAAAATAAAAAAAAATGCTATTTAGACTTTTCATTTTTGATCTATACTATTTATTGAGATAAATTGGGTCGAAAAAAGGTAAAATATTTCGATTGGGGGTAGTTTAGATATCTTAACAGTTAGTTTCTATTGAAAAAACCTGACTGGCAACAGTTCCACATGGCGTAACTCCCCATTTATCTATTAACCAACGTACACCGTGTGTCTTTTTACTTTATTACGCACATATGGGTATTTGGATGAAAAGGATGGCCGAAAGATTATTTTGAAACAAAAAATATTGGCTTTATGTGACAATTATTTTTAGTGACTTCAAAACTCTAAAGAAACGTTCAAGTATTACGTAACGCAAAATGTACCAAAATTCATACACTTCATTCCTCGGTTCTCGCGTTATTCAAGGCTGTAGAGATTTCATACCCCCCCTAACATACCCCCTATTAGGGGGGGTAGCCAAAATATGAAATCTCTATAATCTATAATAACGCGAGAACCAAGGTATGAAGTGTATGAATTTTGGTACAATTTGCGTTACGTAATACAGGAACGTTCCCTAATTGGCCAATATAACAATTTTTACAAAAATATTGTAAACATTTAAAAACTGTTGAAAAAAATACTGTATTTTATTTTATCAACACAGAACTGTTGGTAGCAAACCTGTATACCTGCATATATGTCAAATTTCAAGTCTCTAACTCAAAGCATTCTTGTTTTTGTGACTAACCGTATTGACATAAAAAACCTAAGTCATACATATTGCAGTATAGTTCTCCGCATGAAGAAAAGTCTCCGACGTAAGGAGGAGAAATCATTCGCGCTTTCTTCTTTCCGTCAAGAGCGTTATAAGGGGTGCGTGCCTACATCAGGCCTCCCACTCGCACACATATTCCAAACATATTTCCCGTAGCCACAGATCCGTGCGTCAAACTATATCATCAATTAAAATTAAATATCCTTCATTTCTTATAACAAAAAAAATCAATTGTAATTTATTTTTACTAAAACTAATTTCCAATTTTTTGCTCCATCCTACCCATCTGATCGTTATCTTTTCCACCTACATATCAGTAGCATACTAGCAGTCTTCATTTTAAAATTTGTGTTGTCACTGTGTGTTTATTTTATAAAGTTTTATTCGTTTTTGTCCACGTAAACAAATACTATATTTTATTTGAATAAGTATGAAGAATCAAAAAGCAATAACTTTGCTATTTATTGGATTTATTTTATAATAAAAAAAACTTATAACTCAGGTATTTAACCTATATGTTTGTTCTGTTTACATAACTTAACAATAGTTTTTTTTTGTACTTTAGCCCCCTAAGTTTTATTTTTGTTGAAAACGCCTTCAATGTAAGGTGAAACGTTCAATTTCAATTTAATGTTTAATTTGAGAGCCAAAAACCCAAGAAACAAATATAAATATAAATATAGGGGAACAGGGGGCACAGTGAGTCATTGGGCACAATGAATAGTTGACTATAACTCTACCAATAATAGTTTTAGAAACGCCGCTTTCTAATGGCGCGCTAAGAAGACGTTTCTCTAGATAAAGGGTCAGTTGCCGGAAAACCTGCGTGGCGTGTGTTGAAGCGAAGAGGTGGCTGCATAAAATAAATAATGAAAGTATTTTTTTTGTTAATCTGTTAATTAGGTATATTTGTACTACTTTTACGTAAATTCCAGTGTAATTTGTCATTTTTATATTCTTTATTAACTCTTAAATAAGTGTGTACACAAATTTATCAGATATTTGGTTTGTTTTTCTATGTCCACTTTGAACTGGTCTGCTTACTGGGGGGACACAGTGAGTCAAAGACCGATTGGACACAGTGGCTCATGATCCACTGTGCCTCAACTATGATTAAACGTTCCTGTATATTTATAATTAAAAATATAGTAGGAATTTTGCTTTCCTATTTTGAAAATTTTCAAAATTTTTTTTTGCGTATTTTTGCGTTTTATGACGTTTTATGTCGACATAAATCAATTTCAAGCAAAAAAAAATGTTGGTCGATTGGTCGTTCTGTCCGGGAAATCTTGTAAGCACGATAACTTAAGAACGCTTTAAGCTAGAGGCTTTTACCAAAAGTTCTCGCTCGGGATTGTTCACCAAAAACAATCCCGAGCGAGAACAATATTTGTTTACAAAAATTTTAAATTTTCATTATAAGGGTTTTTAATATTGTTGAAATCGAATCTGATAATAAAAAGGGGTGAGAGGGTAAATATTTTGAAATATTTTATATTTTCGTGAAAATTTGAATATGGGGGTTTTTGAGGTTGCTAAAACTAAATCTTGAAACTATTTATTTCCAAATCCACCCCCTTAGGGGTGGTGATGATTTTTTTGAAAATTGGTTTATACAATATACAAGCAATGTATAGATTTAACATTGTTTTTCAGGGTCTTGATTTACGTTAGTTTATTTTGACTTTTGTTTTTTTTTTCTTACTTAAAAGTTTTATTTTCAAGGTTTTGATTTACCTACATTAATTAATTTTAAGTTTTGTTTTTTGTTACCAAATAGTTTTATTTAAGTTTATTTAACTATGTAGGTATCTAAAATAAACATTTTTTTTTAATTAATAAATTGAATTAATTAATTTAAATATCACGATTAATTGTACCCCATACTGACTCACTGTACCCCTTGCAGTGATTCACTGTACCCCGTACTGGGGGCTCAGTGAATCAAATGACATACTGTCAAAAAAGTACTTGTAAAAAATCATGGTCTATTCATTTTTAATTTAAACCTGCAAATTATGTTAGCTTAAAGATCAAAGAAACGTACTATGAAAAAAAATCTGAGTTATTGTCAAAACTTTAAAAATATGCGCTCTGAAAAAGTAAGTGACTCACTGTGCCCTCTGTTCCCCTATGGTTCAAGAAAAATATAGAAGTTATTGTTTTACACTTCTTTCCGGACAGTGAATCTGACCACCGACCGACAAACCCGCAATTTGTTTTGTTCTATGCAAAAATAAGCAAAAAATGACAATTTTTCATAGCAATTTTCTCTCTAGGAGAAAGTAAAAAATCGAATTTCGTCCTACTTTTTTGAGCAAATAGCTGTTTGTGCACCGCGGTGCAGTACAACACTAAATTTAATACGTGAAAACCCCGCAGACGAATACAAAATATCGCCGAACTCTAAAATACCACTCTTAAGCAAATAAACCTACAATGTTATGGCCACTGTTCAGACTACTTTCATTACCCTGCTCCATATTTATTGCTCAGGCTATACCCCAACACGAATAAATGAATCATATATATAAACTTTGGGTGAGATAAAAATATTTCACTTGAATCCTCTAGAATGAATATCCAAACCTGGGGCTAAAGTCCAACTGTGACTTTCTAAACTTTTAGCTTTGGAGGCCTGTAGAAAGGCTTAACTTCAAAGTAAGTTAAAGGTGTTGAAAAAAGAATAATCTTAGCTGAATTTAAATTTGAAGTTAAGTGTTTTATTAAATATGCACGTTTTGTAATTGAACTTTTAGCTTAGAAGGTCTGTACAAAGGCTTAACTTCAAAGTAAGTTAAAGGTGTTGAAAAAAGAATAATCATAGCTGAATTTAAATTTGAAGTTAAGTGTTTTATTAAATATGCACATTTTGTAATTGAACTTTTAGCTTAGAAGGTCTGTACAAAGGCTTAACTTCAAAGTAACTTAAAGGCGTTGAAAAAAGAATGATCATGGATGAATTTAAATTTGAAGTTAAGTGTTCTATTAAATATGCACGTTTTGTCATTGAATATTTTTTATATTTTATTATTGTTGTTTTTTGTAAACAAAATATTCATTTCTATACAAGTACATTTTTTGAATAACCCCTGTCCAGGTTTTCGGCCTCAGTTTTTTGCCCCAAACTTTTTTCTGGGTAACTTCTTTGTGGATTTATTATTGGAATAGTATTTCTTAGGTAAAAATAGATAAAAAAGTTAGTTTTGTTGTAGTACAGTAGGACTAACCTTTTTTGAGCAAAATTCATTTGAAGGTAAAGTTTCACGTTTCGAGGATAAAAAATTAAATACTAGAATGTTAAAAACCATAATTTCAATAATAAAAAGAAAGAAAAAAACTTCATATACTGGTACTAAGGGAGCTATGATCTCCTAAAAAGTAATCATTAATCAACTTTAAAACCTAATTTTCGAACTACATATAGAGATTTTTTTGTTAGTTTTTGTTGTAGAATCATCCTTTATCATTAAAATTTTAGTTTTTATTATTTTAGTTATTAATTTGGTCCTTGAAACGTGAAATTTTAACTTTGAATTTTGCTCGAAAACGGTTAAACCTACGGTATTACTTTTTACTCTAATAATAAATCAACAAAAAAGTTATAGAGAAAAAAGTTTGGGGCAAAAAGGCTCCCTCATTTTTACGCCTCTGGTTAGATAACTGCATGAAAATAGGCCTTATTAGGCCTTATTAGGCTTAGATCATATGAAAAATCTAGTTGTCATAGCTCAAAGGGTTCCTGAGTTATTAAATAAAACCTAAAAGGACGTAGCTTCCTTATAACCTATTTTTAGACATATTTATAGGAACTTTTTTTCATATTTTCTGTTGTAGAATCACCCCTTAAAATTATTAACCCTATTAAAAATACACCGTGTATGCAATTTATACCTTTTAAAAAATATGAGAACGGCTGACTAAAAAAATACTTGTATTCGTAGCATATTTTTTAAGCATCTAGTATTCCCAGAATAGATATTATCCGTGGATCTAAGTAATGAAAGAAAATTAATTAAATCGCTGATGTTGCAGAATCGGTGCATAATAAAAAATCCGATCCTGATAGCATAAGGAGAGCCCGGCGAGCATTTCATGGGATTGAAGTAACTAGAATAATGGAAATATCCATCTGGCGGGAGATTACAAGGAAATCAATAGGAACTTCATTATATGATCCTACGGATTCAGCTTTAACAGATTTGAGGTCTGAGGTTCAAAACCTAATCCATCTATCCTTCAAATAATCCGCGTATCGAATTCGATTGCGGATTCAATAATTTCAGTTCATTTCATTTGGGACTTATACTTTATTAACGTAAAATTATTTAACTGTAAGACATGTTTACTCAGGTATGAGTTCGGTAAAAATATTGAGAAATGAAGTAAGCTGTAAATACAGGGTGTAACAAAAAGAGGTGAGCTGGCTATACATAACCATATTGTACTTACCGAAACAATCAAAAAACGTCATATACACGTATTTGCCAAAATGCTTCGCCTATGAGTTATAGCCACTTTTGTTTTAGTTGACATATTACTTTAATACATTATTGGTATAGTAACACAATGTTAAGTTAGTAAGACAATTAGTCATATATTTAACCGTCAACATGACATCAAGGGCAAAAAAAATCTTAGCCTACTTGATAAAGATTTGTTACTAAACTAAAATTTTGAACTCGATCGTAATATACTTTTTTGAGTTATCGTGCCGGAAAGAAAACGTGACGGACAGACGGACAGACAGACATGTATTTTTAACCGACTTATCAATTCGACTTGTGACTTTTTTTATGCTTGATCCCGAATAACTTTAAAACGAATAAACGGAATTGAATGAAACTTTTTGCAACTTAAAGAGGGCATTCCTGAAGTGGTCCCATTTCAATTGTATCTTCGGATAATGCCGAGTAAGTCAGATAATTAAGATAAATCTAATAATTTTAAAGCAATTTCACTTAAAAACGGCTTAATTTGGTTCTAATATCAACCAAATTTTTAGAGAAATATCGGAAAACTCGGATAAGCCGGATAACTTGATTAAGGAGTCACTCAGATATTACGGCAGGCTAAAAATCTTTTAAATGCCGCTAACCTTGATTCTGTGGACCTGTAATATTAAAAAACCAAGAGAAAATTATAAAATTTGTGATTATACCATAAGGCGTTATTTAATTAATACTTAACGCTTAAAGTTTAACAAAGATTTTTTTTAGTATTTCGTTTAAAATAAGGTTGGTTGGACTCTTGAGCCCTAAAAAATATTATATTGAAAAAAAGTGAACAGACCTCTATGTCTCTAAAAAGTAAAAAATTAAAAATAAGTCAGTGCCAATTTCATAGCAAACAATTTAACAAAACAAATAATGTTTACTATTTAATTTAGGGAATGGTGAAATTGGCACCAACTTATTTTTTATTTTTTACTTTTTAGAGACATAGAAGTCAGTTCATTTTTGTTATTAAAAGTTTTTATATTTAATTAATTTAATAAAAAGTCAAAAGTGGGTTATTGATAATAACTTTTGTCAGTTATCAGTTAAGCAAGTAAGAAAATAAATATATACCTCAATAATTCATTATCAATTTTACAGGAATGTCACGTGACTATATATCTTTTTTTTTAGTGCATAATCAGAGAGTAGAACAGAGCGCTCAGAGTAACATACCCCAAAGGAAAATAATATTATAACAGAATTTTTGCGTTATGGGGGTGTAGACTGACAAAATAATACACAGTTTATGCTTTTCTATTATAATCAAAATAATATTGCTCATAAAAATTTTACTGCTTAAATTTATGCTCCGCCGAGCAACGTATATACTGTGGTATAATGATAATGAAAATTTGTTGAAATTATTATTTTATAACGCCTTTATTAGAACTAACAATTATTACTATTTTTTATAACTCTCTTCACAGAGCTGTAAACAGAAGAGTACGTATACGACAGATTTAAGTATTTTTTTATTCGGTTGATTCTAAAAGAGTCACTTTTTTTAATGTTTTGCGGGCAAAAAGTTGGACTTTGTGGCCCAAAGGCCAAAAAGTTTTTTATCCAATACATACAGATAATAAGACAATTAACAGCTTTATTTTAAATAGATAAACTCACTACTAACCCCCGCGTGGCTTTTACTTTATTGAGTGGATAATTATTTATTTTACCCACTCAAATGTCACTTGTCAAATTATTTTCTTGTAAATGTCATTAAAATTTTTAATAAAAATATAATTTCCTAAGCTATTTATTGTATAAAACCTTGTATGGCACTCATAGGTAAACCGATATTGCCCTCTCGAAAATTAACCTGCTTGGCTCACGCCTCAGGTTAATTTTCTCATGGGTAATATCTTACTTTATCCACTAGTACCATAAATAACTATTTGGCCCACAAACTTAAACTTTTTATTTTTAACTGACTTCCAAAAAAGGAGGAGGTTATCAAAGTCCAAACGAGTGACATTTTAAGCTTAGTTTTTTTAAATAAGATGCTTCACCTTTACTATAATATTTATTAAGAAATATGACCTTCTGGTCATTTTTGGCCTTGTGCATTAAGTTCCTTTTGACCAAAATACAATTATTATAATCATTTTATATAAATAAAAATTTCTTCTTTAAGATCATTTTGAATTTTATTCCGTTTAATTTTCTATATCATATTGCGAAAATCAGGTTTTTTGACGATATGTTGAAAATGGGAGCTAACTTTCAAATTCGGACCTCAGATTCGGATTCATATATAGTAATTGTCTAGTCGAGTCGAGTCCGTCGGAGATCCAACTTCTTTAATTTTGCGTGGCTGAGTTATCTCTGCAACTAAAAGTCCGATCAAAAAAGATTTTCTAGGAAAGATTTTTATTTTTTGAGGAGAATTAAATAGCAGTAAAAAATACATGTTTCTATTAAAAAAAAACAAAGTTGACCTTGAAATTACCTCGAAAACGTAAATAACCGTAAAAAATAAATACGCGATTTTGTTTCCACAATTAAAATTAATTAAGCTAAATTAATTAACTCTTGTCCTAGATTTTTTTTAAATGTCTAGTATTCGAGGTATTTAAAAGCTTTAGGTTAAAAAAAAACAACCTGAATAATAACTTTTAAAATATCATAAAAAAATTACCCTACCCTACACACATAAAAATAACATCTTAATACAAAAAAAATTATTTATTTGGATTCGTTAAAAGAATTATATCGTCGGCTTACAAGTAAAGAGCACTAAGTCAATAAAATAATATAAAAAACAACTATTTAAAATTAAAACCCTTCTATTAATTAAACGTATAACTATAAAGTAGAAAACAAGATGTTTACATACCTTTTCAAAAACTAGATTTTAAAAAGAAGGGTTTGGACTTTTTGATTGTTTAAAGAAAGTTTACATTTTGGAGTTTAATAAAATTAATTAGTATTAATTATATGAAACTGCTTATTATGCCAGAACTAAGATAGTTTTCAGAGGCCATCGGCTGTGCCTACAAAGAAGCATCTCCTAAAGTCAATAATTGTAATGAATCATTATTAATGATAAAACACTTCTCGGTGCAATTCTAAGGGCTGTTTTCCGAACTTGCCGCGAACTTTAGTTTTTTTCTTATATTCTTGTTATTTATATAGTAATCAAGGATATAAGAGCAAAATTAAAATAATCTAACAGTTAAAATTTGAATGCGTTTGTCAGTACAATAAATAACGCGATGTTGTATCATATAAATGATTCAAGCAATCATAGTTTTATAAATTAACTCTTTTTAGAAAGACGTTTAGTGACTTAGTGCCTATTGCCAGATAAAATTTTAATCCAAATCGAATTGGTGCGTTTTGTATAGTGGGTAACTCCCTTGGCAGTCCAGCTAGAAGTTAGTTCGGTTTACCTGTACATAGATCATCAAAAATTAATTACAGTGCCATTAAAATCCCATTTTTGCAAAAAAGTGACTTAGTGCCTTTTACTTGTAAGCCGACGATATTTAAAGGTTAAAATTTTGTATGAAATGAAAATAATATGATTTTTTTTAGTATAGAGTTAACTGGCTTAGGTGATATTCATAAGAATATTTAAAAGCACCCGTTGTTTACAGAAATCCTAGTATTTTTCAAAAAGTTTTTCTGTTGATAAGTCTGTGTTAGATAGCTCAAAACATATTTCCTTAAAAAAATATATAGAGGTTAAATAAAAAAAAAAACAAGATAATCTCAGTATATAATAATTAATATTGACTATACAATTCTAAAATAAACTATAGAATGTGGAGCATTACATATATTCACGGATTAATAAAATCTTTCACTACTTATTTTTTTAATTAGATAATAGACTGGAGTTTCTTTTTAAAATAAAAATTCTCGCTGCCAGAAATTGCATATTCTGGTAAATATTTTAACATCGTTTGCTTATTTTAAGATTAACAAGCCATGGAGATTTTTGTAATTAAAATATATATTATTATTATTAATTATATTATTATATTATTATATTATTAAATATTACACTGGGTAACACGCTTTCTCGTCCTGATTAGAGTCATATATTTTTTAACTAATTTTGGGTTGCTGGGACCGAATCTTGCCTCAGAATATTTCTATTACTCAAAGTGTGTGCGAAAAATTAGATAAAAGTGGTAAAAAATCATTATTTTAGTCCTCTTTTGTTCTAAAATCATGGAAGATAAAAATATTCTGAGGAAAAATTTGAATTCGGCGACTCAATATTAGTTAAAAAATACCCAACTTAGGACCAACTTTAAATTCTTAGGTAGGATTAATAGGGATATTATGGAAAAAAATAATTGAAAAAAAAAATGGATTCTGTGTCAAAACTATGTAGGGGTGGAGAGGGTAAAGAGAGGGGTGCATAAGGGGACAAGCTTAGCGCCATGTACTTTTTAAATTGGAGTAATTGCCTGTACTAAAATTTAAAAAATAAGAGGTGCTGGATTTTTTTTAAGTCAAAATCAGATTCTGCGCCTTTAAATTTAAAAATATATTGTGGCGCGCGGGAAAAAACTTTACACTGTGTGCTTTAATTTTATTGCTTTTTCATTTATTTACTTTTTATGAACAGGCTAAATAGAATAGAAAATTTTATAATCTACAAATTAAGTCCTATAAAATTTTTATACAAATTTGATAGTTTTGCCACAAATGAGAAATTAAGTAAACTCTGCACTTAAATGTTAAGCTTTTTATTTTTTTTTTCGCATACTTACTGTGACAGTAGGTCCTTCGCATATGGATTTTTTAATTCCTTGTATTTTTCTTATAATATAGCCTAAAATTTTCAGTCCTACTGTTCTTTTTTAAAGATTTTGAAAAAAACCTCATTATTTCCTGGATTTATATCTCAAAATTGTGAGGTGCTCAAAATTTTTTAAGGTTCAGATTTTACGCCCTTGAATTAGTAAGAAAAATTAACTTTAAGATCAGGGCAAAAATAAAATTTGATTTGTTGTCTAGTGATCATTGTATAAATAAAGACCTGTATTCTCATTGGCAGATTAACATTCCTAATCTTAATTATTCTACACCCTAACGTCCCTACTCTCTTACATTCCTACTCCATAACATCTCCACTTTACAACTGCCCTACTTCGTAAAGTCCCTACTCCATAACATCCTTACTCCCCAATAACCATTATTTTTAATGACTATGTTTTTTTAACAAATAATTAACTTAACTAAATGTATAAAAACTTTTTTTTTTGGTTTAGTATTTTTCCATCTTTTTTTTGTTTTTAAAAATAAATCAATTTAATACCCTCCTGTGACTGCACTGTGGTATTTAGATATGCTATTTAGTTAAAGAACCAGGCTCTGTATTTTTTTTTGTTAACTGTTGTTAATGTGACTTGTCCTATATCATTTGTAATGATCTTTGGATAAATAAACTTCTTATTCTTATTCTTATTCTTATAACCCTACTACGCTTTATATGCGCTTTATTAGCCACTAATCAGATCATATATCCCCTCCCTTCACTCTAGAGCCGCCTTGAGCCCACGTCAACATTTAGGTAGACTTCAGCTCCCCGCCAGCTTATGGCTATAGTGGTCATCATCAATAGTTTGTTTGGGTCTTTAAGAGACAGGCGCAGCCTATGGCTCATTTATCTAAAGGCTATAGTGGTTTGTTAACAATTAGCTTTTATATGTTATACTGAAAAAAAATCAATATGAATGCTATATCTAGAGAGGGGATAAATGATCTAATAGCCACTCAGAAGTAAAATAGTGGTTGGCAGGACAAGGAACCTTTATCTTCTGGATTATTTTATTTTTTTCCTAGAAAACTCTTGTTTTGAAATAATAATCACAAATTTCTTATTCTCTTAACGTGTACTAATAAGTAAATAATTAATAAACTAAATTTATATTTCACAGTAACTTTCCATGACAGATATTTTTTTGAGTTAAGATAAGTAATCCAGTGCATATAGTGCGGAGAAAGGTTGTTAGAGAGTAGGAATCTTATGGAGTAGGGATGTTGTAAAGTAGGGATGTTGTAGTATACAGATGTTATGGAATGGGAATGTTATAGAGTAGAGAAATTGGGGAATAGAAAAATTGAGAGTAGTAATTTTAGACTGCCTTTTTATTACATTATTATTATATTAACATTGTAAATTCTAACTTCGAGAATACAAACTTTGAATAATATTAAATTCAAAATTATGTTAGAAAGAGATTGGAAAGCAAAAAGAAACTTGATACTCCATATATTTATTTTTTATAAGAGAACATCATAATTTGAATATGTAATTTATACCTTGAGGCTGCTGAATCCGAATATTTACGCAAAATTTCCCGGACCTAAGAAAACTATGCTTATTTTCTAACTCCTTTACATCCTGGGGTCCTTATAATGGGCATTTAAACATATTTACTTGGTGATTTGAAATTTTAAATGTAGGTATGCAGTATGGAACCAGTAAATGTAAATGTTTTACTCTTAAATAAAATTAACTTTTTGACTGGTGGCATTTTAAATTGGTATCCCTTATATGGCTATAAAAACAATTTTTCATTTTGGTCTTAGAATTATCTTTACACCACATTAACGAACACTAAAAGGAAAAATGAATATCCGAAAAAATGAAATACTTATGTTTTACTTGTTACCCATGCGTGAGAGAAGCTAAAGCTATCATAGTAAAACTTGAATTTTTATTTATATATAACCGATACATTTAAAAGAAATTTGTATGAAAATCCTGACTAGCTCAATGTAGCACACATTAACCCTCTCAGCAAGAACGTATTCTTACCATAATCGATAAACAGTGGTGTACCTTTAACTTTAGCCTAAATATAACACTTTAGTGTATTTCCATTGTTACGGATAGCACACTGACACTTCGTTTTTTAGTTTTAATTAGTAAATTTTTTGTTAAATATAATTTTCATACTTCTTTTTCAAAAAAGTTTCGTGTTAATTAACTAATCCTTATTACAGTTATTGGGGCACAACTTTTTAATAATTTTTAATAAGGAAAATAATAAGAAAGAAGAAAACAGCCCAAATTTAGGAACATTTTTTACTAATTTTAAAATATTTATATTTAAAGGTTACAAAAAAATAAAGATAATGATGCCGTGTTAGTGTATCTTATAATGAATTGGAATGGGGATGGGTAGTTAAGCTAAATGGGTTTTTAATTGTTTTACGAAATATCTTTTGCTGTCACATTTGGATCATGTTATGCAATAGTATGTTAACATTAATTAACCCACATTGTGAGATGACACAAAAGTTGTTAAACTTTTTTTTTTAACCTTGAGACAAAAATACCTAACACTAAGCATTTGCTTCATTTGTTTATGTTTTACAACATATGTAATCTTTAAATCAATTCATTTAAAAGATAGCAAGTAAAATGTTTTGCAACTTAATGTTATTTCACAATGTGAGTTAACATATTATTGCAAAAATTATCATAAGGCTTTGCTTGAAAGTAAAAAAGAAATATTTAAAGCACTGTATATCTGTCTTGCTTTTACCAAAAATATATTATGAATAAATAAATATAAAATGTAAGACGAAATATTATTGTGTTTTAAAGATAAAATCCTACGAGTGCTTTTAGATCAAATATTCAGTAAAATGTACGAACAGGTACTGTGAAAAATAAATTTGAATTTACAGGAAAAAACATAAGTAAATGAAAAACATATATGCATTTAAAACAAGCTTAATAATTCAAATTTAAAATTAAATAACTAAATAATTTAGTTACATTATTATAAATAGTTTTAGTATTTTATTAAAAACATACATGCAAAAAATGTTAATTTAACATATATTTACAAGTTTTAGTCATAAAAAGTCATAAAATTATATTCTTTTATGTATAGTTAACGTAGTTTATGATGGCGTTTGCACTTAGCTGGCTATAGATATTTAATAAATAAATTGTTTTAATTTAAAAAGGCAACATATATTCTTTAATTATTTATTGTCAAAATTAAATAAATATTATTTATTAAATAATAGTAAAATATATTTTTATTTATTATAACTATTTAAATAATTATAATTTATTAAATCTGTCGTGGTGCGCCAGTGTGACGGAATTGCTACATTCCAATTCCATGTCCGACCTTTGTTACATATTGAAGTAGAACGTGGCTATTGCCTCTCATATTTTATGTTGTAGTAGCTTTAGTATTATGCCCCAACAGCTTGACTACGTATACGCATTCAAAAGTAATTGGAGGTAATACAAAATGGGATTTTTTTTTTTAACTTTGGAATATAATGTTGGCGCCTTCGCCAAAATTGTAAAATTTAAATACACCTACCAAAATTTAATTTAATTAATAGGTTTCATGAAGGTAGGTATTGAAATCGCAAATTTTACAACATCGTTTGATTGTTTTTGATAGATTAGAATGAATTTTTAAAGTAAGGTTATTTATTTGTCAAATGTAAAACAAACATATCAAAAATACAGTATCCGATTTGTTTTTTTTTCTAAAAATTAAAATGATAGAATAAAATTTATAGAAAAAAAAAATAAATAAGGCAACATAATTAACATAACTTTATTTAAATAGTACAATACAAAAAAATAACAAAACATCCAGTACTTAGTGTGTTTTACCCCAGACGGTCGTTGTCAAAAGTTTAACCTAACTTTAAAATCAATTGTCAGAATGATATCTTGTTGTAAAACTTAAGATTTCAATGCCTACCTTGATAAAACCTATTGATGCTTTTAAAAGAATTGATAGTCTATCACGACAAAATTAAATTTAAATTTAAACAAGCCGTGAAGATATATACGCATTCCATTATATACTATTCACAGTAAATGGTCTATTGCATCCAAACCAAATACTTAAATTTAAAAAAATAAAAAAATTATTATATATTAAATTAAGTTTAGAATTGTTATAGGTAACAATTCTATTACCATATTTTTTTAAAATATTAATGATTTTTGGGGTTAAGTTTGGAATAAAAGGTATTTTAAAGTATTTGATTGGTTGATTTTGAATAATGTTATTTCTGTTTATATTATTGTTGTCGTTATTATTATTTAGAATAGAATTTATTAAATTTAGGGGATAGTTGTTTTTTAAAAAATACAATTAACTTTAGAACTGACACTCAAAATCTCAATCATGTATATAATAACATTATCTAACACTTCACACAACCATACACTTCCAAACGCACCCAACCTTACATCAATTAAAATCCAATACATACATCCACTAATAGTGAGTCACTATGATACACTATACCATACACTACATTACTAACTTTAACTATATCTTAATGTCATTTGTAATTATCATTGACATTGGCAGTGACAATACGTCTATGCCAGTGTGGATGCTAAATGTTAAGACTATTTTTTACCTGTTACCTTTTTTTTTTTTTTTCTTTGACATCTTTCAATTTCAAATTATTTTTTCCTTCAATGTCATCAATTTATATTTTTTACTCAATATTTTTTATATAACTTTACAATATTTATTTAACAAGCCCTGAAGATGGCCTTACAATAAAGACCGAAACGTTGGCAAAAAAAAATTCTTTATTCTTAATTATTTTCTGTTCTAATAAAACAAGAAAAGAAAAAAAATATAACATACATTTATAGAACAAGAACAACAAGAAATTATATATTTTTTTTTGTAAAGTTTTTAATTTTTGTATCATAATAGCCCCTATACATAAAGTGATGTTTTTTAAACAATCGAATAAAAAAATATTTAAGTTAGTAAATTGTATGTTTAAATCTGTGCAAAATAATATATCATGCCTCTTTTGGCTTTCTTATTCTATATATCATATATAAAAAGCGAACATATTTCTCCCAAATAAAGCATTGAAAAAAATCTTATATTTTCATGTTCATTTATTATATTGATTTCATATTAATAGCTCTACGGTATGTGTTATATACGCCTATATAAATAATAGATAAATTTAGAATATACCGGGTGTCCCAACTTTATTTACCCAGCGATTTTCTCGAAAACTAAAAGACATAATCAAGTTCTGTGAAAACCATCTTAAACTAAACAACTTAAACTATCTTTTAACATATATTTATTACTTTCAGCTCTTAAAATGTAGGCAGGGGGTATGAAAGGGATTTTTTTAATGGATACATCATTTTAAAGAAAATAAAATTCTTCATTGGAACGTATATTTTTAAAAAAATGCTAAAAAATGCGATTTTTTAAGTTTTTTTTTGTAAATTTTTATTATTATAAATAAAAATTTACATAAATGACAAAAATGTCAATTAACATTAGTTTAAAAGTTTAATTTACTTTTTTTTTCATGAAATTAGTAACTTTTAAAAAATTGTTTGATTTTTTTAGAGTAGTTTTGACAAAAATACCCATTTTAATTTAATAAGCTTTAAAATGATGTATCACACAACCCCCCTTTCCATTAAAAAAATATCCCCCTATGCCCCCCTGCCCACATTTTAACAGCTGAAAGTATCAAATATATGCTTAAAGATAGTTCAAGTTGTCTTATTTAGGATGGTTTTAGCAGAATTTGATTATCTCTTTAAGTTTTCCAGAAAATCGTTGGATAAATAGAGGGACACCCGTTATTTACTACTGGACGTAAACTAGCATTTTATACAAATTCCTAATATGATTTTTTATCTGACTAGGTTTTACTTATTATACGTTTTTTACTGGTTCTTTTTGTTATTTATTAAATGGGTATTTATAAATAAACACAGAAAAAAAGGATTCACTGAACCAAAGACACGTGACTTTTGATATATTAGGAGCCATATTGTCGTTTTTTAAGGCTAGAATTTATTTGAACCAAGGTCAATTTCCTTGAATAAAGAGCCCAGGTTTTTGAATAAGGATCTTTAAAACAAAAGAATATAGCTTTGAACAAATGGAAAGAAACGCGTCCTTGCTTCAAGGAATCCTTTTTGTCTGTGAATATAAACGTATGACAAAGTTCTCGGTTGCGTTTGTTTGGGTAAAAATTATTATAATTTTACGAAAGTTGTGTATAAAATTAAAGCTTAATTATAAGTATTTCTAATTATTTTTTTTATAGACAATAATTTTTTTTTTGCGACTCTTATACGCTCATAATCACACGCATTTCTCATGTTCTTACAGGCCATAAGGGGTCTCTACTTATTTTCTTTTGGGTTGGCAACAGACAAAAACCTATCGCTTCAAGTTTTCCGTGCAAATGCGAACGTCGCTTTAATTTTCTACAAAATTTTGTATTTAGGTTATTTTTTACCGTGTTAAAATTGTGGCTTGGTTACTTGCAGTGAAAAAGAAAAGAAATGACTATAAAATATATCAAAATAATATTTTTTCTTACTTTATTACTGTTTTTTAAGTGACTGCTGTAAATATGGATCGCGCAGCCGTAGTGTCGCGTAAATGATAATGTTCTTAAGCAGGATGAACAAAGCTACAAATTTTTCGAAAAGTGGCTATCTTATCTCAAAATGACTATTTTTGGACTAGTACTCTGCCTCACTACGCTAAAAAGCCGCAACTCCAATTTTCTTGGATTTTTCATTAACCTTACTCTTAGTTGTGCATTTCCATGGGCTATTTATTGAATCAATTAAATTTAAGTAAACAGCTTTATTTATTCAGTTATAGGCTTATGCAAATTGCATTATCTCCAAAATAAGGGACTGTTACTAAGCTAAAAAGCAGTAACTCCAAATAAGTTATTTATTACTAATTATATTACAATGTAATTAAAAGGGTGTAAAGCTTTAATAAAACAGTTTCTTTTTGCATTATTATATTTTTTGTATGACGCTAGATTTTCCGGATATAACCAAAAAAAAAATACCTGCTGCAAACAAAATAATACTTACCTCTGTAAGTCTTGATTCATTAAAACAATTTTTTTTAGAAAACGAAAAAATGTTGAAAAAAAATCAAAAAAATTTCAAAAAATGCAATTTTATTTTTTAAAACTTGTTTTAACCCCAATTTTACCACCTTAACCCACACCGATTTTTACCAAAAACAATCTTATCCTAAAACTTTGGATAATAAACCTATGATCCAAATTTGAAGTCTTTAGCTCAAAGCGTTCTCGAGTTATCGTGGTCACAAATTTTTCGGACAAACAGACAGACCGATAGGCAGATTTTTTTTAGGGAAATCGTCTTTTTTGGATATGAAACGTCAAGAAACGTGAAAAAAAAATCAATAAAAATATTTAAATTTTTTCTTACTTACGCAAGATTTTCATGGGCCCAAGGGGAAAGTAAAATTGACTTTTAACAGAAAATTTAAAAATATATTTTTTTATATTTTTGGGTTGTTTTCTCTATATCTTGTCACATGCTGCTTTTTAGTTTAGCGTTGCTAAAAATTTTGACTACCAGATACTAAGCTAAAAAGCAGTAAGTCCCATTTTCTTTTTAAATAAATAATTAATAATTGCGAAACTTGTGTTATAGTAAAGGTACTTCAAACCCAAATTTATACGCCCACTTTCTTGATTCTACCTATAACACGGGTTTGGCTAAGACAATTTACTGTTCTTGCCATTATCTCAGTTTTACTTAATATGGAGTTGCTGCTTTTTAGGGTAGTAGGCCAGTACTGTTTTTCAACTGACCGATTCATATATATTACAATAACACAGGCACACAAAGAAAGCTTTGTTTCCCCAGACGATACAAATATTTCTATATGTTTTTGGGATCGCTGATTCCGAATCTGGGATTGGTTTGACTCGGTCATTTCGCATTTCGTTGCTAACCTCAAAAAAGTGATGAAAGTTGAAATATTTCATCACTTTTTTGAGGTTAGCAACGAAATGTGACCTGATCGAGTCAAACTAACCCCAGATTCGGATTAAGGGAACCCAGAAACGTATAGAAATGTTTGGTTCGTCTGGGAAAACAGACTTTTTTTGTGTGCTTGTGCAGTTATTATCGTAAAAGGGATGCTTACATAATTAAGTCAATTATAGTATAAATTTAATTTGTAATAAAAAAAGTCCAAGCAAACGTACATTTTTGGTATAGAATATCCTCTTCACAAACGTTTATTTTACATATATTACAAAATAAAAGTTACGAAGCGGACATTTTCCAAATAAATATTATTGTAATAACTGTTATATCGTATTATATACTATACTAAAACTCAAGTAAATTAACCCTCCAAGGTAAATCGTCTGATGCTACGAATTTTTCATCAGAACTTTAAATTATTTAATTGCTAGCACGCTAGTTACTAGAATTACAAATGTTATACGAATAGTTACTCTCCATAGGATAAAATAAACTAAAAGTTCATAAAAGTTTTAAATAAATGTTAAATTTTAAAATACAAATCGATTTTATACGTAACTAGCTTTACTACTCAGCTTCGCTCGGGATTTAGACACTTTCAACTACCAAAAATGACGGAAAACGCCCAATAACCTTGGACAACTACCGACAATACCCGATAAAACCCTACAATGCCAGACAACACTCGACAATGCTAGAAAATAAAAAATGGCCTGAGAAGTTGCCAAATCTCATGATTTTCTTTCAAAGTGTGCTGTTTTCTCTTTCTAAGAGTAAGAACGAATAA
Organism: Brachypterus glaber; assembly: GCA_958510825.1. Lineage (NCBI taxonomy): Eukaryota > Metazoa > Arthropoda > Insecta > Coleoptera > Kateretidae > Brachypterus > Brachypterus glaber. The sequence continues at coordinate 5,287,334 of OY294049.1, read as the reverse complement.
TACATGTTTCAAGCGGCAACGATGTCTAGACAAGTGTTTTGTTTACTTTTTAAGGTGACCTTTGTGGTGTATACTCTCGAGTTTTACGTTTTTCTATGAATTTTCTTGATTTGTGCTTTCTCTCTCTCTCTAATCCAATCACGGCATAGCATTGTTATGTACTATGTTGTTATGCAAGCCGGTGGATATGCCCTTGTGTGGTATGAAGCTATTCATACGAAGTGTCATTTTAAGGTTTTTAAGGTGTTTGTCGTGAGAAATATATTCATTTACATCAGATACGACAAACCTACAAAAAAACAGACATGAGCCAACGATTAAAAAAAAAGTTAGGTTATGTTTACATACATAATATGTACAATGCTTAACGATGTGTACGGTTAGTCACTCTGAAAATATATAACTGCACTGATAAAACAGTTTTGTTTTTGTGTCAAATAAATGTTTGGTTGGATATTGCTAATTAAATTATTTATTTGTGACAAATAAATTTTATTTCTGTCACAAACTATTTTGTTCCCGTTAATAAAATATTTTAAAATTTAAATATTTGTTTACATGGACCAAATATTTATTTGGCTCAAATATAATTTGTTACTCACAACCAAATTATTTAATTGGCTATATCCAAATAAATCCTTTTTATCATTGTGTTTTTAGTTCAATGAAAATTAAATTATAACCGAAAATTATAATAGTAAAAAAAGTAATGTATTACAAATTATTACCAATAATAGTTGATTGTATTGAAAGTTTGGTATCAGGGTGATAACCCGGCGCGTGTGTGGTGGGGTTAAAACAACCCATGACATATTTTAAACGTAGACTGCTTTACGGTATTTTTTGTTTTAACATTCTCCTCTTCAATAGCTGTAGGTAAACGTATAGAGAACGTTGACAAATTTTATTTGACCCTTATCCTACACGTTTATTTTTTTAGCCGTTTTAAAGTTCTGTATCGGTGGATTTAACCCCACCATACACTTTACGTTATAAAAATATTTATAATTTTAGATACGTATATACCATATAAAATTTTCGTTTTTTTTTTAATAATTTTAGTCTCTCATTTTATGTTATTTAATTTTGATAAATAAAGTTGTTTTTTTTTTTGTGTTTTAAACATTTATTTTTCCTTGGCTTATATCTCCAAGTAAGTATTTTTTCTTGTAAATATGCATTTTATAGAATCGAATTTTGTATTTCTTTAAAACAATAAAATAAAAATATGATTTTTATATTTCTCTTAAATATATTAGTGTAATGATTCAAACAAATGTTTATTTTAAGAAAAAACACATTACTTTTTTATATGACTTTTTAAAGTTTGGGGTGGATTACACCCCACCACACACGCTATGTTATGATTTTCACACTGGGATAATGCAGAACGAGATTCAAGAGATAAATTCATATCGCTCATGTATTATACACGATTTTATTAGCAACTGCCTCAATTATCTTTTATGTTAGAATCCAAGACGACATATCAATTTATTATCTGTCAGTTCTTTAAAGATAATAATTGTTGTTTGGAAGGTAGAGGAAATGCGCCTAATTTCGGATGGTTTCCAAATTTCGGATAGTAGTGTATTTAAGATACTGTCTGCAAAGGTAAACAGAAACCTACTTTTATGCGAAGCCAAAAGTCAAACTAAATCCGTCCTGTAATATGATAACGGTAGAGCTTCTCCCCTTTAAATGGCAGCACAAATCGTTTATATTGCAAATGGCAGTTTTGTGCTCAGTTGCATTATTATGCTTGTTTATTTTATGAATAATCGTTATAAAAGTTCGTGATTCTGTCTTGGGTAAGTTATGATGTTAGTTAAGTTGATCCACTATTCATAATTAAGCAATTTGAAAACGTAAACATTCTACAAATTTCTAATCTAAAAAGCAGAGAGTTGCCTAATTTGGGATAGACCATTTTTGTGCATTTGATTCCCAATTTCGGATATCCGGGTAATTATTATTCAGGATAACCAACCATTAATTATTATTTTTATAATGATACAACAAACTAAGATACACAATTTTGAAAAAACGAAAAAGATACTAAGATATTCGAAATTGGGAATCTAAAATTATAGTTCCTATAGTATTTCGTAGAAAATCGCTTAATGATTAAATTACGTCTTAAATGTGAAGGAATAACAAGAAACATAAGCAATGGGATCAGGATCTACTCTTGAAAAAAATTTTTCGGATATGTCCGAAATTAGGAGCCCTTTTTCAAATGCACAAAAATGCGCTGATTTTTTTTAACCGTGTTTTTTGGAAAAAATAAACTGTAATAAAATTGCTTTTATAATAAATCATGGTTCGCTATAATAAGTTGTATCTGGTTATATAAAAAAAATATCAAAAAGTAATACCGAGTATTAAATATTGAATACATTGTAAAAGGTATCCGAAATTAGGTGACTTTCCTCTATCTAATAAAAAACATTGCATTTGACAAGCCAAATCAATTAAGTTTTTCTTTAATGCTTGTCTCTTTTGAAATGAAATATCTTTCAAAAATAATTAACTTTCAAGGATTTAATAATTTTCTGTGTAAACTGTTTGGTTTGGACTTCCTTAGCTTAATTATTTAAAAAAAAATAACGCAATTTTTTAACCATGGGTTTTGAAATTATTTTTTTGTAAAACGAAAACTTTTGAAAAAAAGTTTTCAAAAAATTTTTTTTTTTTTGCGTCGGAAAAATTTTGAAAAAATTTTGATTTTTTTTTTAAGAAATCGTCAATTTTTTGCATAAAAAATCAGAACAATCCCAATCATGTGTTGCTTGCACTCAAATCAATTTTACAAGATAACGTGGGTTGCCCTGGTCATGCTTTATTCTCTTCCGCACTATTGCAACAATGCTTTACAACGGTGCCATAACTAGCTTAACTGGACACACCTAACCAACAAAAAGCCAGTTATATATTTTGAACAAAAACAAGCGGTGAAGATATGCAATGCTACGTATGCCATTATTATATACTATTCACGTTGGACGGACAGACGGACAGACGGACAGACGGACAGACGGACAGACGGACAGACGGACAGACGGACAGACGGACAGACGGACAGACGGACAGACGGACAGACGGACAGACGGACAGACGGACAGACGGACAGACGGACAGACGGACAGACGGACAGACGGACAGACGGACAGACGGACAGACGGACAGACGGACAGACGGACAGACGAACATACGGACAGACGGACAGACGGACAGACGGACAGACGGACAGACGGACAGACGGACAGACGGACAGACGGACAGACGGACAGACGGACAGACGGACAGACGGACAGACGGACAGACGGACAGACCGACAGACGGACAGACGGACAGACGAACAGACGGACAGACGGACAGACGGACAGACATTTTCAAAGTTTCTTATTTTTTCATGAAACAAATTTTTATCCAAGAATTTTTTGTTAAGACGTTTTTTTTTGGCGATTTTGGGAAATTTGAACTTACAGGTAGCTACCGTTGTTTTCCCGTCATCCATTGACTAAAAATAAACTTTTAGATTAAATCATGGTGTTTGCTATTTACAAGGGCCACTCTTGAAAAATTTTGAAATTCGCAATTTTAGCAAAGGTGCCAGTATTATCATTTGTGCATAATTTTGTAAGGAATATTTGCACACCATAAGCATAATCTCAAAATATTAAAACCATTGCCATGACAGCTGTCGAAAAGTGACAGTCAGCTGATTTTACATATCAGAAAACAAGTAAACGTCAAACACAAAACGTCAAGTTAATAAAATTAATTTTAATATAATTTTTGCGTTTTTTGAATGTTAGGTGTCAAGTCGCAGAAAAAATATTATACGCACCTCGACGCAAACCCATTTCAGTATACTTCAAGTGCTTTTTTACTCGGCTCCGCCTTGTAAAAAAATAAGAACTCTCGTGCGCTCGGTGCGTAATATACAATTACCTATACAAATGACGAGGCAAATGATAAACAATTTAGTTTTTCTACTACCTAATTAAGTGCTAGCTTACATAGTATCTACCGTTGTCAAGGCTTGTTTACCTTGGCAACCAATAAAATCAGTGAACTCATTTATTATTGACCGTTGTTAAGCATTGTTTATTGACGACGGTCAATAATAAAAAAAAGTTGAGACAACTACTAACTTTTTTCAACTTATTTGTCAAACTGACAGCTATCTCAAAATAATTTTTAAAATTTATTATTATTAACTGATATTTGGAGTTACTAGCTTTAGGTAGTAGAAAAAATAGTATATGCACCACGTATGCAAACTGTCTTAAGTTTTTTTGACTGATTTTTTGCCTCGACTCCGTCTCAGTCTCGAACACTAAAGACTTAGTTCGCATACTAGGTGCATAATATACTATTAAAGTGCTACGACCGAAATACTTCCGTGCCTAGTACTTGCTACTTTAATAAATGTCAGTCTTCTACGCCAGCAACCTAGTTTAAAACATGGTTTTCTTAACTAGGTTTGGTTTGGTTCCTTGTTAAGCAAGTATGTCCGTGTATAACTACCGTAACTAAAGAAGGAATATTCCGACTAAGGCGAGACAGCAAAGCGAAAATTGTAAGTTACGCCGTCAGAGTAAAACTCGCTAATTCTTTTAAAAACACATTTTACCAAGAAATCCACTCCTCGGGATAATTTAAAATCTACAAATCTTCCGAATAATTCCACTTTTAACACACTTTACGAATTGTGCACGGCAAAGCTGCACTCACGTGATAATGGCCGTAAATGTCTGTTAAGTCAAGTTTAAGAAAATATAAGAAAACTTTAACTTAACCCTTTGTAGGACATTAGGTGAAAATTTTTCCGCTCTAAAAACTGCTTTTATTAAAACATTTAAATCTTAATAGAATTATCCTATGTATGTAGTTACAAACTTTACGGTGAAATTAAGATAAACCCCTGAAAGATTTAGTCAGTCATTTTTGAGATGCATTTGAGGGCTCTATGTGGCCAATAACGTTTGATACTTATTGGCCACATAGAGCCCTCAAATGCATTTTCAACAAAATTTAAATATTTCAATATAAAAGAAAATAAAATAAAAAAAATATATCAGTGTGACCACAAATAAACACCTAAAAACTTTTAAAACAATCTAATATTGGGAAGCCTTTTGCCTTATAAAGGCCTAAAAAACAATGCCAAAAACCTTACAGATGGCGGTCCCATAGCGACAAGGGATAAAACCTATGCCAAATAATTCCTCATGGAGTACCTTAAAAGTATCCATGGACACAAAAAGTCAATTAAAGCCGGTGGTTCCCTCTACTACTAGCCCACACAAGTCCTGGACTTAGGGGATGCTTAATTAAGTAGAATAGTACGAGGTTAAAAAATAAACAAAACAAAACACAACCTCATAGAAATTTATATAAAATAATTGCATAATATATCTCATTTATTTTACTAAAAACCTACTCAAACATTACATGCTTGAAATAAACCTCCTTTTTTTTAAATAAAACTCCCTTTTTATTTTAATAACTGTCAAAGTACGTTTTTTCTGAAGTGAGCGATTTAAAATACTTGCCATTTCTGTATTTTATTTCTCACATAAAAAATTTATTTAAAAATGCATTATCCTTGACTGTCACGACCTTATCTTAATATTATTAATAAACCCCCTAGTTAAGGCATTTAAATTTGGTAAAGTACTAGTACTTTATATACTGTATACTACTGCCAATAAAACAACACTGCCCAGTAAAATCGCTTTTCCATTTTTCACCTCCGCGCGTTAAATAGATTTTGTATTATCAGATTCACTTTTAGCTACGTACCTTACAAACCCCTATATAACGATTTTTACGAAAACTACCCCCGCCCCTAAGGATGTGGAGTTTTTTATTATCAGATTTACTTTCAGCAACCTCAAAAACCCCTATATACCAATTTTCACAAATACTACTCCACCACTTAGGGGGTGGAATTGGAAAAATGTTATTATCAAATTCAGTTTTTTCTTCCCCAAAGACCCCTATATACCAATTTTGACGAAAATATTGAAAATATTTGAAAATATTTACTGGCAAGACCAAATGAGATTAAAATGGCCCTGTCCATAGTTTTGCCTCTAACACTATGTTGGTGAAATTAAAAAAAATCTGCGGATTTTTAGCGTATTTATTTGTCCGACATGCAATTAAAAAAAAATTTGACATGTTTTAATCTGTATGAATATAAGAAAATAAAACTAAACGAATGATGTTACGTTATTTATTTTACCCAAGGCAGTGTACGGCAAAAGACGCTCGTTCCAGTTATATGGGATTTTTTCCGACATTATTTTTCATAATGGCTTAACGAATTTATCTTAAGGGCCCGACTTAACTTCAAGTGACACATTTATCCCATTTTCTTAGAGGTTAAATTTATCAAAACAAGGGTCATGACTTCTATGCTGCTTTTAGAAGTCACTCTTTTTAGCGTCGTCATAATATAAAACCTGACATCAGCCAGTAGATAGAGTGTCTCTAAATTTACAGAGAGACAAACATAATTTATTTATTAAATTTTGTAAAATAGTTTTGTATAAACGGTACACCCTTTCTTATTTTAAGAAATGACTATAAACTATTAAATAAACAATAAATAAATCTACAGTGTCACCCTATTTTAAATACACCAAACCGTCATAGCTTGACTTACCATATTATTAACAGTTCGTATTATTTGCTATGAATACAGGTACTCTATATATTTTGACAGCTCTGTCATTAGAGAGAACAAACAATAATTTTTATCCAATAGATACAGATAATGAGACAATTACCAGCTTTTTTTTGAATAGATAAACTCAATAATAACCCCCGCGTGGCTTTTACTTTATTGAGTGGATAATTATTTATTTTACCCACTCATCTATCACTTGTCAAATTATTTTCTTGTAAATGTCATTAAAATTTTTAATAAAAATATGAATTTCTAAGCTATTTATTGGATAAAACCTTGTATGGCACTCATGGGTAAACCGATATTGCCCTCTCGAAAATTAACCTGCTTGGCTGACGCCCAGGTTAATTTTCTCATGGGCAATATCTTACTTTACTCACTAGTACCATAAATAAATATTATTTAAACATCATGATTAAGCAAAATTTTGGGATGTACTGCTCTACTATGGTAGAAAGCAGTAACTCCATTTGTCGCATAGCAGGGTTTCCAAAATATTATATCAGAGTTAACGTGAAAACGTAGATTTTTTCAGAAAACCCAACCAATATCCAAATACACACACTGTGCCTTTCTTTAGAGGCGAGGACCTTTTTTTCTTGATTATAAAAATGTTTTGCCAGGGGGTAATAAAGCTTTTTATTTCAGAGGCCAGGACCTTTTTTTAGTCATCAAAATTTTCTGCGAAGTTAAGCTTAAAGCTTTTTTTTTTTCAAAGACTAGGACCTTTCTTTTTTTAGTCATTAAAATTTTCTGCCCCAGGGGTAAAGCTTTTTTTCATCGCCAGTCGGTAAAATTTTACCTTCAACCCCCCCCCACAACAAACAGAAACGTGGAACCGCCCTGATTGTATCTTTAATTTATTTCTAAACTAAAAAAAGAAAACTTTCAAAAATAATATCCACAAAAAAGAAACCATAAAAACTTACACAAAATATAAAATGCAGAAATAAAAGAAGTAACGCGCGGTCTACAATTATGGACCAGGCGGGTTTTAATATGAATAAAAACAATATAACACCCCTTTCAAGTTTGAAATACTACCTAATATATTATTGCATAATGCACAGCTTCTTAAAGTCACGCAAGCGTAAACAGTCAGTGTAAAAAGTTACCCAGATAAAAAAAGAATGGTCTAGGGTTAATAACAATATTTGTAGTGAATGTCACAAACAAAAGTTTATTATCTGAAAAACATAATAATAATATTAACAGTGCAGTCCAAAACCAACACCCCCTCTTAACTTTTGAACGAGTTGGAATATTGAAATACTTAAAAAGGACTTAAACTATGTTTTTGCATATGTTTGATATTTTAACTTTAAAATATGCGCAGAGGCATAGGGGAAAATTTTCTTTAATTGAAACCGGGGGTCCTGTGATACATCATTTTAAAGTTCATAAAATTGTCTATATATTTTTTAGAGTTTAAAATATGGTTTAAAATGAGAATTTTCGACGTTTTTTTTTTTTATAAATGATTAATTTCTTGATGCGAAAACGTAAATTATACTAATTCTAAATAAAATAAATAAGAAATTCAAAAAAAAAAAAAAAAATAAAAAAAAATCTTCAAGTTTTGTAGCAAAAAAAAAATTGAAAAATTAGCAACTTTATTAAAAATTCAAACCAAACGTTACAATTAGGCACTCTACCCTGACCATATAGTTTCAGTCGTCTTATTTACGTGTTTCGAATTTAAAATCGATATCTCAACTCGTTTAAAAGTTAAGAAGGGGAGTTGACTTTTGAGACCAAAACATCCGCCACTTGGGAAAAACCACTGATGAGTAGAAAAAAATTTGGTTGTTGACCTATTTTATTAAGTTTTCTCAATATTGTGTAAAAACTTAAAAAAAAAATCCATCTTGAATTTAATAAGCTGGGAAAATGGCAGTATAAAAAGTTGTATAATCACAATCTTTGGTTGGGATTTTTTTTTGTTTCTATCTCCCTCATACAAAAATCTAGTAGCATCATAAAAGCCTCCAAGTCATGACATATATAAATACATACCTCTATATAGTTTTTTCAGGTCTTAAAATAACATCAAACAGGAAACTTTTTTAGATTTTGTTGCATATGATTAAATAAAAGATTCTTTCACAATATTATTATAGACTATAGATGGAATATTTTTGTTACAGAGTGCATTATTTTAAAGCCCCTTTAAAGCCTATTTCAACTATAAAGTAAATACGATGTGGACTTCTTGAATACATAATGTTCAAAAGATATTAAAAATATTTTTAATGTGTATTATACAGAGAGTGTCATAAGTCCACCCCCACCCTTTAACTTTTGAACGGCTTAAGATATTAACTTGAAATTTAAAACATTTAAAGATAATTTTTCAGTATATAATATGCTTGGGGGACATTTATTCGACTATATAATTTTTAATTTTTAAACCATTTTTCAAGGTTTTCATTTTTCAATTTTTTTTTGCTAAAAATGCGATTTTTTAAGATTTTTGTTGTAAAATTTTATTTGTATCATTCAAAATTAGTTTAGAAGTATATCTCATGTACTTGCATGATGAAATAAACCATTTTTCGAAAATTGTTTGATTTTTTTAAAGAAATTTGGACAAAAATCCGTATTTTTGGGTCTTTAAAATAACCTCCAAAAATTTCTCAAAAAAAAATAAAAAAATATGTGGGTAAATAGAGAATTCTATAAGCTTTAAAATTATGTATGACAAGACCCCTTTTCTATATCTATTTAAAAAAAATTCCCCCTTGCCCCCCTGTCTCCATTGCGCCCTCTAAGCATACCAAATTTATACAAAAAAATTATATGGGTTATATTATTTGTGTTCTAAATTTCAAGTTGATATTTTAAGCCGTTCCAAAGTTAAAGGGGGGCGGACTTTTGACACCCTGTATATACAGTGTATATTATACACACAAAAAAGTATACTTAAAATAAGCATTTATTATTTGGAATAGTTTATCTCATTTTAAAAATCAAATACAGTTTATAATTTAATTATGGTTAAGAACATGATACTTAGAATTAGAATATATTTCTTAGTTAGGCTTATAAAAAATTGTTTATATTAAAAATCTTAAATTGATAATAATTATTATTATTATAACGTTATAACCTAGTCTTTTGCATACATGTTCAATTCCTTTTTTGAGAGAGTTCTTTTAGGACCACTTGCACCAACTGTTTAACTGGGATTATCTCGACCAAACTAAGTTTAAGTTAAAAATGCTGCATTAGCCGACCGTCAATTTAATTTAAGTTTAAAGTTAAACCATCGTTGATGCAAGTGGCCCTTCATCTGTTAACAAGATTTGTAGATATTGTTTCGATTTCTTAAAACAAAAAACTGACTTTTTAAAAACTTTGCAATGCCTCATTTAGTTGCTCGAGAAAATATGTCCAAATATTTAGTATTTTTGTAAACTACCTTAAATTCTTTAAAAATGAAGAATTGTATGAATAAATGCATTTTCTATATGTGCAGCACTATTTCTTTGTAGCTCAAACTGCATAATCATGCAATTTTTTAAGACTTTTTTTATTGTGTAGCATGCATAGAAATGGTCCATCTTTGTTTCGAGAAACACATATAGATTTTTATGTGCGAAAGTAGTATTTTTAGTGGAAACGGAATTTTCTTGTATACGTAAGCAGGGGCTGACTTGGCGTGATAATAAACGATAACAATAGTTTACACTTCCGTCTAAAGTCCTAAACAGATTTTCAGTCAGATAAGGGAATAGAGAGCAGCAAAGAACACACAAAGATAACAAGTCGTAAAAATTTAATGCTTAGCGTTTTATTATATACTCATGACAGAACTTAACACGAGGGACATTCGTGTCGTATATTTACAATTATGGTTGGTGAAGGCGCCATTATTGATTTACCGTGCATGTCAAAAGTCCACCCCCCTCTTAACTTTTGAACGGCTTAAGATATTAACTTGAAATTTAAAACACGTAAATAACGTAATCCAAATAATGTATATTTGATTTATATTTGATATGTTTATGGGGAACAATGGAGGCAGCGGAGCAAGAGGGTACAGTGTCATGTGATTCATTATTTTAAAGCTCATAAACTTCTATGTTTGACCACATTACTGCTGCTCTCTATTCTTGCGTTAAAAATTCAAAAAAATTTTATTGCTTTTATATATTAATTAAAATTTTCACCTGCGCCCTAATGTTTGCATGTATTTTTTTTTAAATAATTTCAGGAGGCCTAATTTGTTTAATAACCTACTTTTATCTACTTTTTAGACATAATTTCAAAGATTTTCGCTTGCCTTTTTAATAAATTCATATATTATTTTTTATTTGCGGAGACTTAGTTTGGTTAAAAAATACTTTTTGCATATTATTTTAAAGTTTGTCGCCTGCGGCGGTAATATCATGCTTGTTTTACAAGTTTTTTTAGTTATAATTTTATTTTGTTTTTTTATTATTAAATAAATAGAAAGCAAATACCTATTAAAATAATTGTTTGTTTGTTTAACCTTGTACTGTTCTGCTTAATTGAGCATCCCCCAAGTCCAGGACTTGTGCGGGCTAGTAGTAGAGGGAACCACCGGCTTATACTGACATTCGAACCAGTTTATAGGGTGTGTCCGTTTTACTTATCGCCTTCGCCAAATTTCAATTATTAATTAACTGAAAAAGGCAAATCGGCGCCAGTGAGAATCAAACTTACGCTAGTAGGCTTGCTATGTACACGCGCTAGCCACTACGATGTGCCTCCCATTACTGTCTAAAGTAAACTAATTAAAAAGTACTAGAACTCTAATTTTAATACCTATCCATAAATAAAATACATCTTATTCGAATAGAAAATATATTTTTTTTTGTCAAAGACTCTGCTTATTGGTCAGGGAAAAATCAAAAAAATTGTCTGGAAAACCTGAAAAAGTCGGACAAATTTGTTACTGAAAAATAGTGGCCTCCCTGGCTTTTTTTACGTTTCGGGACGTTTTAAATCCAAAAAATATGATTTCCGTAAAAAAAAAATCATCTGTCGGTCTATCAGTCGGTCGGTCTGTGTGTCCGGGAAATTTGTAACCACGATAACTCAAGAACGCTTCCGGCTAAAGACTTCAAATTGTGGACCATAGGTTGATTATCCACAGTTCTAGGCTGGGATTATTTTTGGTAAAAATTGGATTGGGGTAAGGGAGTAAAATGGGGTAAAAACAATATTTTTTAAAAACATTTTTTTTATTATTTTACGAAAAAAGAAACTTTTTTGAAAAAAAAAAATTTTGAAAAACTTTTTTTGTTTTGTTTTAGATTTTAATGAACATAGGCCTATAGAAAAAAGTATTATTTTATTGGCATCAGTATTTTTTTATTATTTCAAGGGGGGCTAAAAAATGTTCAAAATGGGATTTTTTAAATTCTTTAAGAAAAATAAAAAAAAGGTTTAAAGATGAAATTTAAAATACAAAAAAAAGCAAATTATACTTTTACTAACTATTTTTTTATATGAATAAAAAATTGAAAAACAAATCTAAGAAAATCGCATTTTTCAACAAGTAAATTCAATACAAAAAATGTTATTAAAAAATTAAAAATTATATGATAAAAAAGAGAATTAATTAATATTTAAAATGATATACCACCCTTTCCTTGAAAAAATCTTTTAAGTGGCCAAAGTGAACTAAGCGCCACTTTTTCAAAAAAAATGGTTTTTATTGCAGACCGTAGGATATCAAAATCTGCACCATGGACTACCAATAGTAAAAAAAAATTGGCTCTTAGTTCGCTTTAGCTTTAGACCCACCAAGTGGTTGGTGCGTAGAGAGCATATAAACAAGACTCGAAAAGTGTCGATTATTGATCAGAAGTCTCTACAGTCGACGACATTACTCTCATCTTTTGATTATGAAAAAAAAAGTCCAGGTTTTTGAAATATTTATTCCCATTAGGGTGTATACATTACCAAACCTGTTTTTTTTATATCTGTCTATCCAACCGTCCCTCCGGACACGTCCGTCCATCTCTCCATCGGTCATGGATTGCTCAGGAGGTTTTTCTTAATTTTTCTTACTATCAAAAATCGGAAAATTCGATTTTCTCAAAAATAAGAATATGGTATACTTGAAAGGAGAATATATCGTCGGATTACAAGTAAAAGGCACCAAGTCACTTTTTTGCAAAAATGGGATTTTAATAGCACTGTAGTTAATTTTTGATCATCTATGTATAGGTAAACCGAACTAACTTCTAGGTGGACTGCCAAGGGGGTTACCCCCTATACAAAATGCACCAATTTGATTTTGATTAAAATTTTATCTGGCAATAGGCACTAAGTGCGTTTTACTTGTAGATTATTTTAAATGTTTCTGCACTAAACTACTTTCTAAAAAGAGTTAATTTATAAAACTATGACTGCTTGAATCATTTATATGATATTTTAATAGCACTGTAGTTAATTTTTGATCATCTATGTATAGGTAAACCGAACTAACTTCTAAGTGGACTGCCAAGGGGGTTACCCCCTATACAAAATGCACCAATTTGATTTTGATTAAAATTTTATCTGGCAATAGGCACTAAGTCACTTAGTGCGTTTTACTTGTAGATTATTTTAAATGTTTCTGCACTAAACGACTTTCTAAAAAGAGTTAATTTATAAAACTATGACTGCTTGAATCATTTATATGATACAATATCGCGTTATTTATTGTACTGACAAACGCATTCAAATTTTAACTCATAGATTATTTTAATTTTGCTCTTAAATCCTTGGTTACTACATAAATAACAAGAATATAAGAAAAAAACTAAAGTTCGCTGTAAGTTCGGAAAACAGCCCGTGAAGTGTTTTATCATTATAATTATTGACTTTAGGAGATGCTTCTTTGCCGGCACAGCCGATGGCCTCTAAAAACTGTCTTAGTTCTGGCATAGTAAGCGGTTTCATATAATTAATACTAATTAATTTTATTCAAGTCCAAAATGGAAACTTTCTTGAAACAATCAAAAAGTCCAAACCCTTCTTTTAAAAATCTAGTTTTTGAAAAGGTATATAAACATCTTGTTATCTACTTTATAGTTATACGTTTAATTAATAGAAGGGTTTTAATTTTAAATAGTTGTTTTTTATATTATTTTATTGACTTAGTGCTCTTTACTTGTAAGCCGACGTCGTGGGCCTACAAGTAAAAGGCACTAAGTTCATGTCTTTTTTCAAATTTAGTTGAATTAAACTACTTCAACTTTTCTTTATTTAACTGCAAATGGGACATCATTATGTCCAAACATGTCATTGCAATTTGCTGTAGTTTTTTTCCAAAAACAATTATTATAAAAATTAAAAAACAACAATGAAAGTTAAATTTGTCAATATCTCAAAACCATGTTTTTGGACTTAGTGCTCTTTACTTGTAAGCCGACGATATTCTCAAATATGAAAGGATAAGAATATGGTATGCATAAAAAAGAATATATTCTCTTCGTTATATAAAAATCACCATATTCTTGATTTAACACAACATTTTTCTATGTGTAATAGTAAGTTAAAAACATAACAATGTGCCATTATAGTCTAAGACATGGTGACAATTTTTTTTTCATTATTTTCTCCCGGCTCTATTTTATTTAATACTACCTATATCTTAAAGTACATTTAAATTAATTATGTCTTAAAGTAATGTCTTAAATTTAAATTATTTCTGAGAAAGAAAGTGCGGTGGAACCGTTGCTATTTTCAGTTTATTTCTGGAAATAGAGACAAGACAAGATTCTCATGGAACCCTACTTCTGCCTACTTACCAGCGCAGAGTTAATAAAAACATTTTGTTGCCGCCCTAGAATATCTCGCGGTTTTAACATTTTTATTAAAACTACCTACTACTTTGAATACCTTGCATTTTATTACCAAGTAATTAAGCTAAATATAAACATAAACACGAAGATTCAGCTTGAAAGTTAAAACGGGGTAATTAAAGTTAGATAAACAGAGGGAACATTTGAATTCATATTTCTCCAGGTTAAAGTACAGAGGTCGAATATCCAAAATATATTTTTAGAGAAATCGCCACGGGTAGCCTTAAACAAAGTTAATTGGAAATTCAAACCACCCCAGATTGTTTAACTTTAGGTTCTTTTTAGCACATTTCCAAACAGTTTTTGATAAAAAATGAAATCGCTCACGAAGCCGTTTTTAAACGATTCACCCACCGCAGTAATGAGAAGAATCTAGCACATGCCCACTGGTTTGCTTATTTTTGTTTTAACGGATGTCAAAAGTGGCTTCCGTTTAGGCAGTTGTAGTTTTATGAAAGTTTAATTTGAGTGGGGTTACGGTGCGCATCAGGTCCACAAAAATGAACTATATTTTTTCACTGATTTCTGGTTTTATTACTAAAACTTACTGTCTTGAATATAATTAGTTGCGGAAAATCCAGTTATATAGCAAAAGATTGTTAAAATACTCACGAATTTCTGTTTGATTTTTTTAATCGGGGCGTTGGTTTACGTTAACAATGGTTTGGTTTGGTAGTTTGCTGGGTTGGTGTTTTTTTTAATGGGAGGCGTTGGTTTACGTTAATAATAGTTTGGTTTGGTAGTTTGCTGGTTTGGTGTTTTTTTTTAATGGGAGGCATTTTTCAGATACGATATTTCAGAATTTAGAAGACCATATATTTTAAGAATCAAATGTTTATTAATGAATATTCCGCAATTTTTTTTTACGAAAATACTATTAAAAGCTAGTACTTTTAGCCAATTAAAAAAAAACTATTAGCTCGCAAAGAAAAAAGTAGATATTTTTGTAAAATTCTGCAAAAGAATGTTACATAACCTTAAAATAATTTTTGGCATATGTCAAAACAAAAATAAGAAAATCAGTGCGCATGCGCTGGATTCTTCTCATTACTGAGATGAGTGAATCGTGTTTTTAAATAAAGTCATTCTTCTTTTTCTTCTTCTTCTTCTTCTTCTTCTTCTTCTTCTTTTTCTTCTTTTTCAAGTTTTTCTTGACATCACAATACAGACCGTACAGCATACCCATGATACTCAATATAATCAAGACCATTCACACGCCTAATTTGTTAATGTCCAAAATAAGACGACCATAATTTTGGACAATAACAAAGTAGGCATTTGAATGGTCGTGATTATATTGAGTATCATGCTATAGGGTGTGTCGTGGAAGAACTCCGTATTGTGATGTTAAGAAAAACTTGAATAAGAAGAAGAATTACTTTATTTAAAAATGGCTTCGTGAGCGATTTCAATTTTTGTCAAAAACCGTTTGCACATGTCCCAAAAACAACCTAAAATCAAAAAATTCGGTGTGATTTGACTTTCGATTTAACTTTGTTTAAGACTACCTGCGACGCCAGTGTCGACTATTTAAATATTTTATTTATACTTCCAAATATCTTACAGGCTTATAAAGTAAATCTTATTTTAATATATTTATTATACTATAAGTTTATGAATCATAAATTTTGATAGAATAATGTGAATTGCATACCTACATTTTTTAAAAATTGGTTCAAGTATGTAACGCACCTTTTGGGCACTTTTATCCCATTTCCGCTAATATAACGCACTCTTTTTATATTATTATATTTTCCTTGATGGTATCAACACTTATGTAACGCTGGTGTTAACCCCCCTAAGTGTGCTTCATAATACTTCAACTAGTCATTTAATACTAACGCTTTAATCTTATACTCATTAAATGGATAAAAAAATAATAAAATAAGTTTAAATAAAATAAAAAATTAAATAAAAAAATATGTATTTTTACTGAATTTATTTTAAACCTAAACAAAGTATATTGTAGATAGAAGAAAGTTAAGTTTTTACGAAAAAAAAATCCAATTTTGATATATTAATTAAACGTTTATAGACCATACCGATTCTCAGATCAAAATCAAACTTTAACTTGTGGAGAGGTTGTTCTTCTATTTTAACTTCTAATGATATATTTTCCACACATATGTGACATTGCACAAAGAAAGTATGTCAAATTTACGTTTTTTTTTTTCGTATTCTTATGTAAAAAACTTTTTTATTATTTTTTTCACATATAGAGAAAAACGAGCAATAGCAGAACAAAGTTTAACCTCTTAGTTCTTCTTTGCAGTTATTATTTATAAAACCTATACAGGTTTGGGTTTACATTCCCAGAGTATCTTGATCTTGACAAACTAGTGTTACCTTATTTTAGCAAAATTTAGCAAATTACTACTGCCAGCCCTAATTGCGCTTTAGTTTCAATCTGATGACGTAAGTTTTGTCTAACTTGCAATTTTAGGAATATGTGTAGGTATCATCCTTATGTATGACAAAGGACGTAAACAAATTAAGACATATTTCTAAGAGAGCAATAAAATTGTCCGAAAACTAATTAATTACCCATACTCCATTTTTGTGGCCATTTTAAAAAAAGTAAAGCGTCAGTTTATTTACTGTTGCTTCTAGCAACGTAGGGCAGTGTTTTAGTAATTTCGACAAAAAAAAGTTGAAAAAATACAGAAAGTTTTTACTATAACGTAAAGTTTTATAAAAGGAGGGTATCGTATTTTGGGCTAAATCGCGTGCAACGATAAGACTTTACATACTTATAGATACATAAAAAATACATAATTTCTCAAAAATTCAGCCCTTTTTATAGCCCGGAAGATACTTTAATTAATTTTTTTATTTGCGAATTTTGACATATGTTAATGCAGGATTTGACAACATTGCACCTAACGAAACTTCAAGTATCAAGTGTCGTGTCATGTCAAAATAAAAATAACTTTACACATTGGCTACTACTGTATGGCAAAGTGTGTTGTGTTGTGTCAACTGCCCTTGACTGTAAAATTAAAATATTTTGTTGCTTTTAATTATTTTTTACGGATTTAACATGCTGGCTGGACTCATCTGACTAGTTTATTAGGTTTCAGTAAGATTATAAAGTAATTTTTAAGGTATTTATAAGAATAACATTGTAAAGCAATCCAGCAGTTCCAACGTTAATCCAAATCCTGCAATATGGGACAGTGTGGCCTCAGTCTAGTAATTGTGGCGTTTAACGTGTTAAATAACTTTATTTTCGTAACATATATAAAAACTAGGTTATAAAAAACACTTTTAGGCTGTAGTTTTGAATACATTTAATCAATATTGTACTTTTTTCTTTCTTTTACATTCTAAATGTTGTTGAGTCACATTTATCGCATCACAATTGTTGAATGATATCAATCCCATATGCGTTGTTGTCAGGTTAGCTATAACAAAAAAATGTTAACGAATTTTTATTAAATATTTATTCTGTTTATTATTAACAAATAAACTTTGTCAACAGTTTTTTTTTCATTGTTTGCACTTTTTTAAACAAACAAATATTGTTATCATTTAGCCCAAAACTCACCTTTAAAACGATATCCTTGCTTTCTTTAGTTTACTTGGGGAAGAGTCTGACCTGCTATTTTCGATATACATTGGTCGGTAGATCAAATACCAACGCAGAATTATTAGTTGAGGTAAATTTTAGCATCAATTAGCTTTATTTCAAAACCGTTTGGGTCTAAAGTCAATTTAAGATTATATAGCCTTTATAAAGGTTCAAATACTATTCACTACATAATCCATAAACCGTTTTCAGTTTTTTTAACCAAATTTGATTTGCAAAATAAGCCTCAAAGTTTGGTAATAGCTTTTAAAACTACATATATTCGATCCTCCTAAGCTCAAAAAAATAAAAACAAAACTTTTTAATTTTATTTGCGATAATCAAAAAACAAAAAAAGACAATTTTCTTTTAGATTATTCCTAAGCATAAAAAAGCTCAAACTTTGAAAAAAATCGCTACCTGTTTTTCGGATAAAAACTGATTGTGTATAAAATTAAGGAAATTTTGGAAGGTTTCTTTGGTAATATTTAGAAACAAAACTAGTTGGTAGAAACTAAAAAAAATATATCCCCCTCCCCTTAAGTTAGAACAATCGCCCATTACTTGAAGATTTCGCGAAAATGTCATTTTTGAAAGTTTTTAAAAGTGCTTAAAAAATATTTTTAAACAAAAAACGCGAAAACTTATATATTAGTATACAAGCATATATACATGTTAACCTACCTGCGTATACAGAATACATTGTTTTCGAAACTCGGGTAAAAAAAAATTCAATTCAAAACCGGGTGGATTTTCTTTTTTTTTGCCTAAAACTTTTTCTGGTGTACTTTTTTTGAATTTTTCTTATTGAAATATACTTTTTTATGTAAAAATACACAAAAAAGTTTTTATGGTGTAACATAGCAGGATTAACCACTTTTTAAAACTTACAAAAATGAAATTTTCGCGAAATCTTCAAATAATGGGCAATTTTTGTTCCAACTTAAGGGGAGGGGATATATATATATATATATTTTTCTCCCAACTAGTATTGTTTCTAATCCGAAAAACAGGTACCGATTATTTTCAAATTTTGAGCGCTTTGAACTACCTCTAAACATTAATCGATTTGGCTCATTTTTGAGTGCCCACCGTTTTTTACCAACAACTTTTGAGCCAGAGAGGCTTTTCGATTTCTAAATTCGGGATTTTTTGACACACCCTAATCTCCATAATAACATATTGTTATAAAAGATAGGTCATAAATTAACAACAAAAAAACTTAAAAGTCAGAAGAAAACTAATACCATTTGGTCATAAATTTAAATTTTTTACTTTCGAACGGTTTGCATGACTTCTTTAACTGTACATAAATCTAGAGTAATAAATTTTAACAAAATCAAATTAGGAAAACTATCTACAATAAATTCCGATAGAGGTCGTTATTTTTAACCCTTTTAAATTTTAAAATTGATTACATCGTTTCAGGTCATCGTAATAAAAATTAAAGATACTAATGCAGTTCGATTTACTTCCGGTAGGAAGATTAATGAAAATGTGTCGTTTAAATTTTCAAAGTAATTACTTTTAATGTTTTAAAATTTATACATGTTTTGTTAAAATTAAGCTTTATTTTTTC
Organism: Brachypterus glaber; assembly: GCA_958510825.1. Taxonomy (NCBI): domain Eukaryota; kingdom Metazoa; phylum Arthropoda; class Insecta; order Coleoptera; family Kateretidae; genus Brachypterus; species Brachypterus glaber. The sequence goes on along the minus strand of OY294049.1, from coordinate 5,267,658 downwards.
TTTGTTTTACATAAGTATCTTTTACTTTCTCAAAAAAGTTTTTGTGAATCAATCAATTTTTTTTACATAAATTATATTGTTTTTTTGATACGTCGAGAAAAATCAAAATAAGAAAAAAAATGATATATGTCTCTCTGACTGTCAGTATATCAGTCTGTCTGTCTGTCTGTACCCATAATAACTTAAAAACGCACTGAGTTAGAGAACTAAAACTTCGTACGCGAATATATTTTTATACTATCTTGGACAAGTTCGTATTTGAGCAAAATCGGTTAGGGGGTAGGGGATTAAAAGGGGCGTTAATTTTTGGTTTGGTCTTATGTTTTGTTAAAATTAAGCTTTATTTTTTCTTTGTTTTACATAAGTATCTTTTACTTTCTCAAAAAAGTTTTTGTGAATCAATCAATTTTTTTTACATAAATTATATTGTTTTTTTGATACGTCGAGAAAAATCAAAATAAGAAAAAAAATGATATATGTCTCTCTGACTGTCAGTATATCAGTCTGTCTGTCTGTCTGTACCCATAATAACTTAAAAACGCACTGAGTTAGAGAACTAAAACTTCGTACGCGAATATATTTTTATACTATCTTGGACAAGTTCGTATTTGAGCAAAATCGGTTAGGGGGTAGGGGATTAAAAGGGGCGTTAATTTTTGGTTTGGTCTTATTTTTTATTGTTTAAAATAGAAGAAAAACTTTAGAATTACACGAAAAATAAAAAAAAAGTAAAAATGAAAATGTTTTCGTTTAAAATTTCAAAGTAATTACTTTAATGTTTTAAAATTTATACATGTTTTGTTAAAATTAAGCTTTATTTTTTCTTTGTTTTACATAAGTATCTTATACTTTCTCAAAAAAGGTTTTGTGAATCAATCAATTTTTTTTACCTAATTTATATTATTTTTTTGATACGTCGAGAAAAATCAAAATAAGAAAAAAAAATGATATATGTCTCTCGCAAAAATCTTAGTAACTCAAATTAAACGCTTCTCCCCGATGACACCGTTTCAAAGTAAACTCAGAGTCACCGTAGACTTCCCTCTAGAAGAATTAGATATGAATAATTATGCCGCAGAGTCCGTTGCGCCCTCCAAATACAACTTATAGGCCATTTCAAATCACAGTGGTACCACGTATAGCGGACACTACACCGCCTATTGTAAACATCCCTATAATCACACGTGGAACGAGTACAACGACTCTAGAGTATCTTCAGTTACACTAAAATTGTTCGTACCAGGTGAAGCATACATATTATTCTACAAACAAGGTCAAAAATCACATCTTTAATTACATCTTTAATTACATCTTTAATTACATTAGGTATTTATTTAGTTTAATATTTAGTCTAATTTTACATATTCATTTTAATCTTATCTTATTGTAATTTAACTTGTTAACAGTTTAATTATGATATAAAATACAACCAAAATAAATAAAAAAAAAAAAAAAATTCAAAAATTTTCAAAATTTTGAAAATGATAGTTTTTTATTTTTATTTTTTAAGTTTAACCTGCCATAACTTTTTTGTTTTTGGGGGGATTGCTTTGAAAAACAATAGAGATCTTCCCCTCATAGAACTTGATTTTTCCTGAAAATATCTAGTCATTTCGCACATTGCCGGATTTTTTACATATGTACCGGCAATATTGCTGGTAACATATACATATCTATGAAAACTGATAGGGCCCTAGTAATGGTATTTTAAATTCATTTAAATTTTGATGACTGATCAATGCATTGATCAGTAATCAAAATGGAATTAAGCATTGTAATGCTCAATTTATTATTTTTCCAGTTTAAATTTACAGAATTAATATTTCTATAAAAGGATCATATTGTTCATTTAATAGAAGAAATCCCATTTAAAAAGATGTCTTACTTTATTATTAGCATTTTATGATATTATACTCAGACGAGTATGAAAACCTCAAAGATCTGCTTTTGAATCAAAGAAATAGAAAATAGATAAAACACAACTATTTCTCTTGTAGCTCAGTTTTCTTTTGTGGTGCTGTTTTTTATTTTTATATAAGATTTTCCGCTATACATGAAGAGTACAAGTCACACAAGGTGTTAAACACCATTTTTAGCGATATGCCTTATTCACATGAAAGGGTAACATGATATAATACTTTACCCAATTGTGTAAAAAAAACGACTACAGTGTAAAAACTAAATCTACTTTTAAGATGCAACAAAACTAAGTCGGTGCCTGTTTATTTTAAAAACTAGCCCTGGGCAACACAAGGAGCATCCTTATTTTAAGATGGTCCGTGTGTTGAACTTAAGGCCTAATTTTTAAATATACAGGTACTGACTTAGTTTTGTTGCTTCTTAAAAGTATATTTACTTTTTACAGCTGGAAATAAAAAAACAGGGTGGTCTAAGGTGGATGAGCCAATTATTGCTATGTTCCTAATATTGGCCGCCCTCTTAAACTTATTATTTTATCATAGATGGCACTGTCAGTATAACTGTTATATCAAAAAGATGCCCGTAAATATGGTGTATCTGTATCCAATTGGTAAAGGCTTACACAAAAACCCAGTTCATGTTTCGTGCTTTTCCACTAAAAACTTGTAAAATTGTGCTGACTGTCGCAAGCTGGGTAGCATCGATTATTGCAGGGCAAGAAAGTTATAAGGTAGGCACAAACATGCACTTTCTTGGCCCATATTATGTTTCACTTAATAAAGAAGCGAAAAGGTAATTTTTTAAGATTGTTGTCATGAGAAGTAGCTGACAACAAAAAAATTATAAAAATAAAACACAACAAGGAAAGTAAGTAACGAAGAATTCAGAGAGTTTTCTGCTTTTTATCCGAAGAAAATTGCCAGGTTGATATGAGATTATAATCCATGAAGTTCGTGGCGTTTAATAAAAACGACAAATTGTTGCTTAAGTGTCCAAATTGTACCTAAAAGCAGATTAAATGGTTATTATGCCACAATATTTTCTTATTAGTTTGTTAATTTTTTGTAGGTTTATCCTTTACTATTATAATAGTAGTACTGGTAATATATTACAAGAACCCTGGCAATATTAGGGACTTGGGTTCCCAATAATTTCAGTATACAATCTTGTTTAAAAAAATATTATTTTTTAAAGCTCCGGCAGCTGCATTTTGTTTATTTTTTACCCATTAGAATAAAGATATGTTTATGTTTAATGTAGTAAAGTTTCAGGAGATTACAAGTAAATTTAAATGCAGAAAACAATTAAATGTCCTAACATGGCAATAATTGGACTCTTATAAATTATAACTCATAATAACTTATAATGTATAATACCTTGTAACTTATAATAACTTTTTATAACTTATAATATAACATGCCAAGATATTATCTTCTAAACTATTAGGCCTGTAAAAAAATAAAACGACAATTACTTACTATTATTTTAATAAGTGTTTTTTTCTGTGCTTAAATATTTTTTATAGGATTGTTTATACAGAGTTATCGAAAAAAGTTACCCATTAGAATAAAGATATGTTTATGTTTAATGTAGTAAAGTTTCAGGAGATTACAAGTAAATTTAAATGCAGAAAACAATTAAATGTCCTAACATGGCAATAATTGGACTGTTATAAATTATAACTCATAATAACTTATAATGTATAATACCTTGTAACTTATAATAACTTTTTACAACTTATAATATAACATGGCAAGATATTATCTTCTAAACTATTAGGCTTGTAAAAAAATAAAACGACAATTACTTACTATTATTTTAATAAGTGTTTTTTTCTGTGCTTAAATATTTTTTATAGGATTGATTATACCGAGTTATCGAAAAAAGTTATAATTTTTAAAATCCACCAAATTGGATTCGCCATTTTTAATTTCATAATTTGTAACATAAAATTTAGTTTCAGCGACCAGTTTTTGTAAAAATATATTAAAGAAGCTGGTACACATATAAGGGGGTTCTTGGGCCTTAGTCAAACAAAAAATAACCTTAATATACTAAATGGAGGGCGGCCGACGGTTGCCGGCAAGCTAGGGACTTCCTGGCTGGCCCAAGCAAATTAAAGACCGACTGGTTGCTGGAAAAAGGGAGAACTGCACTTAGACAACTTGTAGGGGTCCTCACGGGCCACTGCAGGCTAAGGAAGCACCTGGCAACAATGCGGATTCTAGAGAGTCGGCTATGCCCAGAGTGCGGAGAGGATGAAACATCCTCTCATTACTTACCCGAGTGCGTCAGATACGACAGGATCAGGTTGCAAGTCTTTGAAACTCAAAGACTCAATCAAGAGGAACTAAGAGATCTCCCCTGGGCCAATATCCTGACCTTTATTGAAAGGACGGGCAGGTTCAAGGAGGACTCAAATTAGTAAATGGCTGGGATTGCCTGGGGTGACAAAAAGGGCCAAAAATGGCTTAGTTGTCCGGCTTTGGCCAACCCAAAAAAAAATTTACTACTACTTACTAACCTTAATATACGTCAAAAAATCTGGGGTCAAAATTTGCGTTCGTAAGGTTCCCTAAGGTGTTCTTTAGTTGCCAAAACTAGCAACATTAGGTGTTTTTTAATATAACTCTTTGAATAATAATATAAATTAGTAAAAAAATCATTGAAGAAATGTTAAAAACGAGAAAAAAAAACACTGAAACGATTAAATTGACACCAAAAAATATAGTTAACAGTGAAGCAGTGTTGTTAGTTTATGGACTTTTTTAATGTAAAGAAGTTCAAGATTGACAATAACTTATAGTTAGTACAAGTTGTTATTGTCATATTTAAAAAATTATATTCTGAAACCTTAATACTAATGTCCAAAATATGAAGTACAATAATTAAAATTAGTTATTTTTTACAGATATTTGTTTAATTTTTAAAAGTTAAAAATATTTTTTTTTAATAATTTATTTTTTATTTTATTCTCTTGCGAAATTGATAATAATCAATGATATAATTCGTAAAACAGATTCAACTCATCCGAAAACATCCTTCCGATTCAATCTACAACGATGTGATTATTATGTCACTTGTTATATTATAATTATATACGACAATATTATGCTTCTATAGAATATCAAATAATTTTTGCTACAGTTTCGGTTTGGCAAAAAAATAAATCACATGTTTATTCTTTCTGAAAAATCGACCTTAACCCCTTATGGAACTTAAACCCTTCACATGAAAATAATTGAATAGTTTTCTTACAAAAAATGAAATAAAGTAACACTTTAGAAGACAATATTGTCTTTTCGATTTTCTAGTGTGTTATTATTCTGATCGACAGAAGACTCCATAAATATTTTATACAGACTGACCCAAAATCGCCCTAACCCTTACCTACTAACGTAAACATTTTGTGCTTAACTACTGAAGTGGAGTCAAACTCCAATTAATTAATGTTTTATTCTTTCTTGGGAATACGCAACCTACTGTATAAACTTTTACTTTTCTTGATTTTTATTAAAGGCCTATCCAGAAGCTTGCATAAGAACATAAAACATAAGAATGCGATGCCGTGATTGGCTTGATGTGCAGCCATGTATCTTGTAAGCCAATCACGGCACCACATTCTTATGTTTTATGTTCTTCTTCAGTGAAAATTACCCGGATAAGCGTTGCAACCAATTCATTAAAAGGCAGACATTAACGCATAAATACGCTTTACCTATATTTAAACTAAGTTTGGTAAAATGACATTTGAACTGAAATGTCAAATTACACAGGTCAACAAGAATTTTGTGTTCAACATTTTAGTATTTAATTTTTCGTCCTCGATCCGTGAAATTTCACCTTCAAATTCATTTTTATCGAAAACGGTTAATCCTACAGTATTACAACAAAAGTACCTTTTTTATGTATTTTGACCTGAGGAATCATATTTCAAAAATAAAATTGCAAAAAAGTTACACAGAAAAAAGTTTGGGACAAAAAACTGATAAGCCCCCCGTTTCGCACACCTCTATTTAAAATAAGTACATGAAGATAGCATACGAAGATGGGCCTTATTAAGGTTAGTTTACATTTGAAGCCTCGTTGCTGTACCTCCTGAGTTGTTAAATAACAACTGAATTGTTTATCCACTTTCAAAGGGGCTTAGCTCCCTTAGGACTCATTTATAGACATATGTTTATAGAAACTTTTTCTCATATTTTCCTATGTAGAATCACCAATTAAAATTAATGACATCATTTACTGGACATCCTGTGTATTTTTTATTTTTGATAAAAAAAAATTACGTTTAAGCTCAAATATCAAGATATCAAGGTATCAATATCAATATCAATATCAATATCAATATCAATATCAATATCAATATCAATATCAATATCAATATCAATATCAATATCAATATCAATATCAATATCAATATCAATATCAATATCAATATCAATATCAATATCAATTAACCAATCAACATCGACTTTTTTACTTTCCGGTCTGTGCCGAAAAATTAAACTTTTCACCTAGATTTATCATACAAAAAGTGTCGTTTTTAGATACATTTGAATAAAAATTATTTTTTTTAGGAAGATAAATTATATATACATAAGTGAACAGTGTTTGCTGAACACCCTGTTTAAACTCTTTACAATTCCAATTTGTAATCCTGAATTGTTGAGGGCGGATGTCCGTGTGGTTTTTTAAAAAAATCCTAATAAATCATATCCCACTAATTTCAAAAACAAAAACAATTTATAAGCAAGTTTAAAGTAAAGTGTTTTTCGTAATTAAATATTAATTTGGAAGTAATTAATTACAAAGATAAATGACTATTTAAAATATTAATTAAGTGAGGGGTAGAAAATCTTAAACGAACTTTTCCAACAAATTAATCTCTTTTATTTTTTCATTTTAATATTCTTTTATTTATAATGATTCTCATTGCATTAATTAAACGCAGACATAGCCCGTTATTATACCATTCACAGCGGGTAAGCGCTAGAAGATTATAATACGGTATAATTCGCCAAAAAACGTCCTGGATAAAAAATTGATTCAATTGATACAAATTTGTTTCATGAACAGTACTCGGCGAATTTCCACTCGCATAGGCGCCACGTTGACTCTAACGTTGACGCGAGGTTTTAAATATTTACATTTTTATTTCTTTTTATCTTGACTTTTTTTAATGATTCCATTTAAACGAGTAAGGTGGGAAAAAAAGTTATCGATAAATAAAAATTTAAAACTTTCGTATTCTTAAAAGATAAAAATCGAATGTCGGTTTTTTCTTTGAAAAACATACATATGCATATATATATGTATAGTTAATATGTATAGTCAATATCGTTGTGTGTAAAAAATTAGTCGTCAAATGTTTCGATTTAATAACCTTTATAAAAATTTCCCTCATAATTCGGCAAAATTATTCCGTAAGCCTATGTTTCTGTGTTTATTTTCAACGTTGATTTGAGGCATAACTGAGTTTACGCCGACTACTGTTCATAAAAATAAGTATCTTTGAAAATATTCGGCTGTTTGTCCATTTGTCCTCCCGTCCAATATCACGTTTTTTTGTGTACAAGATAACTCAAGAACAAATTATTCGATCGACTCAAAAATAATCCCACCAAAAACAAAAAAAGAGGTTATAGGGGATTACACAATTAACAAAACAAAAAAAGGCTGAAGAAAAAGTCGGATTTCAGGAAAAATACTGTTGTTATAAAAAACCATCTTGCCAATTAAAAAAATAAAAATAGTGCATTTTTAGGAGACCATAGCTATGCATAGCTCTCTTAAGATTGATTTTTGGAAGCTTTTTTTTTCCCTGTACATTCACCAGGAATCATTAAAATTTCGGTTTTCAACAATTTAGTATTTAATTTTTCGCCCTCGAACCCTGTTTTTTTCACGAAAACGGTTAGTCCTACAGTATTACAACAGTAGTACCTTTTTTACGTATCTTGACTTAAGGAATCATATTCCAAAAATAAAATTACAAAAAAGTTTGGGACAAAAAACTGATAAGGCCCTCCCGTTTCCCATACCCCTGTAAGTACATGAAAATAACATACGAAGATGGACCTTATTAATATTAGTTCACTTGCAAAACCTCGTTGCTATATCTCACAGGGTTCCTTACGACACATTTTTAGACATATTTTATGATGTAGAATCACCCCTTAAAATTTCGGACTCTATTTAGCTAACCACTGTGAAGAGTGTACTATGGAATGTGAAGCATTAAATATATCACCACTTTTTTTTAATTTTTTTCCAGGAACTTTCGACCATCTCACACAGTCTGCATGTGCTGAGTTCAAAGCTTAATTGGGATTTTATGAATATTTAAACCTTCAAAAAGTTATAATTTAAAAATATTGAACTAATTACTACTTTTATCAACGGCCGTAATTTATAGGTCTATAAACAAAGAGGCCATAAAAATAAACCATTTAAACTTTAAAACGGCAGTGGATAAGTAATAGTATTCTACTGGCGTATACTAGCTATTAATCATTGATTACGCTACTTGCCTAACGGCTTGTTTCGCAAAGTTTACGCCCATTGATTAATAGCAATTATTATACCCTCGTTGAATAATATACTTTTATCCACGGCCGTGATTAATAGGCATATTAATCACGGGTCTGTAAAAATTAACCGTTTAAAATTTAAAAAGACCGTGGATAAAGTATAGAATTCTACTCGCGTATAATAGCTATTAATCATTCGGGTGATTAGGTCACTCGCCTTTAGGCTCATGTCTCAAAATTCACCCTCATTGATTAATAGCAATTATTATAATCTCATTGGATAATATACTATTAACATATTTGATATGATATTTAGAATATTTCTCACTTCATAACTTAGGAACGATTAAACTTATTTTCATGAAATTTTCACTGTTATTTATTTATTTATTTATTTATCTTGACCTCTAAGCAGTTATAAAACTGGTAACAAGGCCCGCACAATTTAAAATATAGTAACAGGTTAACATGTTATTTAGAAATAAATTATGCTCGATATCTTGAACTTCTAACTGACAATTTGTCAACCAATTATCACTTTACTTTAAAATTTTAAATAAAATCCTTTCTTTTTAATTAAAGCATCCTTTCTCCAAACTACATGATTACGTCTTCAATAAAACTTCCAAAAACTGTGTTTTTCCAAGACAAGTAATTTTGACATTAAAAAAAGCTTTCATTTTACAGATAATAAAAACTAATAAAAACACAGACAAACAAAAACTGACCGAGTCAAACCAACCCCAGATTCGTATTCAGGGACCCCAAAAACGTATAGAAATGTTTGTCTCGACCCCAGAAACAGACCTTTTTTTTTCGTGTTTGTACAGGAACACCGAAAACAAGGTCTGGTTTCCCGGACGAGACAAACATTTTTATACGTTTTTGGGGTTGCTGATTCCGAATTTGGGATTGATTTGACTCAAACAGGTCGTATTTCGTTGCTAACCTGAAAAAAGTGATGAAATGTTTCAACTTTCATCAGTTTTTTGAGGTTAGCAACGAAATGCGACCTGATTGAGTCAAACCAAGAAATATTTGTCTCAACCCCAGAATATGACCTTTTTTTATGTGCCTGTGATATTATGCTTTTATAGCATAAACTCTTACACCAATTAAAATTATCTCCGCCCCTCAGGGGTTAGATTTAGAAAAAAAATGTTCCAATATTCAGTTTTAGCGACCTCAAAAACCACTATATACATATTTTGACGAAAAATATTAAAAACATTTATAAGAAATTAATTTACTGTTTCTATTAAAACTATGAAATCCAAATTAACAGTACCAAAACTACAAAAGCAAAGTTTAAATAGGGTAGGTATTTTTTCATTATTTTGAAACATGAAAAATAAAAAAAATCATAAAATAAACCCAGGCACATTCTTTTATGTTGACTTCTAATGCTTTTACTCAAGGCTACACTGTAAAAAATATTCCTATAACCGATAGCCGGTGCCAGAAATTTAAAAGAAATTGTAAAATTTTGCCGAATTTCATAACATAATTATAAATAATATTATAATTTTAAAAATTCAGTAAAATACTGTTTAAATCATATGTTTTATTATTTAATCTAAATTTACTCCCTTAATTTATCCCATTTTTTTGCAGTGTAGAAAAAAATAAACTAGGCTTTAAGCGATCCCATTATTTAGTATAAATAGCTCTATTAGACCTTTTCCGAAGAAATTTATTTCTGCCCTATTAGAAAAAGTAACTCTTACTTAAGAGCGGCAATTTGGTATTTTTGCTGATAGCAGAAACGGTTTAAATATTTATTAAATACACCAAATACATATTTTGTAAAAAAGATCAGTAATTGGATCTTACCCACATAAAAAAGTTTACTTGAATTGAATATAGTTATACTTCAATATGTATACACGGTGTATTTGAAATAGGGTTCGAAATTTTAAGAGGTGATCAGAAAATTATCAGAAAACATCACAAAAAGTTCCTATAAACATATGTCTAAAAATGGGTCGTAAGGGAGTCAAGTGAAAAATCAACACAAAAACAATTTAGGTAAGTATTCCAAATCTCAAGTTGATAACTTAAGACGTTCAAAAGTTAAAGGGGGAGGACTTTTGACACGCACTGTATAATAAGAATTATTAATAATTTATAATCATTTATTTTTACTAAAAAAACTAATAAGTGCTTATTTTAAAACGCCATATAAGGTAAATGTCCCAATTATCGTCCACTTAAGCACTAAATCAGACTTTGGTAAGCCACAAAAAGTTAGTTTAAAAGAGTATCAAAATTAAAATGGTACTAACTGAATCAACATTTATTGAATTTTACTGAATTATATTTAAAATTAACCTATATATCATCAAAAATATATAAATAATTGCTATTTATAAAAATGTATGATGTCCCAATTATCGTCCACATAAGTTTTGGGGTTGCCCCAATTATCGACCTAGATAGTGTCTCAATTATCGGTCACAGTGAAACAAGATGATTTTTATATTATATTTATTAATATTTATCATAAAAGTGGACATTTAAAACATGTTTTTAAAATATAGCCTTTACAATATAAAATTTATAATTAGATCCGGAAAAAATTGTCTTTGAAGACAATAAATAATAGGTATTAAAAAACCTATTTATTTTGTAATCTTTTATTTCCATATTAAACCGCTAAGGAATTGTAGATGTAGGTATCGTGGATATTGTAGATAATGGTAGATATTGGAGTAAATCCAAAGAAATCTTAATCAAACGTGCGACCTTTTAAATAATTTTCAAGATTTTTTGTGGAAATATTAAGGGAAAATTGCGAGAAAATTTAAGGGATTGTTTCCTAAAAGAAATTCAAGGAATACAGCTTTTTTTAGCAGATAACCCTTCAGTTTAAAGTTATTTTTTATGTTTTTCCCATATGATTTCATAGTATTTGATTTCTTATTATCTATTTTTTTTAGTATCCAGTTTTTTAGTAGCTATTTCTTTTCTTCTATATCTTGCTCGGATTTCTTTTTTCCATCAGTTCAAGTTTTCGGTTCTCTTCTCTTTGGTTTCTTTTTCGTTTTTTTCTTTCAACTCTAACGCCTTTTTATCTTCTTTCCATTAATATGAGGTAATCTCGTCCATTTTTTTTTTGTTATGTTTTACTAATAACCAGAGCCCGAGCAATCATTTGGCTTTGATTACGTTTTTGCATTGAATTCTTGTAGAGTGAGGACACACTTCTTGCGGTCGCTTATATACATTTATTTATGCTACGCTCATTAACGAAAGAGCAGCTCTCTTATCCCCAAGGTCTTCTAATAACAGATTATTTATCTTCTTATTCTTTATGCCAAAGAACAATTCAAGAAATTACTTGTGCATTGGAATTGGTAAGAGTTTAAAGGTTATTTTGATTTTGGTCCTACATTCTTCTTCAGAACTAGATATATATATATTTACTGAATTTTTTTAATGAATTTTTAAGGTTAATATTTTTACTACCTATAAAAGATTATTTTCTTGATGATTTACCATTTTTTCTTTGTTTTATGGACCACAAGAAATTAAATATCATGCATCGAAAAATGCTATGAGTTTGTAAATTTTATGTTTCCTTTTTTTTTTTTAAATTGTTCTTACATATGCAAATATTATCCAAAACGGTGTGATTACAGGAGTAAAAAAACTTGCAAGAAGTGGACGATAACTAGGACAAATATAGGACGCTAACTGGGACAAGGCACGTATACGTGGATGGTCCCAATTAGCGTCCTATATTTGTCCTAGTTATCGTCCCCTTTTTGCAAGTTGATTTTTAAGCTTATTTGTGAAAAAATGGTAGGACGATAATTGGTCTCGTTAAACTTTGTTATGTTAACAATTAATATTTGAGAAAATTCATAAAAAATATTAATTTTTTTGGGAGTTATGGTTATATAAACTTAAATTGAGTTTGGGCCAATTATCGTCCGCCCGGACGATAATTGGGTAATGATTTATTTTCTTGTCCCAGATATCGTCCGGCTTATTTTTTTTATTAAAGCTGAGATTTATCCTAAAATTTTACATAATAAAGTTAATAATGTGTTTACAAATTACTAAAACCAAATTTTTACTTAAAATGTGTTAAAATAACCCAGATATAGCAACTTACTTGAGACCTCTGCACTTATCTGACTAACTAAGAAGTGCATTATAGATAGTATTACAGTTGACATGTGATAGTTTATTCCTTTGTGTAAAATTATACAGAAAAGTAATGCTGCCCTTAAGCTGAGTAAACATAGCCAACATATCAATTATTTTATTAAAAATTGAAAACTAAGTTAATTTGACCCGATTCTCTTATTTTTTTAGAAAATATAAGAAAGTGGACGATAATTGGGACATGGTCGATAATTGGGACATTTACCTTAGTAGTCTTTATCAATCAATCTGTTTCGGAAACATTCCGCAGCAATAAACCAAGACCTAAAGTCGTCCCTGGTTGGTCTGCTGAAGTTTCTGAGACCTACAACTTAGCGCACAACGCCTTTCTTGCGTGGGTAGAAGCTGGACGTCCACCCGATTGCCCTTTAAACCTTGAGCGTCAACGCTTACGGAAAAACTTTAAAGCTAAGCTCAAATCTATCAGACGTCGCGAGGATCAGATACGAGCGGACGCTTTAGCTACGACTCACCTAGAAAAAGATTTTGTAAACTTCTGGAAAGCTTGTAAAAAGACTAATAACACCGCTTTATCCCTATCTACTTGCATAGATCAGACTCCTGGTGAGGCGAACATTGCCCAATATTGGGGAAAAACCTACGAAAAGCTTAGTAACCTTTACGACGACTACAACTTATTAGATTTAGATGTTGAGGATTACGAAGAATGCTTAGTCACTCCTCATGATATTAAAGCAGCGATTCTACAACTAAAGCGTGGAAAAGCTGCCGGTTGCGACGGCTTATGCCCTGAACACGTAATCTATTCACATGAAGCGTTGTACCCACTTCTGGCTATGTGTTTCTCCTGTATGCTGTCTCATGGATCAACGCCCTCTTCTCTAACTAAAAGCACGATTATACCAATTGTAAAAAATAAAAGTGGCGATGTATCATCCTCTTCTAATTACCGCCCAATTGCTATTCTTAAGAGATGCAGCTCCTTTCTTCGAACATGTGACCATCAATTTGGTTTTAAGAAGCATGTGGGTACTGTTGAGGCTATACATCTTCTTAAGGAAACACTACTACCTCAAGAGAAATACTCCTGTCTACGCCATATTCCTGGATCTTAAAAAAGCCTTCGATAGAGTTCACCACGCAACGCTTATTAAGGTACTTCTTAGACGAAATGTGCCTAAATATATATGCCGCATCATACAAAACTGGAACTGTAGTGCCACAGCATCTGTCCTTTGGGGCTCTTCAGTGTCCTTTACTTTTAAACAACGGAATGGTGTTCGCCAGGGAAGCTTATTGGCTCCAGAGTGTTTCAATGCTTACATTGATGAACTGCACTACATTCTCGCTGCCGTTTCTGCAGGCTGCTTTATCGGTGGTGCTAAAGTGAACTGCATTAGTTATGCTGACGACATGGTGCTTCTATGTCCCTCCCTAGAAGGTCTTCGTAAATTGCTACGCAAGTGTGAAGAATTTGCCCAACTCTCTTATCTGAGCTATAACTGTGATAAGTGCAAAGTTTTGGTGTTTAAACCCGCGTTGTATAGAGACGTTTTTGTGCCCCCAGTTTTTCTAAACGACTCAGTAATTGAACGTGTCTCCGAAGTCAAATATCTAGGTCATATAATAGTCGATAACCTCTGTGATAACGCTGAAATAAAAAGACACTATAAGACTTTATGCATCCGCGCTAATATGCTTGCCAGACGATTTGCTATGTGCTCTTCCGATGTAAAAAACTTTCTTTTCAAGACTTACTGTTGTAACATGTATTCGGCCGAACTTTGGTGTAATCATACAATGGCGTCGTGGCGTACCTTGCGCGTGTGTTATAACGACGCTTTTCGTATAATGCACAGACTTCCTAGGTACAACAGTGCATCTGAAATGTTTGCACAGGCTCGCGTAGACACTCTGGATGCGTTGCGCCGTAAAACAATTGCCAGCTATGTTGGCCGCCTGACGTCCAACGCCAACAAACTCCTCAGGTCTCTAGTTCAATCTGATATTTTTTGGAGTTCTCCAGTTATTGTTAACTGGCGCCGCCTCTGCTTTTGATAATTTGTTACTTCTACCGTATGTTTTTTTTTCTCATAATTACTTTTTTACATGTACAAATGTATATTTTAATTTTATATGGTTTTTTGACTGGAATAAATGCATTATTATATTATCAGATGCGACCCTGTCTTGAATAATGTTGTAGTTTCTCTATTATCTACAAAGTGCCGATTTGCATGTTTTATATCTCGGTGAATGTTCGGGTTTCGGACCTTTATGTTGTGAATAAAACCTTGCTAAACTCTTCGCAGCCTAAATAGTCCAGTCAAATAACGAAAAATTCCTGTGTCAAATTGCAATAAGTAATGTAAAGTTTATTAATCCATTGATCATACATGATATACACGGTAAAAATAAATTACATAGTCCGTAAATGGTAATATGTTGCCATAGACCGGAATGGTAAAAATTACATAGTCCGTAATGGTAATGTTTTGCATATACCGGAACAGTAAAAATTACATAGTCCATAATGGTAATATTTTGCATAGACTTGAATTAAAAAAAAAATATTTACTACTTAGAAAATTTTTGTTCCAAATTACAAGTCTCTCTGTCAAAGCTTTTTTGAAATATCGTAGCGTAAAGTTCATTTGGTTTAATAAACCAAACGATTTGCACCCTTAATACGAGTATAAACTGCTTACATCTTTCTTTAAAGATCTATTGGTTGATAAAGATCGTAATTTATAATGAATGTAAATTTTAGGGCAGACTAACATCTCTACTCTAAATTTCTCTACTCCCTAACATCCCTACTCCATAACATCCCTACTCCACAACAACTCTACTCCGTAACATCTCTACTCCATAACATCTCTACTCCGTAACAACTCTACTCCACACTATAAGGACTTTATTAGCCACTTAATAATAAATGAGCAGTTCAAAGAACAAAGAATCTTCTTCTTCTAGATTATTTTATTTTTTTCCTAGAAAACGTTTATCTTTAAATTAAAATCTAGAACAATCATAAATGAATTATTCTAAAAGCCACAATGACCGCGTAGAGTTGTTACGGAGTAGAGATGTTATGGAGTAGAGATGTTACGGAGTAGAGTTGTTGTGGAGTAGGGATGTTATGGAGTAGGGATGTTAGGGAGTAGAGAAATTTAGAGTAGAGATGTTAGTCTGCCAATTTTAGGCCATAAATAAAGCATTTAAATATCGTACATAATTAATATTTCCTTTTTTTAAAGGTCGCGATATCTGTCCAGGCAAGGGTACGCAACTCCTCTCTTCGGAGCTTTGCCACTCCGAAGATCTCCTGTCGTATTCTGCCGAATTCTGCAAATTAAATATTAAATCAAATAGAACTGATTTGAAATAAAAAATTAACATTTGATTAAGTTTTATATCAATTATAATTATCTCCGTCAAATGCTATCTAACATCTCTAACCTATACAAAGGGACTTGCAGTCTACTGTAACTTCTTTAATTAATTTTAAATTGTTTTTTTAGAACTGAATAGAAATCACTCAAGTTTAAATAATTATTTCAACTTTCCTATAATTGATTTTTATAGAAAAATTTAAACCATCCAAGCTTCTCATTCTTGATAAAAATAACGTTTGACGCCCCATTAATAGTGTAAAATTTCAAACAAACGGAAATGTTATTTCTAAAGTTACGAAATTGCAAAATTATTTGTTAGATGGCTAAAATTGCAATAGTAGATTACAGGTCGACTCGGAAAATAGTACTTTTTATGTCTAGGAAAAGTACCGTTTTCCGGGAGACCTGTAGCAAACCTGCCTATCCAGTGTTCTAGTTTCAAAAAAAATTGTACTTTATATTTAAATAAAAACAGTTGCGAATAAAATAGTGTACAGGTCTCCCGGAAAACGGTACTTTTCCTCGACATAAAAATGGTATCGGAAAAGTACTAGGTAGGTAGTTTACACACTACACAAAAAATTGTGGTTAACTACCCACCTACCCTAACAAACCTACCTATCTAGTGCTCTATTTGAAACCTAGATGTTCGAATTTCACAAGAAAAGTACAAACATATAAAACTGAAGTTCCACATACGCGTAAACCAAATAAACAACCACAAAAAAAATTGTTGATAGCTCACAAGACACTGTTTATAAAATTTATTATCCTTCTCAGTCTCAAATGTAAAAATCATTGACTAAAACTGTACATTTAAGTTTTTAAACGAAATGTATTAGATTATATTCGTGTTTATCATGACAACAGCAGTTCAGCCATCTTGCTTAACGATATTTTAATCGGTGGCGCTATCTAGCGGAAATTACTGATTTAAGTGCAGACCAGTAATAATTAAGTCTCTGGTCTCTTTTTTTTTTCATTATAGCTTGGGTCTAAGCGTGGAAAACAGTGGGACAAGATATCACGTACTCCCGAAACTTTATTAATACAATGCCATGTAATGTATGTATTACATATATAGTTGCGAATAAAATAGTATACTGTTAAACGTGACGCATTATATCTTGGAAGCTGGTTTAATATGTGTATATGACGGTTGTAATTGGTGTAAACCCCTTAGATTTGGTTAGCAGCTTACAAAGGGACAGTGCAGATTAAAATCGGTCTGAGACCGACTCAGCATATATAAATAAATACGGTTATTAAAGTGCTAAATCCAAAGATATGTAGTGGCAATGAATAATTTAAAGTTTATAAAATTATTATACAATATGTCCATAAAATCTGAAAATTTAAAAATTATTAAAAACTACCCTATAGGCAATTTTCAATTTATTTACTTTAATTATGTTTACTACAACAGTTACTTTACTTATACTTATTTTTTTACTACAAGCTCAAGGAAAAATAGTTTTAAGCCATTATAAAGATAAATTTGAGCAAGTGGTAAAAATTTGTAATGCTTCGCATTCCATTGTATGCTCTTCACAGTGGATAGTATACAGAGTGTAACAAAAAAGGCGAGCTGGCTATAAATAGCTTTATTGTACTTATAGAAACCATAAAAAAAGTTCATATAAACATATTGTCTAAAACCCTACTTTAATACACTCTTGATATGCACATCTTTATCAAATAGGCCAAGATTACTTCTGCCTTTGACGTCATGTTGACAGTTAAATATATGACTTATTGTCTTAAAATGCTTTATTTTGTAATAGAAAACAAATGAAAATTATAACAAATAATCTTGTGAACTTAAAGAATATGTTCGAAGTGCCTTCCATGGACATCAACGCATTGACATGACATGACATCAAGGGCACTACTTGATAAAGATGTGTTACTATACCATGAGTGTATTAAAGTAGTAGGTCAACTAAAAACTAAGTGGCCATAACTTACAGACGAAGCATTTTAGACAATATGTGTATATGAAC
This sequence comes from Brachypterus glaber, assembly GCA_958510825.1. Classification (NCBI taxonomy): domain Eukaryota; kingdom Metazoa; phylum Arthropoda; class Insecta; order Coleoptera; family Kateretidae; genus Brachypterus; species Brachypterus glaber. The sequence continues at coordinate 5,249,670 of OY294049.1, read as the reverse complement.
TTTCTTTATTCTTTAGGCAATTTTACGTTTCTGGGCTGTGACTTATACACGTCACTGGAATGACAGCAAGACGTCATAATATGACGTCATTTAGGTCAGTAAGTGCCCAATAATTGACGGCAAAAAGACGTCTTTTGGTTTCCTGGGAACCTACCGTTGTAAATTAACAAAAGAAAAATAAATTTTATTGGCAATTTCTTAGTATTTAGAATGAAGAACTCAGTCTTCTATTATTTGTTAAAATTTCTTTTTTGACGGTTAAATCTGTAAAAAGTAAATACTTATATGAAAAATTTAGTTCAATTTTTCATAAATGTAAGTATTTAATGATATAGAAACTGAAGCAGATCAAAGTAGAGTTATCTATTATGTACTTGTCATATTTTTCAATAATAAATGTAACTACTGAAGTCGTAGCTCATATTTATTACTTCCCCAAGTAAACAAAAGGCCGTAACTAAGAAAAAAATATACAATTTTAACGTATTTTATCTACGTTCTACTTAGTATTAAGCCTACTTCATATTTGGGTTTATTAATATTTACATTATTACTAGTTTGTTTGAAGATATTATGAAACCCCAATGCTTTTGTTTTTCTATCTTGACAGTATGTGTCAAGTAAATGTAAGTGGAATTATGTTTATTATTTTTTTTTTCGGGTTTTTAAAGCGTTTGCGACTGGCTTTTAGTGCACTTGAACTTTTATTCTCTTGCCCTAAAAGCTTAACTGGAAAACTAATTTCATAATATAATATTAAATAACAGCCCAGTTAATCAGGTGAATTTCTAACAAAACCAAAAAAAAAAGTATTTTTTTTTAATATTTTTTATTTAAAATACTAAGTATAATAGTTATCATAAACAATAAAATTAAAATTAAAAACGAACAAAATAAAATTAAAAAATATAAAAAATTTCGTCCATACGGTCTGAATCCGGCAATGTTCCGAGAACCGATGCAGCGTTTCCCCTCTGTAATGCAATGCTAATTTTTTGTATCAAGAATGACTTTGATTTTTTTTCGAAAGTTAAATTTTGAATTTTCTTCCCAATATTTCCTATTAAATTTTTGGCCTCTTCATCCCATGGTCCAAAAGTTTCAATTGCAAACGGAACAAAAATATAACTATTTTCTAATTCTTTGTATCTTGAATGTTTCTTATTTTCTCTTTATTTAGTCCATCTAAATAAAAAAAAATATATTTTTATTTTTTATTTTTAGGTTTTGTTAGAAGTTCACCTATTAGGGCCCTTTTTTAACGGATAACGTCCTAAAGTAGCACTAAAAGCTTCTAATTTGTATATAACTACTAAAACGGGGATATATTTTTGAAGCATTTAACTTTAAGAATTTACTAAAATTAAACCGGTTCAGCCTTAATGACATCGAAAAAAATTTTCATTGAAAATGGCTAATTCACGCTTTGTATTTTGCAATTATATTTTAAATATATCGGAAATAATGACTAAGGGCGGCCTATAAGTCACTTTACCATTTAAAAATTAAATAACTTTTTTGTTTATTAATTTTTTTATTTATTTCTTTTACAATATAGAGTACAGTAAATGTATTTTTTTTTAATTATGTATGAAAATCATGGCTTTTAAATGACGTCAATTTTCCGCTTTGCAAGCACGGGCTCCAGCTAGGATCATGCACCCCCTCAAGGTCAGGGTTTGGTGCGGTATAACATTACAAATGGTAATCGGACCTTACTTCTGCTAGGAAAATGGAAATACACATACAGTGAACGGCGACCGATATCGCGCAATGCTGGAAAGTTTTGTCCGCCCCGCAGAACCAAAATGCAGCGTTTAAGGCAGATTTTCCAAGAGCGAATAATTTCGCGAAATTCGTATTTTCTTTTTCTTTCAGGACTATTAAACAACTTAAGCCAGACATGTTAGGAGCCATGACGACTTTTTCAAAAAAAAATCCATTTCCTTTACTCTATATTGTAAAAGAAATAAATAAAAAAAATTGACAAACAAAAAAGTTATTTAATTTTTAAATGGTCACCCTGTATTATGAATACTTCTACTATTTCCGATATATATAAAAAAGTAATATAATTTTTAAAAGGTAACGCGACTTATGGACCACCCTGTATTATGACTATTATATCAAGATTAAATTTTAATTGGGTAAGTTGAACTTATGGTTAATAAAATAAAAATTATTTTATAAAAAAAAAATATGCGAGTTTTAAAAGGGGTATGAACAACATATTCTTTGAACTATAATACAAAAATGGTAAAAGTTAACAGTTCATTTTGTTAGGTTTGTAATTTCTTTTTATTAATATTATATTTTATTTTGCAACAAGAAATTTTATTTTAGTCAATGGTTTCCAAATAAACAGACTTTTTTACTGTTTCCTCGAACACAACTTTTATAGACAAAAACCCTCTTCTAAAACTCAAAAATTTAATTATGAACTAAGGTATTGTGACCTTTTGTCTATCTAAAGCAGGCATCTTTTAAGAGATAGATATCAATATTACCAGCTTCCCTAAATTCGCTGGAATGGATTCGAAATATCCAATTGTTGTGATATTGCAAAAATGTCTATAAAGAAATATTGGTTTTAAACTGACTTTATTCACCGCTAACTCTTGCAATTTTTAAATTTTTTCTCGCATCAATGAATATAAGTATTTGAGTGTTATTTTATGTTCCTTCGTCTTAACAGAAAAATCTCAAAATATTTTATCTTAATAAAATATTTATGTATTTATACTTATAAGTATAAGGGAAAACCTGAGAATAAAAAGTATCTGTAAGACTGAGGTTCTTGGTTCGAATCCCGGGTAGTAATTGTCGAGTAAAAAGACATGTTTGTAGTCGTTAGGTTTGCAGTATATCCACTATTTTAGTATTAGGCCACACACAGTTATTGTGTGGATATCTTGCCAAACTCGATTAGCGTATTATACACTGATAGAGTTTATTTATTTATTTATTTATTTACAATCCATACAGATCAAAGATCAAATTAAAGGATAGGTCAATTGTTTGATGAAATTATAATGACACAATCTAACTAGTTCCAAGATTAAGGTCAAAAATTGCATGCTTAAAAGATTTCAGTCTAATATTAAAAAAGTCCAAGTTTTTGTTAACAGTACTAGTACTTCCCATTGGAAATATATTGAAAAGTGGCGACATGTTAAAATGATGTTCTCCACCTAGGTATTTAGAAAAGGTCTTCGTTTCTTGTCGAACTAATGGGAACTCGAAAAGGCAGTCTTCTTAAAAAGTTGTCTTGTAGGCTGTTTAGAAGTGTATACAAAGATATTCGTTGGATCCATACGGCTTCGATTTAACTAAGTACTTAGATTATTCTCCCTTAACTGCCAGTTGTAGAATTCCTAAATGGTTAAACTCGGCGCAGAATCTATCTGAGTAAAAAAATTGGATCAAGGCAGCTATGATTAGTGGTTTAAAAATGACTTTTACTGATATTTTTATTACACATTGTGCGTTTAATAATTTTTGACATTAACTGTCATTTTAAATCTTACAAATAATTCCAAAAAAAAGTTATTTAAAGTTGAAAGTTTGTTAAAAATTACAATAAAAGTAAGTTGTTTTCATCAAAATGTACTATTAAAATAAAAGTTTACATTACCTGAGCTGGTGATACCCAAAATAATTATAAAATTATATATATTTTTGCACGATCGGGTAATTTGACGTGTTTACTAGCCTAATTATGACAGCAGTAAGTTATGCTTAAAAATTGCTGATCAGTAAGTAAATTACTTACCGATCGGGAGGCGGTAATAAATATAGTGTTGGGTTCTGCTTTATTTTAAATCAAAAATGCGTGATTATTATAAAATTATTTTGTTTGTCAGAAAAATAAAGTTATACTAAATGCATTTGTTCTATCTGAGAAAGTTAGGACAAAATGAGGAGCATTATTTCAAAATGGTCTAGCTGCAAGGATTGACCTCAAGTAATCAAAAATATGGTTTCAAAAATAATGGAAAAGTGGGGTTAACAAAAATTTCATGTTTTCCATAAAATTTAGTTGTGTGAATGTGGATTATTTAAATGGGGTTATGTATGTTCAAAATTTATAAAAATAAGATTAGTTTAACCATGCCAAAAGGCATATATTATCTTATTCTATCCATTTGTATTTAGTAAATACTATTTGGATTTTGAAGCGTATTTATTTTAATGGGATCGAAGAAATTAAAGATACTGCCAGATCTCTATTCTTAATTACTGTATTTTATTCTAAAATATAACTATTCCTAAAATGTATAAATCCCCTTATCAATATATTTATATCTAAAAAACTTGTTTTAAATACCTTTAATTTTAAAAAACACTATCAGTATTCCTCGAGTATTCTTGTTTTTCTGCTTTATTTCTCCCAATTTTAAAAAAAATTACTTTGACGTCGATGTGATAATAACAATATTGACACTTTAACCTAAATTTATTGACAAGTAAACAAATATTTGTGAAATGGAAAAAACTCCACACAATGTAAAAAAAATTTTATAACCCCACTTTTCCATTTTTTTAAAACCAAGTGTACTATTTTTCCATATTTTTCATCTTAAAAGAAAAAAACTGTCGGTCTACCAAATTACGGAATGGGAAGCACTAAGTATATTCACGTTGTGTTTTATTGTGTTTTCTTTATTTTAAATTCAAAAATAGTAGATTTTTGATTTGCAGCCGTAAATTTTGAGTTTTTTTGGGCTTAAATTAAATCACAAAATAAAAGGAAGTTTTATGTTAAAATATTAATAATGTTTTCATGATATTTCATGTAGTTCTTCTTTAAGGTAAGAGACCCTCAAATCAATAGCATACAACCCACGATTGATCAACTTGGCCTTTAAGTTGGTAGTGAACAAGACTATAGCTGGCTAGTTTGTTTATTTTTGGTAAAATGGGTATTCAAGATTAATTGTTTCTCGCTGGTAACATTCAAGTACTACTACTATTTGATGAGAAATGTTAAGTAGTCGCATTTGATTTTAATTAGTAATTAGTACAAGCGTTAAATGAAGAGAGATTACTCTTTGTAATGGTACAAGTATTAGAGGAGAAGGTGGTAATATGGGACCCTGCGGATATATGGAACCCCCCGTTAAGTAAGAAACAGACAGCGATATCTAGTAAACAATAATTGAATATCAATTGGGAGGGGTAAAAATTACCATACAGAAAAGTGAAATTCATTTTTACCGCTAAAAATTGAAATATTTGAGGTTATATGTAAATGCGAAAACTGAAACTTTATTTGTATATTTTTGTAAGGAAATATAAAGGTAAGTTTATTAGTTTTATCGCCTTTTTTTGCTTTATTGGTTTAGGAACTCCTTGTAATCAAAATGCAAAAAGTAGGATTGCGATAAATTACCGTTTAGAAAAAATATTTAAAGATAGAAAATTTTACTTGTTGTTGTTAATATGGAACCCTATGTATGATGATCGATCAAAGAGGTAAAATTTGTATTCAGTGCCTTATGTGTATCTAATGGGCACATACTGAATGTTCCGGTTCTGAATAAAATATTTATACATGTGGCTTTTGTTGTTAAATAATAAAAAAAATCTTTTAAAAAAATAATGTTTTATGTTTATTTTTTTTTTTTTCATATTGTTTACATAAAAGGTAAAGTTTTGCCTTTAATAAATGTTCATTTTGATTAATTACTTTAATTTGTATAGCAAACAGTAAAATTTTTGGTGTTGCATATTTAAAGCACATAGGGTTCCATTTTATCTTTTTTTAAAAAAGTGCTTGTAACTTTCTTAACATAACAAAAAAATCAAAATCGTTTAAAATCATAAATACCAGATAAATTTTGAACCAATTAGTGCAAAAAAATGGTTAAAAATCATAAACCTTATGAATATATAGATAAAAAACAAACAGGGGTTCCATATTACCACCTTCTCCTCTACTTTTCGATAGTTATAATTACTTTTCGGGATTATCTCAATGAATAAAAAATGTTTACTTATATATTTTTAAAATAATTAAATAAACTATTAAAAAATTGCGTCATTTTCAATAGGACCTAAAGCAGATTTACAGAGGCCCTTATATTCTAAGAGCTGGTAACTATTTGTAATTGATTATTTTCTCTCAGCTGGTTTCTCTGGGTGCTAGAAGATCCAAAAAGGAGTCGCAATGGGGTCCTCGAAAAATATATTTTTAACTTGCCGTGCCAAACAAATTACATTTATTACATTAGTCTATTTTCACAGTTTTACACAATTATTCAGTAGGCTAAGAGTTAAAAAAAGACATTAAAAACTTTATCATATGTCAACACTAAAAAGTCTCAATAATTTTCATTTAATCAAAATGTAATTTCACAAATTCTTATTTCTTTTAAAAAATAAGTATCACATATATGTCAAAGGGACTTTTTAAAGACTATTCTTGCCCCATGGCTCCAGAATTATTGTGTATAACTATGAAAATAGCCTACTCTGAATGTAATAAATGTAATGTATATGAGTCGGTAAGTTAAAAATAGATTTTTTTGCAGCTCATTATCATAGCTGTCCTAGCAATTTAAAATTAGCTTTATTTGAATGTACTTTAAGACATATGTCTTAAATATATTATATGTATATTATATAAACTATAGCCGGGATAAAATAATGAAATAAAAATGGTTACCAGCTTTCCGACTATTAGTGATAAAGTGTATACAAAAAATTGCTTTAAATTGGTCTCTGAGACGAGGTATTTAGATTTAAAAATACAACTATTAGAAACTCTGACATTATGTGGTGTCAGTTTATTTTTTTAATTTATATATCTCGGGGACTGAAAAGCCTATTGTTATTTTTTTTATCATCCTGTATATTAAGATTGATGTTAGTAAATCAATTTAGTGTCAATCGAAGGTGATTATTTAAAGTAAACCATTATCCTAAGTTGCTTTTTATCTGTTTTTATCTGTTTTTATTTGCACAGCCTACACATTTTGATACGAAAATATTTGCATATTTTCTCTTTGCAGGGAAAAAGCTCGAGCTTTCTAGATGAAAGTGTTATTTTGTATACTTAGCGTTGGAAATTTAGACGTAAAAAAATCGTTCTCTCGTAGACAGAGTAAATAAGTTTAAAAAGGCCTGCGACTTTACTGCGATCTAAAGTATGTTCTTAAGACTTACAAGGTGATCTAAAACTAACATTATTTAGAAGAAATAATAAACACTACACATTGACAACAAAGACCGTCAAAGTTAGTTCTACAGTTCTACAGATATGCATCCAGACTAAAATTGTTGCATAACTCATAATCTCAAAGATTACAGGCAAACTGTCATTTAGGATTCTGTATGTCATCTGTTCACAAAGACTGAAACTTTTAGCGTTGATTTTTACCTAGAACATTTAAATGACATTTTTAACAAATAGCAGCGCGGAAGAAAATTATTAAAATTTATCTAAAAAATTTGAAACTAAGTCGGTGTTTGTATAAATGGTTTATAAAAACTTAAAAAGACTGTGTAGCTTTAAAACTACAAAGTTTTTTTCATAGGTAAAATGAAGTTCTTCCAGCTAGCATTTTATGTAGTCGCTGCCTAAACAAGTCGAACTGTTGCCATTCATGGGTTAAAATTACTAAATTCTGACTTAATATACTACTTCATTGTGTTAGATACTAAAAACTATATATTTAACAGTTGCAGAATAGTAGTTACTACTAAAAACAATACTTTTATTGTTTTTTTACTTTATGGAAATATTAAACTTCCACACAATTACTCAATAAAATAACTACCAAGTTTTAACTACATTACCAAGTGTAACAGGTAGGTCGGCATCACAGTAAAACTTACTAAATTCCTACTTTATAGTAACTATTATTTTATTATTATTATTATATTATGTTCTGGCCACTTTTTATGTATGACTAATGAGTAAGAAAACATTTAAGTTATATCTGCTTATAAAAATTATTTTATGGTAAAAAATATAAGTTTCCTAAATTGACTAAAAAGTAGGATTTTAGATAATCGCCATATTTAATTATAAATTGTGTTATAGAATTCAATTCAAGATTTACTTTATTCTCAGATAAAAACAAATTCATGATTTTCCAACAAAATAATACTTTGTTTGTTCCTAACTGTTTAAAGTTACGAAAAGAAATATTTTTGCTTCATATCATACAAAAGCATGCTGTTTACAAAACGTATATCTTAGTTTAATTTTTATACAACTACCGATTTAACGGTTATTGTGTAAAATGACTAAGTATGATATATCACCAGACATGAAATATGAGCCACTTATACCCAAGTAATTTTTAATTCTTTATCTGCATCTCATATTTTGTAAATAATTCGTACTTGTAAAATATGTATGTACATAAGATATACATCTTGTTTTGTAGTTATTATGGTCTACGCCTTCGCATAGAATTAATTTAGTTGCAACATGAATTTATAGTCCCTTAATGACTGCTATTAGTTTCGCTAATTTGCATTTAAGGGAGCTGTTCTTCTTTCGTATACATTCAACGTATTAAAAAAAAAAAAAACACTGAAAAAAAAAAAGATAAATTTACGTTATTTTAATAGTAACGAGTTAAAAAATAATTAAAAACTTGCCGGCATATATTTTTTAAGGCTAGCAAAACATTTCTTTAGCCTTCACAGTTAAAATTTATTTCGACATTTTGCATAAATGAGAATTGTAGACGTTTTTTATTTTTGTTTTTAACTGAACCCCAAAAAGAATAAAAATAGTTATTTACAGTACAAGTAAGGTAAGTAAGATTCACGAGAAAAACAGTTTACTCACGAGCGCTATATCTCAAAAAACGAGCTGATCGAGAAAAACGGAAAAAGGTTTCGAAATCAGCGCATCAAATGGAGCCAGATGCAACAAAAAGCTCCCCGGAAAATAAAAAAAAATCTTTTTTTTGTAGAGCAGTGCTTTTGTTTAATAACTTTATTTATTTATTGACTTAAAATTGCTACAGAATTATGGAGAGCCCCAAATAAGCTTAAGCTTGGGCTAGGGGCTCTCCATTAATTTTGATAAAAAATTATAAAAATTAGAAAGGTTTCTACAGGTAATAATCACATTAAATTTGGTAAAATCCTTTGGCTTAAAGCAACGAGGCTTTGCATGTGAACTAATCTTAATAAGACCCATCTTGTTATGTTATTTTCATGTGCTTTTAACCAAGGGTGTGTGAAACGGGGGGGGGGCTTATCAGTTTTTGTCCCAAACATTTTTTTGTGTAACTTTTTTATCCCTCAGGTCAAAATACGTAAAAAAGATAATGTAATACTGTAGATTTAATACAAAGAGTTATTAAATAAAAATCGAAATTTAAAACCCCTTATGAAGGGGCCTAGCTCCCTTACGAGACGTTTTAGGACATATGTTTATAGGAACTATTCCGCCTATTTTTGCATTTCCTATACGCCCTATACTTTTGGCATACACACCGTGTTATTAAGAACCAGTCAAACAAAATATCTCAAATAATTCTGACTTCATTGGTCAGGCTCTTAGCAAGTTTGGTGTGGGTAAACCATCTAAAAGGTCCAGTATTTGCCAAAGAATGTAAGATTATTTAATGAAAATTTAATTTAATGCCAATTAAATTATTTATTTCTGTTTTATTAGTTAAATTCTTAGTTATAGTTAGAGTATTCTTGGTTATATACAGGGTGTCCCATTAACTCTCCTACAGTCATTATCTTGAAAACTAGGTGATATCAAAAATCTAAAAAGCAGGTCAATTAGATACTTTTAGTATTCGGTTAGATGCTAAAACTCATCCCCTAACCCCTAGCAACCCCAACTTTAAAATATCAAATAGCATTATTGAAAGGTATTTTTATTTTGATTAATGATATTTATTGAGAAAAAACAAATAAGATTGCATATAAGATATTGACGGGGTTTATTTCCACAATAATACAATTAATAAAATATTAATACTTTCGTTACAAAGTCAGAAATTCAACTGGAGTTCTACAGTGTATTTCTTATACATAAAAAAACTTTATCTAAAAAGTACCTATCCGAAACAACGCGCAAAGTTCAAATATATATAGTAATACCCAATTGCGAAAATCAAAAATATTGAGATCCATAATTTAACGTACTTATACTTATAGTCGAGATATTGTTTTAAAAAAATCAAACTTTTAGTCGTCATTCAATTTATTAATAATTTAGGTTAGTTACCGGTTTCGATTATCATCGTCAGACTAGTCAAAAATTCATAAAAACACTATATCCATAAAAGGTAAAAAATAACTACTTTTAATATAGTTCTCCGCATGAAACAAAGTCTCCGACGAAAGGGGGAGGAATCATTCGCGCTCTCTTCTTTCCGTCAGACCGTTATAAGGAGTTCCTGCCTGCAACGGGCCTCACACTTGCACACACATTCCAAACATATTTCCCGTAGCTACAGATCCGTGCTTCAAAGTATATGTAAATATATTACAATTAAAATTCATTTTTAATTTTTAAAATCGGATAAGCCAATCCGGAGTTATCCATTGAAATAATTTAAAAAAATTAAATGAGTACTTAATCTTAATAATCAAGATACCTTATTTTTCACGGTTATACGATTTTAAAAATTAAAAATAAATTTTAATAAAAATAAAAATTCATCACATGACCCATATTGCTATTTTAGATTTTAAACTTGAGGTTGCTGGGGGCGAGATTTAGAACCTTACCGATTATATAAATACAAAGCTTACTCAAAACAAAACTAACTGTTTAGATTTTTGATAATGCCTGTAGGAACGTTAGTAGAATAGAATAGAATAGAATAGGGTTTTATTATAACTCCAGAATACAATAATCGTACAATATATGTATATACACATACAGCCTGTATTTTTTTAAATAGACCTTAGGAAGGTTGAGGTTAATTTATACTACAGCTATCTACCAATAAAATCTAATTCAGTCCAGCTGATAAAAAAGCAGTAAACAAATAAACTATAACAACACAATGTTAACAACTTAAAGACACTCATATTTTTTATGGCAAATTATTTTTCTGAATGAGCAATAAATTAAATAGGATGACCCATTACTAAAGATAAGTTATTCATATATGCTAAATCTAACAAGCTAATGTTTGCCGTCGCTTTATTTGACCTTTTTTCGCCTTTTTGTATGTCAATTAACTCAACAGACTATTATCAAGTCCCAGCACTCATTTCTAATTAATTTTTATGTATTTAGCTTTTTAATAATACACTCTATACACAAAGAAAAAATTTATTTGTGGTGAATTTAAAATTTTATTTATGTAATCATCACAACTAAAAACTATAACAAAATAGGAGACAAGAGTACAGTTTAATTTTCTAAAATAAAATCAGTTTTCTAAGTATATTGGTGGTAAAAAAACTATTATTATTATTTTTTTAAATATATCGAACCAATGACCATAATGGTCAATGATTGTTAATGGTAATAATTATAGTTTAACTGTGGTAATTAACTTAATTAATTACCTTTAATATAAAATCTATTTGCCTTAAACGAATAGGTCTCCAATTTTGTGACACATTTAGTTTTTATCGGTTTACCAATAATTAGGTCAAGAGTCTCATTCTGCATGAGAACGGATCACGTCCTATTTATATTTATTTCGGCCAGGTATCGATGTTCATTTGGAAAACGAGACACATCTCGGGGATATTCTATAAGAAGCCCTTTTTTTAAATTGAACGCGCTAAACCCTCTGCTGCCATAACCATTACTAATACTTTGTGAACGTTTTGGCCACAGTAAAGAAACAGTATTCCGACTCCCAATAGAGGAGTCAGCTTTGCATCTTACCTGCCACTCAAAGAAATATTTTTTATGCAAACTCAATTTATTTTCGAAACGGGTCGTCTCAAAAAAAAACAGAAAAAAAACAACAAGAAACCATTTTTATTTCTTTGCTTTTGTGCTTCTTGTAAAATTTATTTGAACTTTTTTGTGTTAATACAAACAATTAAACGAGGAGCTAGTTTTTCACAGGTAATTGTAGTTTATTTGTAAAATGAATGACGTCATGTTCGTTTTAGGAAATAAGTTCCTACCTTAAATATTTCAAAAAACGAAAAAATAAATGTCTCTAATAAATCATGGATATTTGGACGTTTAAAATCGACAGAGAACATGTGTATGTAACAACTGCGCTCATATTTATTAGGAATTAGGAAAAAATAATTAATCACAAGTAAAACACTTTAAATAATGCCGTAGCAGAGAAAAATTATTTGAAATTGTACAGGGTGTTTGGCGATTTTTTTTGTTTTAACTTAAGGGGAGGGAAGCTATAATTTTTTCAGTTTCTTCCAGCTAGTATTGTTTCTAAATGTTACCAAAAAAACCCTCTAAAATTTCCTCAATTTTATATACAATCGGTTTTCATCCAAAAAACAGGAACCGATTTTTTTCAAAGTTTGAGTGCTTTGAGCTACTTCTGAACATTAATCGATTTGGCTCATTTTTGAGGCCACCGTTTTTTACCAACGAGCAACTTTTGAGCCAAAGAGCGTTTTCGATTTCGGAATTCGGGATTTTTTTACACACCCTAATATTCAATCATGTAAACGTTTATGCCTCAATTAGTTACGCTTTTACCACAGTGGTTTTTAAAATATTAGCTTCCTGCAATTTTTTTATCATCAATCGATACACTATATTTCGCTTGTATACTTTATAATGTTTGTGAAAGTTATAACGTTATAACGTTTGTGTTCATTTATGCCCTAAAACGGTGTCCATATCTTTATCCATCAGGCCCCTTTACAGTATGACTACAGCTATACTTGCGATTTTTGTTTTACGGTTTTGTCGTTGCAGTTTTATCTCAGAAATGGGATACTTTATTTCTTATATAAGAATAATTATATTGCCGTCTATATCATATTGATACATATCATATGATATGCTATATTATATCATCCTAGAAACAAACATCGCGTAGCACAGTGGGCCAGCGAAAAATAAAAGTGGACAAAATTCTAAATTTTTTGCATACAGCTATTTTAGATACCGCTGATTTCGAATAAAATAAAGAAAAAAATTTAAAAAATCCGCACCATTAGGGTGGTCCAAAATTTATTTTTTTTTTGTTTCGATCTTTATAACAATGTGTAAATTGGCCTCTTTTGGTTATGTTTATGTACATCAATGTCCATAACTTAAAAATTCAAAATGACGGAATCAATATGGCGAGTCGGTTTTTGTACCTTAACTGTATACTTAAAATTAAAGCATTTAATATGATAAAGATATAATCTAACTTAAAAATTTATTTAATCCCCTATTTTCGTGAAAATCTTTACTTCAAGATCTTAAGCTATCTATAAAATAAACTAATTTTTTTAATCATAGAATATATACTTAATTATCCTGAACATAATAACTATCAGTTTAAATCATAAATATAAAAAAATAACCATTTGTTAATTGTTCCTTTCCATGGAGATTTTTCTTTAACTATAGTAATATTAATTTATTATTCCATCAATCTATTTTCTAATCATCGTACAGAGTGATATTGGTAGACTGACAGTTTCGGGCTGCTGGCCCTCTTCAGTACCAAGAGTCAACTCTGCACGCTGATTAAGAAAACGTTTTTAGACTTTATTCGCAAAAGGAATATAGCCATTAGATTGATGTAAACTTGTGCGCCATCTATTGCTAGATGTAGACAAGGTAGACGATGATTAGAAAATAGATTGATGGAATAATAAATTAATATTTTTTTAATTTTGTTTAAAATTAAAAATTTCTGTCCTTATAGTAATATTATTCTATGGAAAAAAAAAAGTTGCAGTTTTTTGCGGACCACGGAGAAAAATAATAAAGTTTTTTTTAAATACGTATTTTTACATAGACATTTACAAGTTAATGGTAATCTTATAATTTTGGCTAAACCCCCTTATGAAATTAATATTTTAATCATAGCTACCATCAGAATGACAGTGACAATGATGACAATTGAAATTCTGATGGTAGCCGTGATTAAAATATTAATTTTATAAGGGGGTTTAGCCAAAATTATTAGATCACCATTAACTTTTTGTAAATATCTATGTAAAAAATATGTATTTAAAAAAAGTGACATAAAAGCTTTTTTTATTTAATATTTTTAATTCGTCAGTAGCACAAATTAATAGAAAATGCACTTTTTCGGAATTTAGGAGTAATTTTGGGGCCTTGTTGGCACTGGTTAGAAACTTTTGATCAGGCTAAGATTTTACAGGCTTATTTTGAAACTCAAAAAGAAAAAACATGGATATCAAAGTTTTTAAATTTTATAAAATTACAAACAATAGGGGTTGTTTTATACGAATTTGGTCGATATTTGCGTGATTTTAGGGTTTTTAGGGCCCTAAAAGTACCCCTTAGGATTTTCTCTATAAATTTTTACTCTAAGGGCGTTATAAACCACAACAAATAGAAAATATTAAGTAAATAAAAAAAATTGAACTACTCTAGTGCATATTTGTCCTAAAAGAGGTCCACCTAGAGGTCCAAAGTAGATAACGCAAACAAAAACGTATTTTATGCTAATAGACTATAAACTAAAAGGAGTATAAGATAAAATTCAAAGCATGATATTTTCACGCCTTGTTTGAAATCATATTTTCATTTTTCCGAATCCGATCATTCATCTTGGCGCGCCGCGGCGGCGGGGAACCGTTTCGGCGTGTAATGCTGATAAATAGTATGAGATTAAGCATAAATATTGTGTTTTGTATTTTCTATTCAGGAATACCAGCCGGCCCAGATTTAAAAATCACCCAGCCTGCCAGATTTACATCGAGGGTCTTCTGCGTAGAGAATATTAACGGTAGGAGGGACTCTTTAATGACATTAAATGTCACATAAAAGGTTGAGACCTCAATCTAGAAATTTTCTTTGTATGATGGCACATTATATGTCAAAATATGCATAGAAGTGTTTGGACTTTTTATACAGGGTTATTCAGAAATATGATAAATAATTTTAAGGGAAAATATAAAAAAAAGTTCCTATAAACATATGTTTAAAAATACGTCGTAAGGGAGCTAAGCCCCTTTGAAAGTGGCCTAAAAGTTCGGTTTTTATTTAATAACTCAGGAACTTCAGCAACGAGGTTTTGAATGTAAACTAATCTTAATAAGGCCCACCTTCGTATGTTATCTTCATGTACTTATTTAACTAGGGGTGTGCGAAAAGAGCCTTGTCAGTTTTTGTTCCAAATTTTTTTCTGTGTAACTTTTTTGCAATTTTATTGCCTTAGGCCAAAATTCATAAAAAAAGGTACTCTTGTTGTAATACTGTAGGATTAACCGTTTTCGAGAAAAAATCATTTGCAGGTGAAATTTCTCGGTTCGAGGACGAAAAATTAAATACTAAAATTTTGAAAACCGAAATTTCAATGATTCAAGGTGAATGTACATCAAAAACTAAAAAAAAACCTCATCTACAGGTACTTACAAAAATCAATCCTAAGGGAGATATGGTCTACTAAAATACACAATTTTTAAAGGGCCCTAGTACCTTAAAAGCGATTTTTCGACCTACATGTATAGAAACTTTTTTTCTTAGTTTTTGTATAGAATAACCATGCATTACTGAAATTTTGGTTTTAAACATATCAGTATTTAATTTTTCGTCCTCAAAACGTGAAATTTCACCTTCAAATGAGTTTTTATCAAAAACGGTCAATCCTACAGTATTACAAAAAGAGTACCTTTTTTATGTATTTTGACCTAAGGAATCATATTGCAAATAAAAAATTACAAAAAAATAACGCAGAAAAAAGTTTGGGATCTCAAAACTGATAAGTCCCCCCTGTTTCGTACACCCCTGGTTAAAATAAGTAATAAGTAAGTAATGAAACTAACATACGAAAATGGTATTATTAAGATTTGTTCACGTGCAGGATTTTTTTTGCTATGTCTCAAAGGGTGTCTAAGTTATTAACAGAATTTTTAGCCACTTTCAAATGGACTTAGCTCCCTTACGACGAATTTTTAGACATATGTTTATAGGAACTTTTTATCATATTTTCCAATGTAGAATTACCCCCTTTAAATTAATGACCCTATTTCTAAATAACCCTGTATATTTGTTTGATAACGTTCTGTTTCAATTATTTCTATTCAAGAATGGTTTAGATTATATAATTTTGAGTGTTATTTCCTTATGGTGTTGTTCTAATTTTTGGTTTCAAAAAATATATTTTTTTGTTGCTTTTTTATACTTCTTAATATATGTAGAATACGCTACTAAAATATTTTGACGAGCTTCGTCTTCCCTAAAAAGTTATACGTATACACGTTGTATTTGAAATAAGGTCTGAAATTTTAAGGGGTACATCATAAAATATAACAAAAAGTTCCTATAAACATATGCCTAAAAATTCGTCATAAAGAAGCTAAGCCTCTTTGAAAGTGGCTAAATATTCGGTTTTTATTTAATAACTCAGGAACCCTTTGAGATATAGCAACGAGGTTTTGCAAATATTGATAAGGCCCATCTTCGTATGGTATTTTTATGTACTTATTTTTACTAGGGGTGGGGGATGATATTGGTCAAATCTGTTTAAATCAGGCTCATCAGTAATCTGAACATTTTAGATCTGATCAGATTTGTTTTATTTGCCTATAGAAGATATTTAATCTATACGAAATATAAATATAAATACAAAAGCTGATATATATCAGCTTTTGTGAATTTACTGATGTTTGAAATTAAACTTATTTTAATTAAGATTATTTTTTTTTTTTATTTGATGATTTAATGGAAACCAGTATTATAATAATTTTAATATAAACCAGTTTAATACTGCAGTAGACCTAAGGCTTTAACCCCTCGATGAAGTTTTTTCTGTTGCTTTTTATTTGACGCGTTCATCGATTTTTAGTATTATAAATTGAATATAAACTATTCGTTCAAGTGATTTTAAAGCCTGCGTTTTCAAAATAGATTTATCTACTGAAATGACACTTTAAATCAATCATGTATTTTAATTGTGAATTATTATATCTGTCTTTACTATAGCATTTATGCTATAGTAAATTTATAATACTTCCTAAATCTGATTTATTAGTAAGTGGATTAGTTGTCTGACTATTTAAATAATTTATTGTTCCAAAATCTAAAGACAATTTAAACTTTTTTCCTTGTCGTATAAACCAGTAACTAATAACACTAGGCAACACGGTTTCTTGCCCCGATTGGAGTCATATGTTTTTTAACTAATTTTGGGTCGCTGAAACCTCAGAATATTTCTATTACCTAAGTTTTCTGAGAAAAATAAGATGAAAATGTTAAAAAATCATTATTTTATAATGATCCTGGTCCTATATATAAATATATAAGACATATTTGGATTCGGCGACTCAATATTAGTTAAAAAATACCCAAGTTAAAACATAGAAACTTTAAATTCATAGGTAGAATAAATAGGAATATTATGAAAAAAAAAATTAAAAAAAATGGATAATGTGACAAAACTAAGTAGGGGTGGAGGGTAAGAAGAAGGGTGCTTAAGGGGGCAAGCTTATCATTACTAGGAGGTCAAAAACGAACTAAAAAAATGTTACGTATTATAGTTCTTATGTAATAAAGTAACATTTTTATGATGTAGAACCATTAAAACAAACAAAAAAATACACAATATTTTGTTTTATAAATTATTTTTAAATTGGCATAATTGCATGCACTTAAATTTAAAAAATAAGACGTGCTGAATTGTTTTAAGGTCAAATTTGGATTCTGCGCCTTTAAATTGATAAGAAAAATATATTTTTTGGGCTCGGGAAAAAAGTTTACACTGTGTACTTTAATTTTATATCTTTTTCATTTATTTACTTTTTTGGAACAAAGTAAGCAAAATAAAAAAATATTTGTAGAAATATTTTTGTAGAGAATTTTATAATCTACAAATTAAGTTTTATAAAGTTTTTAAAAAAATTTGATAGGTTTGCCACAAATGAGCAATTAAGCAAACTCTGCACTTTCATTTTAACCTTTTTATTTTTTTTTCGCGTACTTACTCTGACAGTAGGTTCTTGACATATAGATTTTTGAATTCCTCGTATTTTTTTTAATATACACTAAAATTTTCAAAATTCTACTCTTTTTTTTAAAGATTTTGAAAAAAAACGTCATTATTACCTGAACTTATATCTCAAAAATTTTAGGTGCTGGAATTTTTCTAAGGTAAGATTCGGATTCTACGCCCTCGAATTAGTAAGAAAAATTTACCTTCCGATCGGGGCAAAAAAAAAGTTGCGATTTGTTGCCTAGTGTAATCTTTCACACATAAATTTTAAGCCTTAACGCCTAATCCGAAAATGACCTTTTAGGTGAAAATTTTTTGCAATCAAAGTGTCTATTTTTGTTAGGAAAATTACTATTTATTAGTTGTTTTAGCGCAAAATTGAAAACAGAGCCATTAGCACATATTTTATTTATATAATATTGAAACAGTTTCTGTAGATATTTTACATTTAAAGTGTCTATTTTCATTAAGAATAATTACACATTAATTGTTCATTTCTAGGACAATTTTCAAAACAAAGTGTGTTTATTATATTTGCACTAATAATTTATTATAATCTTGTACACTGTACACAGAAAAAAATTCAAATAAAACAAGGTCCGGTTTTTTTTGAACTATTGTGTTCCTATGTATTTGAGACGCTGAATCCGAATTTGAGGTCAAAATAACACCTCATTTGATAAGTTTTGGAGATAACCTCGAAAAACTTTTCTTTCATATACTCGAAAATAAAGTTTTTTGGGTTTATTTCCAAAACTAATAGGATAAGGTGCTATTTTGACCTCAAATTTGGATCCATCGGCTCAAAATACATGGCCTCCGAAAAAAATCTTGACTTTTTTTTATTTTTGTTGTGGCTACATGTGTCACAACAAAAATAAAAATAAAGGTCAATAATTTTTTTGGAGATCATTGTATTCCTATGTATTTTAAGGCGCTAAATCTGAATTTGAGGTTAAAAGAACACCTTATCCAATTAGTTTAAGAGATAACGTTAAAAAACGTTATTTTCATACTCGAAAATAAGGTTTTTTGAGGTTATCTCCAAAACTAATAGAATGAGGTGGTATTTTGACTATAAATTCGGATTCAGCGCCTAAAAATACATAGGAATATAATGGTCTCTTAAAAATTCCGGACCTTTTTTTCTTTTTGTGTGGCTGTATGTGTGTGTTCTTTAAGTTAAGAAATTTATTCTCTTAAAAATATTGTTTTCGACTAAATCTAATTTGCTTTAAGGAAACCAATATTTTTTATTTAAGAATTTATATTAGTTTCCTTTTAGATGACAACATTTTTAAAGTTTATTCTTGAAGGAAAAATATTTTCTTTATTCAAATAACTAATATTCTTTAGGAAGATAATTTCTATATTTTTATCCAAGAAAAATGCATTATCTCAACGCTAAACGCATTATTCTTTAAATAATTTTTTTCTTGATTTAAGACAACATTTTTCTGTGTGTGGTTATAATTCTAATAAATTACACAGGCCCAAATTAGTAGGTTAATTAACATTAACGAAATAGTATATTATATACCAAGGTTGTGAATTATGCCTTTATAGAGCTCCACGCCGAATGATATACATCGCGAGGGCTATAAGGGCATTATTTACAACCGTGGTTTTAATACTATTTTTTTCACTACTAACACATATTAAGTAAAAATTATTATTTTTTGTTACCTTAATATCAGTAGTTTTGCGTTCTGAAAAATCTTAACGAAAATAAAGTAGCCTGGAAATTATAAACCCTTTCGTGGGCAGAATTTTATTTTTTTTAATTTTAATTTAAATTCTAACTTTTAAAATGTTTTTATAATATTAATAGTATCTGATGATGTTAACGTAAATAGTTAACAAAACTGCAATAATAAACCATTTTATCACACGTGAAGTTTGACTAAAATAAAATAAATTTTAACCTAGGTTTATAATTGTTATATTAACAATTATATTTAATGAAAGTTACAATAACTAAATCCAATACAATAGATTTGAATGATGTTTAATGATGCTTAATTTGGAACAAAACAAATGCTAATAACCGGGAAGCATACTTCCCACCGCTCACAAAAGGGCTAATGGAGCTCTCTACAACTAGAATTATGAAACAAAAGACGTCTACCCTATCTCTATCTCATTTGTGCTACACTTTTCAGCCAACCAAATAAATACTGTATTTGTTTTTCATATAACAAATACAGTATTTATTTGGTTGGCCGGAAAGTGTAGCAGTGAGCGGCACGAACGAACATAGCTAATGTGAATCTGTAGAATATAATAATTGTACTAAAATTTAGATGGCGCCAGTAATTTCTTTAATTTCGCCCGGCCAAGTAAATATTGTATTTGTTCAACAAAGAACAAATACAGAATTTGTTTGGTTGGGTGGAAGTGGGAGTGTATGTATGTCTTCTATTCTTTTTGGGTAGAACTTTTGTCCCTACCTAATCTAACGGGAGAAATCTCAATTGACAGATTTTAACCGACTTCGCCAGGACACTGGTCTTTTTCGATCAAGGTAGATTGCAAATATATTCGCATCAATCAATTTATATTTAATTTGTTCTGCCCAATCTTCTCATTTCTATATTTAGAAGGATAAGTTTTGTTGAAAGTTTAAAATGAATGATATACGTGTATACTGCCCTCCTAAAGAGGAACGCGGCATGTACACCTGACACATACGGTTTTCGAGCTTAGTAATATTTTACTACGGAGAATAAGGGTAAGTACCAATCTTAAGGAAATCTGCGGTAAGTACACCGAATAAATTACCTGCCGCGTTCTTTCTATGTAAAAGTTTGGCATGGATTTTAATTTTTTAATAAACGAAATAATATCTAAACTAACTATATTTATGCTTTTTGGTATTTAAAAAATTTGTTAATTTGTGGTATCTATATTTAAAATTAAATTTAATTATAATTATTTTGTGCGTGCAAGTGAATTTTTGAAATAAATTATAACATCAAATATTTTTTATGATTTTCTGTAACAATATAAATTTTTGATACCTTAAATTATAACAAGCCGTAAAGTGCTACGAATTCCATTAGATACTATTCACAGTAAATGGTATATTGTATTTTCCCAAATACAAATAAAAAAATAATTAAAAAAAAAGAGTTTTTTTTTTAAAAAAGATCTTTTTTTAAAAAACGAATTTTTCTTAATTTTTTTAAATTTTTAAATTTTTGTTTTTTTTTTGTTTTTGATTTTAATAAACCTAGGCCTATAAGGGCAGCAGTTTTTATATTATATCATTGTTTAATTATATTTAAACAGATATATTTACTAGTAGGTACTATAGTAGTACCTATTAAACAATAGTACTATAATATTAAATAATGTATTTTTGTAATTTCTTTGTTTTATTTGTTGATTGATCAATATTTTATAATAATATTAATTTTGTTTTCTTATAAGAAATGTATATTTCTTTAAACAATAAATGTATCTATCTATTAGTTTTGTCTGACTGCAACTAAAATACCCATAAATTTAGATTTTTTTGTATTTGCTTTATCCTGTTTCTCTTTTAAAAACAAAATTTCACATAGAAAGACGCGGCAAGTAACATCTTTGATGCACTTACCGCAGATTAGGATTGGTACATATCGTTATTCTCCGCTTATATGCGGGTAGTACCCCGTTTGGTATTTTTAATAAGTTTATTAAAACTCGCCTCTCTCTCAAATCTTAGAGTGGCATTGCATTGATTAGAGTAATATTTTAAGACAGTTGAGGTAGGCTTTTAATATTTTTTCTTAAACATTAATCTTCCATTCATCCTACAATATAGTACACTATTTGCTTTTGTCATATTTAAATATTTAAAATATATATAATATACATTAAATTATTATTATTATATAATGTATTGTCCATTCTTAAAGTGGAGTAAGATATTTAAAAAAAAAAAGAAAACTTAGTCTTCTCCACAATTTTTTATTATATTTTGATTACATATGTTTCGTCCCTAAATAATGTGAGAGATCTTCAGGCCACATACTAAAAATAGTGAAAAGACAGTGAAACTGATAGTAAAAATAGATAAAACTTTAAATTAATAAAATGTTAAGGTTATGTTTACCTACCAACAATACTCACAGTTCGCAAAAAGGTCAAATAAAATAAAAAATTGCCCAAGAACTTTGAGAATAAAATTTGATTCCTGGCCCTTTCCTTAAATAGGAAAAGCAAAAATTAAAAAATTTCAACGACAAAATTTTTTTTATCGCCCTCTTTTGTTTTGAGTATAATAAAACAGATACACGCTGATTTATAATTTTTCCAAT
Source organism: Brachypterus glaber (assembly GCA_958510825.1). Lineage (NCBI taxonomy): Eukaryota > Metazoa > Arthropoda > Insecta > Coleoptera > Kateretidae > Brachypterus > Brachypterus glaber. The sequence goes on along the minus strand of OY294049.1, from coordinate 5,227,310 downwards.
TCACCAATATTTGCTACAGTTTACTTTTTTCTGCTAAAACTTTTTACCTGTAACTCAAAAATTAAATTTTAAATAATATCTAACAAATAGGACCCGCTTGGGGGGCCTTAAAGAGGACGAAAGCCTAAATTTTTAAATTTTCCTGGGTTTATCTTGTATGCTCTATTTATATACCAATATAAGCTATTCTAGTAGTATATTAATTTTTTTTTTAAATAGGGGGGTTTGGGGCGTCTCGAGCCAATTTTCAGATTTTTTTTTAGAATTTTAATGTACAAAAGATATTATAATATTATAAATATTTTCTAGATATTGTAAAAGAGTGTTTAAAATGTCGGTTTGGGGGTTAATTATTATATAATATATATATTATTATATATTATATTATATATTATTAATATTATATATTAATATAAAAATATATATGATAATATTATTATGTACGCGTACGTGCCAAATTTGGTTTATATTTCTCCTGAAAGTTGTTAAAGAAGTCTCTTATAAGAAAATTACTATATCTAATAATTATACATACATAATTATGTAAATAATATTTCTATAATACATTATTCCTAAAACTTGAAAATCTCTACTTTCGGCTTAAAGAAGAGATATCAGACGATCGGAAGAAAAAGAAAAAACATTTTAAAACTTACTTTACAAATCAATTTTTTTAAAGGTTTGAAGGGATTTTTTAATTCCAGAGGAAAGGCAATAAATTAAAAGCAAATAAAGTAATGAAGGGAAATTATATTTTGTATTAAACAAAATCGGGTTACTTAATATTACAGAAAACCGCCTTATCTACAGAAATTGAACCAACCGTACTTAGTGTTAATACAATTGAAATTTGGGTCTTTTGTATGTTTAGTACAGTCAACGAGAAAGTTCTGTTGTAATTTTTTTCGAAAAATATTTTTATAAAGTATTTTGAAAATGCAATATACCATTTAATAATACTATGAATAATATATAATGGAATGCGTAGAATTACATATCTTCACGGCTTGTTTCCGAAATACCGTGCGAGATCACCAGGTGCAGTGCACTACTCGAAAAGGACAAAATATGAATTTTTAAGTGGACAAACCGATATAAAAATTCCGGAAGTATACTTTGAAATAAAAAACAATTTATATCTTCGCTACTTGTTCCATATTTATATTTCTGATTTAATGTTAAATCAACGAAATCAAATCAGTTTAATCAATATCCAGAATAAATATATTTTATATTGTTATTTGATTATTTATTATAATCCCCGCAGCTTCACAGCAGAGAAGTATTATACGTTTTGGTCATATTAAAAAAAAAAGATTTTTTTAATCCAAAATCAAAAAGGTGCATTATATGTTACAGTAAAAGTATTATATGTGCATTATATGTACAGTATAAGCTTGAAATCTGGTTAAACCCAGGATTGACTTGTTAAACCTAGGATTTACCAACTAGATGTGGTAAAACTACGAAATAATCTATTATCCATATAATTTTGCACTTCTACCACGTCATAATGGTCAGTTAGGATTCTTTATTTCATATTGGTAAAAGCTAGTTTTGATTCTTAAAAAAGTTCCAGTTTTATCTATAACCTAGTACTGAAAAAGAAAACAAAAACTACAAAAAGTAGATTTTTTATTTAACACAATGTTATATTCTACCCTCAGAAAATTTCGTTGTATTTTTAATACTGAATATTATTTGTTAATACATATTTTTTATTTATATCGCCACCATTATTATTTAATACTTTACTTGTGATATTAAATACTTCAATGTGTGTATTGTATACAAAATGTTGTCATATTAACATAGAGACCGTGCTGGTACATTTGGATCCCCACGCAACATGAAAAAAAAAACTATTGAATCGTTTCTTTTGCTTGCGGTTTCATTTTCAAATTAAAAAAGCTATAGCTTGGTGATTAATTTCTGTTAAAATGTGTCTGTTCTGAAAATAACACTTGTGAAACCGTTCTATGAATATTATAAATATTGAAAGTGATTTTACAATTGAAATTTTTTGTTTTAATTTATTTTAGTGGGTAACAGTTGACATATATTTTGAGGTTATGTTATGGAAATTTTTTTATTTTGTATGAAATGATTATAATAACTGTATCTGGTCAAAAAGAACGGTTAGTTCAAGACCAAAAGTGACCAAAAGGTAAAGCATCTTCTTTTAAAAAGCTTAAAAATAACAAGTTTTAGTTAGCGGGAGAAAAAAACTTTTTGGCTAGGGCCAAAAGTTCAACTTTTCGCCCTAAAACATGAACAAAAAGTGTCGCTTTTAGAATCAATCAAATAAAAACAAAATTATAGGACGCTAGACTTTTAAAAAATTAAAAAACGTGCTATTAACGTCAAAAAATATATAGTTATAGTGGCGCCCCCTTAAAAATAAAAAATAAAAAATATCGCAATACCATAAAAATTAGTTTAACTTAAAACTTCACCAGAAGAAAAGAATATTTTTTATTGGGAGGAGTATACCATAGAATACGAAACATGTGTCTTCACAGTTGTTTGATTATTTATTTAACATGCAATCTTGTCAGAATCAGGACAAAACCAACATGCTATACAAATCCGGATTGTTTTATCACAACAATGAATTTAAAGGGGACTAGGGTACAAGTAAAAATCGACGTTTTTCACGGCGAGCTTGAACTTACTTTTATTCAGAAATGTTAGTTTTTTTTAGAAACTGATTTGGGGACATCCCCTGATTATTCTAAGAGTAAAACTCTCTTTAAGAAAATACGATTTTCATTTGTTTTTATATTTTTTACAGTATATGTTTAATTTTTATTACGGATATCGAATGTGTTCAGAAAACCTGAACAGGCATTATTTAAAATATACATATTTGTATAAAAAAGAAGAATTTGGTTACAAGGAACAGCAATATTAAAATATAAAACATAGTCAATGCTAAATCGTGCAGATTATTAACACTTAAGTTCTAAATTGTAAACCAAATTCTATTCAAATAAAATATTATTCACCTATGATCATTCTTTTCTTTGACTCACTTTGAAGTTAAGTCTATTTACAAACCTCTGAGGCTGCGGGTTGAGTGAGTCACAGTTGGAGTCCAGCTTCCAAGCTGCCTCCAGCTGCTTTTAAACAAAAGAGTTTATTTTTTAAGCAATTTTGTACAGTACCTACCTTTATTTTTATTTTCATTTGTTTCCAAGATATTTAAAATCAAAATTGATAAAGTTGATTTTTTAATCAAGTCTGCCATTGTAACCTATTTAGATGTTTAAAAAAATTAAAATAATTTAAAATTAGCTTAACACCATCTATAAGATTTATTTTAGAAAATTACCACAAATGGTTCTAACGACAACTTAATTTTATTACGAACTATTGTGTTCTGGCGCTTAGAGCCATTTTGTGGTAATTTTCTAACATACAATTTGTAGATGGCGTTAACCTAATTTTAAATTAATTTAAATTTTTTAAACATCTCAATAGGTTACAATGACAGACTTGATTAAAATATAAAAGGAAAAATCAACTTTGTCAATTTTGATTTTAAATATTTCAACAGATATAATGGCAGACTCGACTAAAACATGAGTTTTGTCAATTTTAGTTTTCAATATTTAGAAACAAATGAAAATAAAAACAAATATACTATACAAAATTGCTTAAAATAATCTCTTTTAATATCCGTAATAAAACTTAAACATACACTGGAAAGAATATAAAAAGAAATAAAAATCAAATTTTCTTAAAAAGAGCCAAGAGGATTTTTTTCATTTTGGTCCTGTAATAATCAGTGGATGCCAAATGAATTTATAAAAAAAAACATTAGTGATTACATTCCTAATTAAAAATTAGTCCAAGCTCGCCGTGATCTATTTAAAATATATATATGCAAAATAAGCTACCTTTACGGTATTACGCAAATAAGCTATCTTTACGGTATTATATATTAGGTAGATATTATAAGAAATAGTTGTTTTTATAATTTGGAAATTTATAATAGAGTCGTTATTTTGTTTGCGCATAATTTTCATAAATTAAAATATCAAATTTGAGTATTATTACAGACAAAAACCTTTTATACCTAGTATAAACATTATTTTAAATGAATTCATATAGAAAAACAAGCTTAAATCGAATTATATATAAACTGAAGCGGAAAGTGGAGGAAGATGTTATGTATGTATTTTTTTTATTTTAAAATTATTGATATATAGGGTAATCAATAACTGACATGCCGAAATTTAAGAGGTGATTCTACATCCAAAAATATGAAAAAAAAAACTAGAAACGTTGGTCCGGAAGTCAGCCCTAGGGAAGCTATGGCCCTAGGGAAGCTATGGCCCTTAGAAGATGGGCATTAAAAATAAGCAAAAAAGTATTCTTAACCGAAACATCTAAATTTAATATTAAAGAAGTTACAGCCTTTTAAAACGTAACATTCTTGGTGAGACAAAATGTTACTTCCTCTTAAATGCATTTTTTAAGGTTGCTCCTGCAGTAACATTGTATGACATTTTTTATGTATTTTTACTAAAGAAATCTATATTTTTTACAAAAAATAAAAAAAAAATGCACATAAAAAAGTTTGGGGCAAAAATGTGTTAAGCCTCACACAGAGGCACGCCTCTGGATAAATTAAAAAATAAATTAATATAAACTAAGGGGTCGCCCATAAAATACGGTGATTTTATACCCCCCCTCCCCTCCCCCATGTCACTCATTGTCACACAGTCTTAACCCCTCCCCCCCCATGTGACGTTACACTCTAATTTTACTACAAAAAATCGAATTTTTCTAACATTTTATTGAATTCGTTAAACATATGAATAATTAGAGGCAAATTTAATTTTGTAGTAACACGTCTTTAATTTAAGGGGTATTTCTAACTTCAAATTTTAAAAATATATATTTTTTATTATTTTTATTTAGAAAGAAAAAGATATCAGATGTAAAATTTGAATGTAATATAAATATATTCAAAAAATACAAAAATATTTTATTTTTGATTTTTAATGTGACATTTTTGGCCATAAAATTTTTGTTGAAAAAAACATCAGAATTTTTTTTGGCTTAACCATAACAAAATGGCTTTTATCAAAAATTTTCAAAAAAAAGGCCAAAAAAAATCTTCCGGTTCGGCTATAGCGACTTCAGTACTGAATAATATCCCGTTTTTGTTTTTCAGTCGATCCAAACGGCCGGAATCAAGTCGACCACCATTTTTTTATGTTTTTTTCAAAAAAAATTATGGCCAAAAAAAAAATCTATTTTTTGAATACAAATAAACATAAAAAAATATTTTTTAAATTTGAAGGTACAAAGACCCCTTAAATATACATACTTATATTGACATAGATGTTATCACAAAGACTTTACAATATTTGAAAAATTTTGAGATCAACATTTTCTCTACTCCAATCTTATATTTCTTATCGATCTTCCTCCAGGGTAAATCAACCCATTTTTGAATGTCTTGAATCACTGGAATCCCCTCAATTTTCTTTGACTATTCAGTCAGAAATGCAATGGATATCCACTTCTTCGTTTTCCAATCATATTGCATCTTCATCATCTGAGTTGTCGTCATTCGTCATACAGAGTATTATAGTAATTTTGTCGCAAGTTGCGTGACGATTCATTTTGAGTAGGTTAATAAAATTTTTGGTGTGACGTCACACTCGACCAAGCCGCCCCTCCCCCCATGTCACAGTTCGTCACAAATGCCTGACAACCCTCGTACGTGTGACGACCTCTAATTACCCTTATTAATACTAGTATACATGAAAAACCTCGTCGCTATAGCTTAGAGGATACCAGAGTTATTAATTTAAAACCATATTTTTAGTACAGTTTTAAAGGGCCGTAGCTCCCTAACAATAACTGATAAATAATTTTTAACGTAGGTTCTAAAAAATCGTGTTATGTTGTATACAATTATTAAATACGTATTTATTTTTTTTACATCAAGTAATAACATACTTAAAAAAGTATACCGTAAGGACCGTTCGATAAGCCTCTTATATTGAACTGCTTGTCCTATAAGTTTCAAATAAAAATACTTTTAGTAAATAGGATGATTTTAAATTTTATTGTTATACTTTAAAACATAACCTTAATCTTTTTTCTCTTCTTTTCAGTTCCTCCCGAGCCACCAACAATTCTGGACAAATGGGGTCGTCAGTTAAACAGCAGCGTAGGACCCCATGAGGAAGGGGATGACATAACCTTAACGTGTCGTACAGTGGGTGGCCATCCTCAGCCTGTTGTCCGATGGCTTGTCAACGGCCTACTGGTCGATGATCAGTTCGAAAACAAAGCAGGCGATGTCATTGAAAACAAGCTAATTTGGCCGTCCATTTCACGAAAAGACATGGATGGGTTGTTCACATGCCAAGCAGTCAACACGAAGTTAACAGAACCAAAGGAGGCTAGTGTCATGTTGGATCTGATACGTGAGTTTCGACCCTTGTTGCATAAACTTTCGAAAGTCTATATTCTTTTTAATTTTAGTGCTAAATTTGACTAAATCCAACAAATCATTTTTAACGGTGCTAGATTTTTTTTACTTTAATTTACATTCCTATAGCTCTTGTAAAAAAAATAAAAACTGTTTTTTTTTTTAATTTCAATTAACCAAAAATATTCATTCGTTTATGAATTTAGTAGCACTTTTTTAATTTCTGTTTGGGTTAATTTGTTTGACTGTAGCAATGAAAGAAATTAGATATCGTCGGTTTACTTCCTCAACATCCTCCAAAAATAATATAATAATTAACGATATATTATAATAATTATTAAACTCCAATCTACTATTCCAATTATTATAATAATTTACTTCGTATTCGAGTTTATATAAGCTTTCAGTCATCATGTACCTCAGAGTTGGTTAGTGCAAGGAACCGAAAATCGATTGTTTCGAGGTATGAGGTTGAGATAATAACATGACGATATCTTTTCTTTTAGGAGTTTAGATTTATAGGCCGTAACTAAGCATAAGTACAAGTTAAAAAAAAATATCTGATGGGTTGTATTAAAACGTCAGATATTGACGTTCACGAGAACTTAACCTAAGGTAACCTAAAAAATATTTTTCTCTCAAATTTGATTAAATACCCAAATTTAATAGTCTAATTAATCTATAAAACATATTCATAGCATATATTGTATAATATTTCGAAGTATCTCGAATATTCTAGTTTTATTGTTAATAGTTTACTTGCCATAAACATTGTTTTGTTTACTGTTTACTTTTGACGTTTATGTAGGATGTTTAATAACGGCTAATAACAATTTTATGAAATAAATACCTTCTATTGTCAATATTATATTTATAGCAAATATACATTATAAAGGAATCTGCCATGATACTTTATTACTTACGTAATTACTTGTTAAAAATAGTACACTGCCGCGCATTAAATTCTGGACACCTAAAAAATTGACATTTTTTAAATTCAAATATTTAGAAAACTAATTAATGGATTTAACTGATTATTTTTTTGTTTTGAAGCTTAAACATTCTCTACTTTTGATTGTTTTAAGAATAATTATTTTTTTTTCGTATTAACAGCAACAAATAATGTACAACTATGTTTCTTAACCCATCTTCTAGGACTTGCATGGTACGCCACTGCAACGGTTTATCAAATTATTAAAGTCTTTCTTATTGCCGCAGTTTTAATGAATATTTTATTTTTTATTTTTTTTTTCATTTTTACTTCTGGTTTAGGAGATATCAGGATTTTCCTGAAAGTTGTCATTTTTTCAGTCAACTCAAAAAGTACTAAATCAGCAGAGTTTTTTATTTCAAGCTCATGAGGTTTGTATACTATTTTATTCACAACTATACCTCTTTTTTTTTAAATTAATTGCATTCTTTCCCACAACAAAAACTGTTTTGACGTTATGTTGAAAAGTTTAGTTGCAGTGAAGTTTGTTACAAATGTTGCTTTTTGAATATAGAATAATAAATAGAAATCAATAAAATAAACTTTTTTTTTCTTAATTAACAATCTTAAAACATTTATATTCATTCAATATAAATTAAGTATGTAATACATTTAAATGTTTTTATCTAAAAACTAGTAGAAATGCCTACTTTACTTCCTTCTTTTAGCGATATAGGGCAGCCTCTGTTTTTGTTTTTGAGTGCGTTTGTTTTGTGACAGCAGAGATCATTAAGTTAATAAATAAACTATTTATTTATAGTTTTCCTTATAAAATACGAAGAAAAACAGAAAATTTAAATTTATACACTAGCTAAAGTTTAATGGCTATTTTGATTATAGTACACTAAAGAAATACGACAAATGAGTGACCACCAAGGTAAATAATATTCTTAAATTTATCTTACTATAAAACTATTTTGATTATTTTTTATATCAAGTTAGCTACCTAAAAGTCCAAACCAAAAAATAGTAATATAATAACCTATAAAGTTGGAAGTAGTTTATTTTTTATAAATGCCAGAAAAATATAACTTAAATTTATATTTGATGTTATTTTATAAAAATTTATCATCAATAAATGTATAAATAAAAAAATAAATGAATTTAAAATTTTTGTCATAAAATTTAGGTCGATAAATTCAAGTTTTTGACAAGTGAGAAACGTGAAGTTAGCTACAAGAGCCTTCCCGACCTCGTTCCCGACCAAGAGAGGGAAATGAGGTGTTTCAAACTTTTTGGGAAGTTGCAGTTAATAATTATTCATTTTCCAACTTTTATGCATATATGTAATTAGCCAATTACTAAATGGTTGTGAATAAACCCTTTTGTATGTTTACTTTTTTCTGCATTTATCAATTTTGGATACAGTGGTTATTCTAGTAAGACCGAACTTTGAAAACAGAGTAAAAAAATAGCTTCTTAACTTTAGAATAATATATTAAATGTGATTAAAATTCTTTAAGAACATAAAAGATCAATTCTTACTTCTAAATTCTACTTCTATGCAACTCTTCTAAATTGTAATTTCCATTATATTATTGAGATAGTTTACCATTAAATACTACTAAATTAAATCATTTTGTGTTTAATTTTCCAACTATTCACAATAATTTTTAAAGCCAAGTTCATTGTCCATATTTTTTTGCAGTGTAAATATTGAAACCTGTACGTATATTATATGTATATTATACGTATATTATACGTATAATATACGTATATTATACTTCTACGTATATTATACATCCGTAAATATTTTTACACAATTATTTTATCCAAAATTCTAGCAGGAGACCTTCGTTTTTTGGCAAAAACTCGGCTTTTGACTAAAGTATCATAAGAATTAGTAACAAGGAGGATACGAGGATGCTGAAACGGAATCTGTTTGTAAAAATTCAAAATTTAAAATGGCGGATCCAATATGGCGGCTAAATCTGTTAGATGTTATTGGATTCTGATTAAAATTGGTACCCAGGGGTTTTCGAGAAGGCTAAAACCGAATCTGTTTTTAAAAATTTTAAATTCAAAATGAAGGATCCAATATGGCGGAAAAATCTGTTACATTTTATTGGATTCTGATGAAAATTGCTATTCGGAGGTTTTTGAAGATGCTAAAACCCAATTTGTTTTTAAAATGATTTTCGTATCAATTTACATCATCTCAGTTATCAATTTCAGAATCGTCAAAAACCCTTAAATATCTATTTTCATCGGAATTCAATAAAATTTAACTCATTTTCCACCCCAATGAATCCGCCATTTTGAATTTTGAATTTTTAAAAACAGATTTGATTTCAGCATCCTGGAAAACTCCTAAATATCAATTTTCATCGGATCCAATAAAATCTAACAGATTTTGCCTCCATGTTGGATCCTCCATTTTAAATTTAAAACTTTTAAAAGCAGATTTGGTTTTAGCCTCCCCGAAAACAAAAAAATCGCTTTAATATAATGTAATAAAATTTTGAGAAAAATTGTTCTAACTATTTCTTATTCGTTTGCCCTATTTACTTTTTTGAAATTCAGAAGTGAATTTTGCGACTTTTTGCCAAACACGCAGCTCTCCTGGCCCATAGTGCAGTGTAAACAGAAACCCGACACGAATAAAATCCAAAAAAATTTTAAAGTGTTCAAACTAAAAATATTTATAAGTGTCCAAAAATTTTCTTGAGAGAAAATATTAAAAATATTTTTAAACTAATTTTGGGTCTCTGATTTTAAAAATATTATCAGTCTTGCTGTAAAAGTTTTTGTTAAAGAAAAATAAACCATGCCAATATAATATTATTAATATATAATATGCAGATTATCATATTATGATAATCTGCATATTTCGCTTAAGTATGTATATTATACATTTTATAAATATTTTTAAAATCAGCGACCAAAAACAGTTAAAATATCCAGCCACTATAACAAAATTTTAATATTACTGGTCAATTTAATAAATTTGGTCAAAAAATAATACACTGAAAAAATAAAAATTTGAACAAAAATTTTTTTCGTCGATGGATTATTTTAAATTTAGTTTGAAATAAAGCCATACTTATAAGGAATCATTTAAGCCTTTTTCACGTTGGGCCACTTTTTTTATCGACCCAAAAAGTCGCGTCGTGATGTATTTATACACAATATGAAAAATATACGCATTATAACACTTAAAATACGTAAAAAAATATTCTTTGGTGGATAGTAATTAAACTTTTTTTTGTGCGTCAGTGTGATTTATGAAAAATCATACTTCACTTTTTATTTTTTTCTAGCCATTAGACCCAGAAAAAAATATTTTAGTTTACTTCAGTTTAAAAAGAAAAATTTACTTGTTAAAGTAAATATTTTATGTATGAACAACATATGCAAGGCACTAGCAAAGACAGATTGCGGGAAAAGCAATGCCTCTTCTACCAAACGTATACCAAAGGCCGTAAACAATTAAAGTAAACGGTATACTGTACTATCCCGGCAGGTTGTTCTGATTTTTGAGGCAACCGGTATTATTTTTATGTACAAAGCTTTTTACAAAGTATAAGACAACTGTTAAAGTTCACAAAAAAAGTAAAAAATATTTGGTTGAAGTTGACCTCAAAATTACCATGGCAAACGGTTCCAGCAATAGCTCTGCCCCCATTGGTCTAAAACACAAAAACCAAAAACAGTCTTGTTAAAAATTACTTCCTTTAGTGCGCTAATGTCGACATTAGTCAAAATTCCAAAAGAAAAAAAATCCAAGCATATTTTAGTCAAAAAAAAACAAAAAAATGCCATTTGCCGGCCAAAAACGGATAAAAAACCGGTGATCAAATAAAAATAACAAGCTTTTGAAAAAAAATGTTCTTTAGCTAACTCTCCAACATGATATTCCAAAAATTGCCGAAAGTTCCAAGTCAAAATATCTTTTTATTTAATCGCTGGAGTTTTAAAAAATGGCATTTTGAGAAAAACGAGTTTATTTTTGGATGTTAAAATATTAAAGTATATATTTATTTTTTGTATTAAAGTATGTATGTATTAAAGACTTTAATTTAAAGTATATGTATGTATATTTTTTAAAGAAAACGAATGTCGTAAAAATATTTTAGGTGCATATTCCGCGCATATTAAGAAGTATAAAAAAGCAAAAAAAAAACGATCGAAATCAGTTTCGCTTCAGCGATGTTCCTTGTGAAATACCAAATAATTAAAATAAAAGTTGCATAAATCATGTCCAAGTCTTTTAAAAAATAGGGTTAGACAAACTGTATTTTTTTAAAAACTAAGGTTAAACATACTGTCATTATCAAATAATGGACAGCAATTTAGTTGCAATAATAATTAGCAGAATCTGCTTTACATCTGATGTAAACGGGTTGCTTCGAAAATTTATTTATGTCGATTTAATTATAATCAATAATTATTTATATCAGTTTGATAATTCTTTTAAAATTATTTAAAATTTTTGTATAACAATGCATGTAATATGTATAATATTTTACTACCGTAATATGTATTTTAGTGAAGCTAAGTTTATTGGCCGCGTCGGTACAAGTGTGAATCTATATGACATAGGCGCCTATCTTTCAAAAAAGACTAAAAATGTGTTTAAAAATTGTGAAGCATTTGGATTTTTAAAATTATAGACAATATTCCAAGATGGGCGCGGCCCTTCCTGTTATGTCCAGTGAGGGCATGGCAGTATAACGCATATCCACAGGCTCGCATAACAAGCATAGTACATAAGAATGCGATGTCGTGATTGGCTTGATGTGCCGTCATGTATTTTGTAAGCCAATCACGGTTTCGCATTCTTATGTACTATGCTTGTTATGCGAGCCTGTGGATATTCCCTTATAATGAGCTTTTTATGTTCTCTCTTACGACTCTTAGTTTACTGACGGAAGCATGTTCGGAATGCTTCTAAAAAATTATAGACTCAGGTGTTCCTGCTTTTTTAAATTCCCGAGATCCACTGTTCATTTTTTATTAACGCCTTTTTCATTGATTGCTAAAATATTAGAAAAAACAAGCCGTGAAGAATAAATATATAGCTTCGCATACTATAGTATACTACACAGCTTGTCATGTTATTACTTTCTCATAAAATAAAGTATTGTGAAAAAAAATCAATTTTTTTTTTTGCTTATATTATTTTATTTTTTTCTAAAACGTCAAGAAAAATCAAAATAAGCAACAAAAAAAAATGATGTCTGTCTGTTTGTCTGTCTGTCGGTCGGTCCGTCGGTCGGTCGGTCTGTCTGTCTGTCTGCCTTTGAGCTAGGTACTTAAAATTTGGTTTGGACTTTTTTTAAGGTTTTGGTCAAGCTCGTATTTTAGCAATATCGGTTGGGGGAAAGGGCGGTAAAAGGGGGTTAAACTTTTGTATTGGTCCTAATTTTTTTATTATTTACAATAAAAGAAAAATTTAAAAACCACATAAATTGTTAAATAAAACTAGAGAAAAAATGTTTTTATTATTTTTTTTCAGCGCCCCCCCTGACCCACATAATGTAAAAAATTGTTTCTAGACATAACTTTTTATTATACACGATAAAAGAAAAATTTAAAAATCACAGAAGGGAACGTTCAAGTATTACGTAACGCAAAATGTACCAAAATTCATACACTTCATACCTCGGTTCTCGCGTTATTCAAGGCTGTAGAGATTTCATATTTTGGCTACCCCCCCCCTAACACACCCCCTATTAGGGGGGGGAGGTAGCCAAAATATGAAATCTCTATAATATATAATAACGCGAGAACCGGGGTATGAAGTGTATGAATTTTGGTACAATTTGCGTTACGTAATACTTGAACATTCCCTAAAAGGTAAAATAAAATTATACAAAATTTGTAATTAGTATTTTTTCCAGCCCCCCTCTCTCCAAAATAAAAAAAAATCTTGGACATAAATTTTTTAGTCTTAACAATAGAAGAAATACATATAAACCACCTAGAACATAGAAAAAAATCCCCTCTTTCTCTTCCCTCCCCCAAAATATTAAAAATTGTTTCTGGACATAACTTTTTTTGTTTTGAGAAACTATTTTCCATCATTCGAGATGGCTGTTTTTTTACTTTTATATTTCCTGATGAAGTTTTAAGTTAAACTTAAATGGTCTAAGGGCTGATGACCATTTTGATTTTATTATTTTCTCCCGGCTGTATTTTATATACAAGCTGATTTAGAATTGATAAATTAAACGAAAATGGCAGATTCCCCATGCAAAAATAAGGTAAACATTTCCTATAAAGATAGGCTCGGAACTGAGCCCTAAGGGAGCAACGGCCCTTCGAAGGTGGACATATTGAATGGGGAACAAAAAAAGCACCAATAAAATTTTAATGCTGCATGGCGATTCTTTATTTAAAAGTAATCAACAAATTATTCTTCACCGAGACACCTAAATTTATTATTAAAGGAGCAATAGCCTTTTAAAAAGTAATATTTTTAGTGGCACAAAATTTTAGTTCCTGTTAATTGATTTTTTTTTAACGATGGCTCCTACAGTGTTATACTATATGATATTTAGTTTTAGTCAAGGAATCAATATTTTTTAGAAAAAATCCAAAAAAATACTCATAAAAAAGTTTGGGGCTAAAAAGTGACATCGCCCCCCTCCCCCATTTTGAACGTCCATGGTTAAAATTACAAAATACAAATTATTTAATAATATAGGCTTTATCAATGTTAAGGCATATGCAAAAAATCGTTACTATAGTTCAGGGGTTCCAGAGATATTAAATAAAAACTACTTTTCACATGTAACCTTAGGAGGGTCGTAGCTCCCTTAAGGCTCATTTCCGGACCAACCTTTATAGAAACGTTTTTTTCATATTTTTGCAAGGGGAATCTACCATTTTCGTTTGTTTTACCAATTCTGAATCAGATTGTATGTTTTCAAGTACATTTAAATTAAGCGATTTCCAATACGCCAAGTCCTGGTTCCGGTTCCTTTTAGGGTCACTCGGTCAGTTGTTACTTTGTCTAGCGTTTTCAAGATCTTTGAATTTTTGACTTTTTACAAAAATTACAGGCAATTTTCAACAATTTTTTACGATTTGTGGTAATTTTACAAATTTTAGGGCCCCCATTGGCACTTAGAGATGTTTGATTACTCTCATATTTTCAGAATTTTATAGTTAAACCTAAATGAAAATTTTAAGATAATAACCAAAATATTAGGTCCACCCTAAAAACGCACGCAAACATTTTTTTTTAATTTTGGGGTCCAAAGTAAACGTATAATACTCCTCTGCTGCAAAGCTGCGAGGAGTTTATCAACTGGAAAAGAAGATAATATTTAAGTAATAATGATTTTTCAAGTAGGAGCATTACCCCAAGAGATTTATAATAAAATCTAGCAAAGTATATTTTACTTTACCATGCTGTTAAAAATTCATTTATCTTCGGATATTTCATTGACATTGAGTAAATTTCTGCTAGACAAAAAATGACGAAATGTTGAAATCGTAATCAAACATAATAACGGTTTTTATACCCTTCTATTTACTTCTCTTCTAAATGGAGTAAAATATATAAATATTTTTCAAAATGTAGATATTTATTTATTTATTAACAACATTTTGTACATTATTGCTCCCATTATTACAATATTATAATTATATATTTTATTTAATATAAATTCTTTTCACGGTGGATAAATTTAACGAATAAAAAATCACAAAGAGAAAAATTCTAATATAAAGCATTTGTGATACTTGTGTTAGATACTTGTTACAAGTATCAAAATACTTGATATAAATATATTTAACAAATCTTAAAAAAAATAAAAAAAAAATACGTTCAGTTAGTGCTTGTTTCCAAATTATACAGGCCAACAAGAATTTTGTCAACATCGTCAGATTCGGATTCACAGGCTCAAAATACATAGGAATTGTTGCCATGCTCCTAATATTCTCAGCCCTCTTGAACTTGTTAGTTCATTCTCTGTGCCATATATGGCACTCCCAGTATATCTGATATAGAAAAGATGCCTGTAATTATGATGTATCTGTGTCCAGTTGGTAATGACGTACACGTACACCACAACGCAGTTTGTGATTCATGTTATTCCACTATAAAACTTGTAAAATTGTCGCAAGCTGGGTAGCATCGATTATTGCAGAGCAACAACGAAAAAGGCAGGCACATACGTGCACTTCCTTGGCTCATATTGTGTAAAGAAGCAAGAAGGTAATTTTTGCAATTGTTTAAGTAGCTGTATTCTTAATATTGCCATGCGAAGTAGTTGACAAAAAAAAAATGACAAAAACAAAAAATAACAAGAACAAAAAGTAACGAATAAACCAGGCAGTTCTGAATCTTGGTTCAGGTTGTCATACAAAGAGAATCGCCAGGCCGACATTTGATTGTGCGTTTTTTGTAATCAATACGTACATGAAGAGTGCGTGGGGCTTACTGAAAACGAAAAATTGTTATTTAATTGCCCAAATTATACCAAACTGTTGAAATTTTTATTGTGCTACAATATTTTCATATTAGTTTGTTAATTTTTTGTAAGCTCTTTACTATTAGAAATATCAGCTCTTTTTATTGCCAGTACTCTCTGGTAATATTTGAAACATGAGTTTCTAATATTGCCAGTATGAAATCTTTTTTTTAAAGCTATTATACTTTTTTTTGAAGCTCTTCAATTTGTTTATTTTTTAGCCTAGGATAAAGATATGTTTATTGTTAATGCAGCAAAGTTACTGGTGATTACAAATAAATTTGAGTGCATTAAAAAATAAAATGTCCTAATATGGCAATATTTGGCTCACTTACCTTATACAGGGTGATCAATAACTGGCATGCCATAATTTAAAAGATGATTCTACATCTCAAAATATCAAAAAAAGTTCCTATAGAGGTTGTTCCGGAAATGAGCCCTAAGGGAGCTAGGGCCCTCTAAAATTGTAATAAAAATAAGTTTTTTAATTAATAACTCTGGTGCCCTTTAAGCTAGAGCGACAAGTTTTCGCATGTATACTAGTATTAATACGGGCAAAAAGTTTATGTTAATTTTTTTTTATTTATTCAGAGGAGTGTCTAGACTGACAAAAATGTGAGGCTTAACACATTTTTGTCCCAAACTTTTTTATGTATATGTTTTTTTGAGATTTTATAAAAAAAAAGATTCTTTGAGAAAAATACATAAAAATGGTTTTTAGTGTAACATTATAGGAGCTACCGTTTCAAAAAAAAATGCAATTAGGAGTAACATTTTGTGCCACCAAAAACGTTACTTTTTAAAAGGCTATTACTCCTTTAATATTAAATTTAGGTGTTTTGGCGAAAAATACTTTTTTGCTCAGTTTTAAATGGAGAATCACCCTGCATTCAGTATATTATCTTCGAAGGGACGTAGCTCACTTAGGGCTTATTTCCGGAACAACCTTTATAGGAACTTCTTTTTATAATGAAGATGTAGAATCACCTGTTAAATTTTGGCATGGCAGTTACACGGAAAAAAAAATTATAGCTAGGAGCGCTATAACACACATACCAAGCAAATTATAATCGCTTATTATATAAATACAAGGCTTTCTCTTACAATTATGGCAGTCAGTGTAAAAATTTATATGAAATACTTTAATTGTTTAGTGAATAATAAAATATAACAAATAGTATGGCATTTATAGCTTAAATAGATTTAATTATTGTCCGTGCTAATAATTTTTATAATATAATAAAATTTCTGTAAATTTATAATAGTGCCTGTAATAAATATAATCGTGTCTGTAATATATATAATCGTTTCCAATTTATTTTTAACATTATTAGTTATTGTGTCCCTTATAATCTATAGCTTAAATCACTATAATTTGCCACTGTTACCAAATATCTTATAATGTATAGCGCAGAGCCCACTAATTTCTTTCCGTGTACTGGTCACCCTGTATAGAAAAAAGTTACATAACCTCAAATATTTCTAGGAGATTCTAGTGGTATCTCAGTTGAAAGTGAATTTACTTGTAATTTATGGTAACCTAAAATTCTTAAATGTAGCCAACAACCAATTCTACTTCGTAGTGGTAACGTTACAAAACACATAGGAACACTTTTATGTAATTTGATAAGAAAACTTTTAAGACTTGCAGAAAATTGTATTTTTATTGAAGCAAATATTTAAAATTGAATTTATTTTAATAGTGTTTAATATTTTCAATTTAAATTATTGGCGTTAATTAAAAAAATAATTAGTTTTGAACACACTGTGGATCCGAGGCTAAAACCAATATAAATTTCCCAGACATATCTCTCTATCTAATACTGTAAGTTTGTGCTAGATATTTGTGAGATGCTGCATTAGTGTCACCCGGTTTAAGATCGAATATTTAATTTTAAACCTGTTTGTGTTATAGTCCAGTCAAATAATAAATGTAAATTGCAATAAATGTACAGGGGCTGATATTTTAAAGGGTAGTAGTGTATGGTAACAGAACCCTCCTGTTAGTTTTTCACCGGGTGATTTGCGTAATGTGTGTATCTTGAATTTTAGAGGTGAGTTGCTTAATATGCATCTTACGATAAAAATTCATATAACGAATTTTATTAAGGAGTAAATTTTCAACAATTTTTGTTTGAATCATTTTTTTAATATATTAATAACAACCGAGTTAATTCAAAAATAGCCATGTTGGAGGTGAAATTCGTTTTTTCCAGTTTTCAGCCAAATTATTCATCGGACGATAAAAGTGGTTATGAGCTAACTTGTAACTCTTGAAATTCTCTATAAGTTTTAAGTATTATATATTTTCATATGTACTTTGGTATGGTTACAGATGGCATAATATATACAAGTTTGCTTATAACCACTTTTATCCCCCGACGAATAATTTGGCTGAAAAATCGAAAAAATCAATCACCCCCAACATGGCAATTTTTGAATAGTTATAACTCGATTGTTATTGATATATTAAAAAAATGATCCTAAGAAAAATGGAAAAAAAACAATTTCACCTCCAACATGGCTATTTTTGAATTTACTCGGTTGTTATTAATATATTAAAAGAATGATCCAAAGAATAATTGTTGGAATTTTTTTCCTTAACAAAACTGGTTATATAGTTTTATCTTAAGATGCATATTTAGCGAGGTAACCGCACTCACCACTAAAATTCAAGATAGCGGACACCCCTTACGCAAATCACCTGGTGGAAACGGACATTTGAAAAAAAAAGTTGCTTCATGAAACAAATTTATATCCAAGAAGTTTTTGTCTAGGACGATTTTTGATTTTTTTTTTGAAAATTCGAAACTACCGTATAATTTTATTCTAGCGCTGTCGCTGTGAATAATATAATAACTATAAATACACGGAAAGAAATTAGTGGGCTCTGCGCTATACATTATAAGATATTTGGTAACAGTGGCAAATTATAGTGATTTAAGCTATAGATTATAAGGGACACAATAACTAAAAATGTTAAAAAAAAATTGGAAACGATTATATATATTACAGACACGATTATATTTATTACAGGCACTATTATAAATTTACAGAAATTTTATTATATTATAAAAATTATTAGCACGGACAATAATTAAATCTATTTAAGCTATAAATGCCATACTATTTGTTATATTTTATTATTCACTAAACAATTAAAGTATTTCATATAAATTTTTACACTGACTGCCATAATTGTAAGAGAAAACCTTGTATTTATATAATAAGCGATTATAATTTGCTTGGTATGTGTGTTATAGCGCTCCTAGCTATAATTTTTTTTTCCGTGTATAACTTTATACACGGTGTATCTGAAATAGCGTAGGAAATTTTAACAGGTGATTCTACATCATAAAATATGACAAAAAGTTCCTATAAACATATCTCTAAAAATGCGTCATAAGGGAGCTACGCCCCTTTAAAAGTGGCTAAAAAAATCGGTTTTTATTTAATAACTCAGGAACCCTTTAAAATATATCAACGAGGTTTTGCACGTCAACTAATCCTACCAAGGCCCGTTTTTATGTGTTATTTTCATGTACTTATTTCAACCAGAGGTGTGCGAAACGGGGGGGGGGGGCTTATCAGTTTTTTGTCCCAAACTTTTTTCTGTGTAACTTTTTGCATTTTTATTTTTGAAATATTATTCCTCAGGTCAAAATACATAAAAAAGGCACTCTTGTTGTAATACTGTAGGATTAACCGTTTTCGAGAAAAATTCATTTGAAGGTGAAATTCCACGGTTCGAGGACGAAAAATTAAATACTAAAATGTTGAAAACCAAAATTTTAATAATGCATGGCGAATGTACATTAAAAACTAAGAAAAAAAACTCATATACAGGTACTTCCAAAAATCAATCCTAATGGAGTTATGGTCTCCTAAATATGCACCATTTTTAAAGGGCTATGGTAGCTTTAAAAACGTTTTTTCGACCTACATGTATGGAAACTTTTTTTCTTAGTTTTTGATGTAGAATAACACCGCATCATTAAAATTTTGGTTTTCGACATTTTAGTATTTAATTTTTCGTCCTCGAACCTTGAAATTTCACCTTCAAATGAACTTTTCTCGAAAACGGTTAATCCTACAGTATTACAACAAGAGTACCTTTCTTATGTATTTTGACCCAAGGAATCATATTTCAAAAATAAAATTGCAAAAAAGTTACACAGAAAAAAATTTGGACTAAAAACTGATAAGCCCCCCCCCCCCCCCGTTTCGCACACCCCTGGTTTAAATAAGTACGTGAAAATGATATACAAAGATGGGCCTTATTAGGATTCATTCACGTGCAAAACCTCGTTAATATATCTCAAAGGGTTCCTGAGTTATTAAATAAAAACCGATTTTTTAGCCAATTTCAAAGGGGCGCAGCTCCCTTATGACGCATTTTTAGACATATGTTTATAGGAACTTTATGTCATATTTTATCATGTAGAATCACCTGTTAAAATTTCCTACGCTATTTCAAATACACCCTGTATATTTTTTTGACTTTGCTGCTAAAAAGTTTAGTATTGTGCTATTGTTTTTCTTGTTTAATTCGATTAGACTGTGTTTCTAAAGACAAACTTTAGATAAAGAACAAAAGTCAAAGGTCAATTCATTCGTGAATTCTGTTGTTTTAATTTGATTAATTTAAGACAAGCCGTGAAGATATGTAATGCATTTTCTCTCGATATACTTCCTAAAACTGGATTTCTTTAAGCTCATGGAAGTACTTTGTTTTTAAAATTATATAATTATTATATTGTCATAATATTAAAATAACATTAACATTTTTTTGAACAGAAAGGGGGGTCGTCTGATAAATTATTTTAAAGCAAATAAAATTCTCCATTGGACTGTATATTTTTTAATTTTTTAGGTTTTGATATTTCAATTTTTTGTGGCAAAAATGCGATTTTTTAAGTTTTTTTTTTGTAAAGTTTTATTTATGTCAATTAAAGTTAGTTTAACAGTTTAATTTACGTTTTTTCATCATGAAATTAGTCAATTTTAAAAAACTGTTTGATTTTTTTAGAGAAATTTTGACAAAAATACCCATTTCCAACACTATTTTAAACCCAAAAAAAAAATTGTAAACAAAAAATAAAAAAATATATAGTTAAATGGAGAATTCGATAAGCTTTAAAATGATGTATCACACGACCCCCTTTCTATTTAAAAAAAGTTAAAGGGGGGGTGTGACTTTTGGACCGCTCTGTATAATAGATTTACTACACTACAAAAATACCACATTTTAGTCCCGCACCCCACAGTAGGTATACGGTAATATAAATTAAAGTGAAGCTTAGTTGCTTCTGTTATAGCCTGGTTTGTCTTGGTCTTACAATCATGCTCTCATGTTTTTATTTGTCTGTTACAGTAAAGCCGCTGACGGCCGACATTTTAAAGACAGTAAGCCCTCTAGTGGCCGACAAACGATACGAAGTAACCTGCGAATCTGCAGGATCTCGTCCTGCAGCAATCATCACCTGGTATAAAGGAAAGCGGCAGCTGAGGAGAACCAAGGTACAGTATTCTATGAGTTTTAAGTCCTATCCAGAAGCTTGCATAAGAACATAAAACATGAGAATGCGGTGCCGTGATTGGCTTACAAGATAGATGGCGGCACATCAAGCCAATTACGACATCACATTGTTATGTATTACGTTCTTATGCGAGCCTGTGGATATGCCCTTAAACATAAACATGATTTCTTTGTTAAGTCACACTGTATGAGTGCCCGGGCAGGGGGAACCGTAGACTCCTAGATTTCCAAATATATATTATTTTGTTTTGTTTTTAACAAAAGTAAAGTGTTTGGTCCTCAGAAAAAAATGCCTGTGGCGCTGAAAATCTTTACGAAACGCAAATCCTTGAGAAACTTGTGTTTAAAATATTTTATAAATAATTATAATCTGCTTTAAAAATTCTGAGGTGTCTGATTCAATAAAGATTATGACTGAGGGAACATAATTATTATAATAGAGCCGAGCCCGAGTGCCGGCTATAAATTTTAATTAAAAGGTTTTATAAAATATTAGCAGGGCCATTTTTTAGGGGGTGTGAATAGTGAAAATGCCAATAGTAATGTCCAAAATGCCGAATGAAAATGTTCAAAACGTCTAATAAAATGAAAACTCCGAATGAAAATATTTAGTGTCAAAAATATGTTAAAAAGAAATACAACATTTTAAATTATAAATACCAAAACGGTTTGGAAATTCATAATTATTGTTCAGGTGACTAGGGACTACATCATATCAAAATTTCATGCAAATCCTCAGAAATACATTTTTTAGTAAATTTGTGGACTTTTTTTTAATATCCTTTAATAAATTTTATTCTCTTAATTAGTGTAGGCAATACGATTTAGTTTCTTTGTAATAGGGTTTTACTTTGTTTTAAAAATGGAACCGCATTTCACATAAATTTAAATTTCTTTTATCCGTTTTAATATCTTCCTTTTTTAAAAAATAAATTATTTAGTCCATATTATTTTTCATCCCTGTGGTTTATGTTTGCGTTTTGGTAAATCTTTTTTTTTAATGTTTACTGTTCAACAACACGTTACATCATGCATTAAATTTACAATTTAATTTATATGAGTAAGCATAAAATAAATTTTCTCTCTCGGTTTGGACTTTTTATATTATTTTAAGCTGAAAAAAAGGGTTGAAGAATACAAACAAAACACCAGAACTTAGTCGCTAAATCTACATAATATTATTGCTCAATTTTTCGAAAATTTTCATTATTCATGAACATTTCTAAAGGTATATAGACATTAGAATATTTGATATGAAAAGAGTTTTTTATAAAGACATTAAAATAATATTTAACTTTTGTAACAGCAAAAAGGATGTATTGAATTTTAGGACAGCATTTTATCTGTATAATTACTAAATCTATCTAGTACATCTAAGTTTATTTTAACCCGTAACTACAGACGTGAATTTTGAGTCACACTGCCACAGACGTGACGTCTTTCAGATGGTTACTTGCCTATATAATAAAAAAATACTAAAAATTCTGTTTTTTAATATTTTTTATTTTTTACGGTTTTATTGGTCATTTGACTTTAATATGTAATGAGTTTTATATCTGTGGCTTGGTTCTAAAAGGGCCAATGTCACTTTGTCAATAGCAGCGTTTTCAAAATATTACATCAGAGTTGACGTGAAAACGCTGGGACATTGGTCCTTATGAGTAAGCATAAAATAAATGTTCTCTCTCGGTTAAACTTTTTATATTATTTAAGCTAAAAAAAAGGGTTGAAGAATACAAACAAAACACCAGAACTTAGTCGCTAAATCTACATAATATTATTGCTCAATTTTTCGAAAATTTTCATTATTCATGAACATTTCTAAAGGCATGTAGACAGAATATTTTATATGAAAAGAGTTTTTTATAAAGACATTAAAATAATATTTAACTTTTGTAACAGCAAAAAGGATGTATTGAATTTTAGGACAGCATTTTATCTGTAAAATTACTAAATCTATCTAGTACATCTAAGTTTATTTTAACCCGTAACTACAGACGTGAAATTTGAGTCACACTGTCACAGACGTGACGTCTCTCAGATGGTTAGTTAGTTACCTTAGTAAGAAAAAAAAATAATAAAAATTGTGCTTTTTTAATATTTTTATTTTTCACGGTTTTATTGGTCATTTGACTTTAATATGTAATGAGTTTTATATCTGTGGCTTAGTTCTAAAAGGGCCAATGTCACTTTGTCAAGCGTTTTTAAAATATTACATCAGAGTTGACGTGAAAACGCTGCTATTGACAAAGTGACATAACAATTGTATAAATGGTTTTATTTAAAAACGTACAAAAAGTAAAAAAATAAAATATGAAAAATAAAAAAACACAAAAATAAAAAAAAAACATAAGCACACTGGTCTTATACAAAAATGGGCTGTATTTTTTTATTGGCAAAGCATAAGTAATAAGCCTTTCTTAAGGCTAACTTTCCTACCGTTCCAACCTAAAGTTCATTTTATGTCTAAACTCAGCTTATGCATTATCTTACCTCCCGACTTATGCGAGGGTTGTTGAATCTCCTTTCAGGAGTATAATAAAAACCTAATATTATTAGTAATAATTACAAATAATTATGGCTTATTGCAGAAAGAAACTGCAAAAAGTTGTCCAATTAAAAAATAGACCTGTGGTCTTCTGGAGACTTGTACATGTCAAAAATCGTATGAAACATAGAGTTACGCACAAACTAAATGGCAACTGTGAGTCCTGTCGCTCTTACTGATAGTGTGAAAGGACGCGCAGACCTCCAAGTGCACGTAGAAGGGATATTTCGAAAAATCGACTTCCAGAGTACGTCTCACAAGCCACAGGGCTCAGCTAACATATTTTGAAGCCCTTAATCTCAACGAAATAAAGTTCGGCAATACTACGGAAACGTGGGCAAAATTTTCCCACTAATCAACATTCTAATATTGGTTACATGCAATTTTAAAGGTAAGCTAACATCTTAAAAACAGAGAAGCACAAAATAAACTAATGAAAGCACAAATGATGTCTTCTATCAAATAAATACAAAAATTCATTTTGTGCTTCAAGACGATATTCCAGTTCACATAGCCCTTTATTGAACTAGTTGAGTTTTTACAGAAAAACTGACTCAAAATGTATTAATTATAATTATAGATTTACCTGTTATAAACTAATAAGTTAATTATAATGAATAATAACTACCCTTGTTTAATTTTTAGTATGATAAGCAGCCCTACAGATTATGTGCCCTTTTCAGGAAAGTAAAAAAGCAAATTAGGTATTGCGTGCAGGATGTGTGTAAGACCAAACGATATTTGTATTATATTATATTATTAGTCCATGAGTAAAGGGTCATCTTGTAATGTTGGCATTATAAATGTATGCCCAAATTTAGATAAAAAAAAATAAAAAAAATACATCTTTATTACTTGGATAAAAATACTGCTAAGCTTATAAGCGTTTTCTTCTATAATTATAGAAGACAACTTTTTCCTAGAGTACCTAGTATAAAAAAAATAAGAAATAAATCTCTTTTTGTCTAAGATTTTTTTTTTCTTTTTTTAATATTGCCTCGCATAAATTTTGTTAGGTCTCCATCATAAACAATAAACAGGTTACGTTTCTGCTGGACGTATGCTGGCATTTAGTATTTCTATAGACTTCTCGGACCAACAACTAATTACCCATTGATTAACTGACAAATATGATTAATAATCTATTATGAATAAATAACATGACGTGCTTTATTAATAAGCTGATTTTGAAATTGAAAATATTTCCTCCTGTAGCTACTTAAGTATACATGGTGTATTTGAAATAGGGTCTGAAATTTTACGGGGTGATTCTACATCATAAAATATAACAAAAAATTCCTATAAACATATGTCTAAAAATGCGTCGGAGCCATTTGAAAGTGGTTAAAAAATTCTGTTTTTATTTAATAACTTAGGAACCCTTTGAGATATAGCAACGTAGTTTTGCACGTGAACTAATCATAATAAGGCCCATCCCGTGAATTATATTCATGTACTTATTTTAAACAGGGGTGTGCGAAACGGGTGGCTTTATCTGTTTTTTTATCCCACACTTTTTTCTGTGTAACTTTTTTATAATTTTATTTTTAAAATATTATTCCTCGGGTCAAAACAAATAAAAAATATACTCTTGTTGTAATACTGTAGGATTAATCGTTTTCGATAAAAATTAATTTTAAGATGATATTTCACGGTTCGAGGACCACAAATTAAATACTTTTTGAAAACCAATTTAAATGATGCAGGGTTATTATATATCAAAAACTAAGAAAAAAAGTTTTCATACATATTAACCTCTAAACAGCTAGATATCGTTTATAATGCACTTGTGGACTCCCATTTAAGGTATGGTATTTTAGGATGGGGTGGTGTTTGTAAAGGAGCTCTGGATGATTTGGAGGTAACCCAGAAGAGAAATTTAAAAATTATTTATAAGAAAGAGTTTACATACCCGTCCCATGAACTTTTTAAATTATCCCGAAAAATGGACTGCAGGCAACTGTTCTATCTGTCACTAGCTCTATTTATGCAAAATGAAAAAAACAAAAACTATAAAGCAACAAATACGCGGCAAACAAATAAGCTACCTATAGGTATAGAATCCAGAAAACGATAGGCCAAAGAAGTGGTAAATTTCTGGGTCCAAAAATATACAACTCACTACCGATGAGTGTAAAAAGTGCTAATTCTATTGTTTCATTCAAAAAATTATGCAAAAACTATATTTTGGAAACTCCTAGATCAGTAATTCATCAGCAAATAGATCTAAAAAATAATATAATAACCTGAAAAAAATAAATAAAATACCTAGTTATTAATAATTTTTATGCTTACCTGTATACTTACCTACATGATAAGGCCCCTCCCCGTTTCGCACCCCCCGGTTAAAATAAGTACATGAAAATAGAATACAAGAATGCAAAACCTGAGTTATTAAATAAAAACCGAGTTTTTTAGCCACTTTCACGCATTTTTAGATATATGTTTATAGAACTTTTTCATATTTCTGCCATGCTAAGCTGAAAGGTACTATCTACATAGGTTTAACACAAAGATAGGACCTTTCAGCTTAGGAAGGCAGATTTTATGATGTAGATTCTACATTGTAGAATTACCCTTTAAAATTTCGGACCCTATTTTAAATACACCGTGTATATTTACATTAATTCCTTCTTATTTCTAACATTTTGACTGGGTTAGTTTACATATATGAGAGGTCACGCGAAAAGGGACCTAAATAAAAAATATATGTATAGATTAATATTATATATCTGCCATAATTTAATTTATTTTAATAGTAATTACATACCGAAGTAGAAAATACGGTTTTTATAGCCAGAAATGAGTGGTATCGAATTTTTTGACCCACTTTCTTCACATTTCATGAAATTCTAAACCTAAAAATACAAAAAACAATTTTAATAATGAAGTTTTTACCTATAAAAAATAGTAAAAGTGGCATATTGAATGAATCTGATAACTTTTGCACAAGTACAATTATCACTTGGTTACTAGGAAAACAAGAAACTGACAGTTACTGAAATCTTAATAAATGTTATATTTTTGCAAAATGTGTTTTTAATTTGTGAAGCTTACCTTTAGTTAATTTATTTTTATTGATAAGCAATATAAATGCTTATTTTATTATCAAAACATCCTAGGTATAAACCCTAATTAATTTCAGATAATATATTTTATTTTATGCACTTTCCATCTTAAAAGCTTTAAATCACTGATATTCATAAATTTTAATTTATTTTATTGAATCTTGGTATTAAAAACAGGCCACTAAAAACTAATTTAAACACTTATTTATTAAAAATATATTTACAGTAAAGAAATAAATAATTTACTTCTTTTAAATTACGGAAATCAAAACATCAAATGACGGCACTGGTACCAGTACAGCGTTGCCAAACTTTATTAGAAACCGATAGCAAATTGTTTTTTTACGTTATTTTATTTCTGTTTAGTTGAAAACTAAACTTTTTAAACAAAAACAGCAATGATCTTTATTTAAATGCTAAAATATATGATAACAACTATTTTATTGGAATAATATCCCTCAAGCGAAGTTTAGACTTGGCAATATTCGCGAACAATTGAACATAGTGGATTTAAAAAGCGAGGCAAATTCAAGATTTAAAATTTTAATTATAGTTGTAAAGTAATATTGTTGTTTAGTTCTTAAATTTTTAATTTAAATATGAAACAACATTAAACATTGTAAAATTATATACTTCCTTATTTTGTTTGTGAAATAGTCGTTCAAAATACCATTCGTGCATGTTGAATTATACAATTTTTTTTTACTGTATATAAAAAAACATTTTGCTTAAGGAAATTGTTTCCTTTCATTTTTCGGCAAAATTTTGTAACACGAAAAATGCACTCAAACAATTGCCAAGCAAAATATTTTTTTAATACAGTAAAAAATTTTTCGATAATTCAACATGCACTTATGATATTACTACTGAAAATTCCACTCTGTATGCATAAATCCTTCTAAGCAAATGTATTGTATTTGGTTAAATAATTTTTATTGTTTTGGAAAAAGCCC
Organism: Brachypterus glaber; assembly: GCA_958510825.1. NCBI lineage: Eukaryota > Metazoa > Arthropoda > Insecta > Coleoptera > Kateretidae > Brachypterus > Brachypterus glaber. The sequence continues at coordinate 5,199,331 of OY294049.1, read as the reverse complement.
GAGCATTAAAAATAGAATGGTATCTTAAAATTATTAATTACTTTTGTTAAATATACGTGTGAATAATGGCGAGATGTAAATCATTTCTTCTGAAATAATAAAATACGGCAAAAGCGTTATATTGTCACAGAGCTCGCATTCTAAACTCTAAATTCTCAACTTTGTGTACTCCCGCCAGAACAGGAACCTTTTTTTCGAGTTATACAGGGTTATTCAAAAATAATTACGAGAAATTTAAGAGATTATTGTAGGTTGGTCCGGAAATAAACCCTAAGGAAGCTACGACCCTCCTAAGAGTACATCTTCTTCTTCCTTTATTTTGGCCTTTTCTCAGTGAGATAATTAGCCAGATCCCTCTTAGTTACTCAATTCACCAAGAGTGGTTCTGGTCTGGCTTTTTATCATGCCCACTCCTGTTTTAATTATATAAAATTTCCAGTCTTCTGTAAGACCTTTTCCTTCTTTCCTTTTCGTGTTTACTGTTGGTTGAGTTAGCTGTTGCCAAGGCAGTTTTTTCTAATTTGTAATTATATTTGCGCATGCGCTTGTATATAAAAAATTTTGTACGTATAAAAACTTCTTTACGTGTTAGTTGCTTCCAAATCAAAATTTATCAGCATTATAAATGATTAAAAAACATAAAATTCCATTCTTACTCCAATATAATCACATGTTCGTCATTTTACTGTATATCTTCCATACAATCACTATAAAATATATAAAATCGATTCTGGGGCATATCTAAGATAGCAAATAAATAAATAAATAACTAATACTAAAAGACTTGATGCTAGAAAATTAAACGCGCTTAACGTATTACTAATTCCTGCCGAAAGTACATATTACTCGTTTCACGGATGAAAAGCAACTGAAGGGTACATCTAAAAAGTAGTTTTTATTTAATATACAACCAAACAATAACTTATAATTAACATAAAATATCACAAATCACATTTTATTTGTGTCAAACACAGCAACTGTACACTTTTATTATTTTTTAAGTTCTTTTAAAAAACAATTTACATTATGTCATTTAGTTTTCAAAAAAAATAAATAACTTTTAAAGCAACACACACTTTAAATTAGTTTTAAATAAACACAAACAAAAGGGTACATGCAATCTAATTACTTTGTTCTGTGTACAAGTTTGTTAAATAATAGTAGATTACAGGTCGACGCGGAAAATAGTACTTTTCCGAGACCATTTATAGGTCGAGGAAAAGTACCATTTTACGGGAGACCTGTATACTATTTTATTCGTAACTGTTTTTATTTAAAGATAAAGTACTATTTTTTTTTGAAACCTAGATGTTTGAACTCAAATGAAGAAAATAATACTATAATACTTTTTAGTTCTTTTCATATTTACCACAAATCATTTTTCCTGCATTTCACAAGAGAAGCACAATCATATAAAACTGAAGTTTTACATACGCGTAACCCAAAAAAACAACCACGCAAAGCAATTGTTGATAGCTCACAAGGCACCGTTTCTAACATTTGTTATACTTTTCAGTCTCAAAAGTAAAAAACATTGACTAAAACTGTACACTAAGGTTTTTTAAATAAAATGTATTAGATTATATTCCTGTTTATCAAAGTACTTTCTTCTTCTTCTTCTTCTTCTTCTTCTTCTTCTTCTTCTTCTTCTTCTTCTTCTTCTTCTTCTTCTTCTTCTTCTTCTTCTTCTTCTTCTTCTTCTTCTTCTTCTTCTTCTTCTTCTTCTTCTTTCCTATTTGTTTTGGTGTTGTATATACGTTTTAAATTAAATTAATTTACATTACTCACAGTATTATTATTTTTTAATGTAGGGTAGATTCTGTTTCGACTTGAGCACCCCCTGTGGGGTGTTTAGAGCTTATTTCGCCAGGGTGTGCTCAAAATCATGACAGGGGGTGCTCTATATAGCAATTTTCAAATTTTTGTAAACAAAAATTATTTTTTCCCATTTGCCCCCCTTGCCGCGCACCAATGTCCACTAAAAGCAATCCCGAGCAAGAACTTTTGGTGACATACCTTTGTGCCAACTTTCAAGTCTCTAGCTTAAAGCGTTCTTAAGTTATCGTGCCTTCAAGATTTCAAACAAGTCTTCAAATTGCTACCATTCAAAGTCTCCAGACCAGGAGAAGTATAAGTAGTTGTCTACATCTAGCAATAGATGGCGCACATGTATACATCAATCTAATAACTTTACTTATTTTGTGAATAAAGTCAAAAACTGTTTTCTTAATCAGCGTACAGAGATTACTCTTGGTACTGAAGAAGGCCAGCAGCCCGAAACAGTCAGTCTAATAATATCACTGTACAATGATTAGAAAATAGATTGATGGAATAATATATAATATATATTTTTAAACAGCCACTCCGATTTTTTTCCTTTTTCCTTAAAAATTCACCTTTTACTTTACCCTGTTGATCAGGGCCTGTTCGTAATTTATTTTTCGTAACTTATTTCTGAATCACACTGTATACCCATTTAAAGTTTCTGGGATATTTTTGGTACAAATAGGTAAAATATTAATGCAAAATACAGTAAGGATTCCTTTATTTTGGAATTAAACATTTATTCTCTGATCTTTATTAATGTTGACGGACACATCTAGTACGTCTCTTTGTTTTGCACTTTCTGTTAACATTTTTAGTGAAAAGTCGACCCTTTTCCTTTTTTTGATGGAAAACGGTCTAGATATTTTCATTGCATAATAATTTTTTAAAGCACTTAAGTTGTAAACAAATATTATGTGTGAAGGATAGCTTGATAAACAAAGGTTCTAAGAGCCGTTTTTAACATGCTGTATTTTCCTTAGCATTTGTAAGAATATTAGTAGAGTCAAGTCGCGTTAAGAAAGGTACAATGACGTCACTAAACACAACATGCTCAGTGAGCCAAAACAGATTGTTTACATACATGCTCCCTAGCAAAGGCGCATTTTTCTTAGCAACGGTCGCGTGTTGATGTTTCCATGTGCGTACGGCGTTTCTTTTACAAATATTTATAGTAATAATTACAATTAATTTTTTTACACGCCACTGGAATAAATCCGTTTACTCCGCCTATAATATTGTGCGCACCGACGTCATTAATTTTATGACGTCAGTGTACCACTCTTAACGGGACCGGACTATAGTAACCTTTTAATTAATTTACTCAATAATAATTTTAATTAATAGATTTTATAAAATTATTTACTTTTTAAACTCTGAAGTGTCTGGGAAATGTAAAAAATTAAGATTTTTAAAAATTTTTGGCT
>OY294049.1:5040624-5195880 GCA_958510825.1 Brachypterus glaber | reverse complement strand
TTTCGAAGTGCAAACTCTGTTGTAGTTAGTATAAATATTTAAACTTCTTTTATTTATTTATCACACCTAAATTTCTTTTGTTTTGCGTCAAATTCAACACGAAATTTTCACACCTTGCAAATAAAGAAGAGTTCAAAGAACTCTTGAAATTAATCTTTTGATAGAATTTTGTCTAAATTTTATATTTTTAGAGTGCAATATTAAATTTTGGTTCGCAATACTTGTTCGCAATAGTTGTTTTTTGTGTTTTAAACAAATATTTGTTTTTCCCTGATTTATATCTACAAGTAAGCATTTTTTCTTATAAATATGCATTCTATAGAATCGAGTTTTGTATTTCTTTAAAACGATAAAATAAAATATAATTTTTATACAGCCTGTTCCAGAACTCGCTTACCGAAATTTAAGAGGTGATTCTACATCCAAAAATATGAAAAAAAGTTTCTATAAAGGTTGGTCCGGAAATGAGCCCTAAGGGAGCTACGGCCCTTCGAAGATGACGTATTGAATGGGGAACAAAAAAAAGCACCAATAAAATTTTAATGCTGCAGGGTGATTCTTCATTTAAAACTGAGCAAAAAAGTATTATACACCAAAACACCTAAATTTAATATTAAAGGAGTAATAGCCTTTTAAAAAGTAACGTTTTTGGTGGCACAAAATGTTACTTCCTCTTAATTTCATTTTTTTTTATAACGGTTGCTCCTACAGTGTTACACTATATGATATTTTATATGTATTTTTACTCTAGAAATCTATATTTTTTATAACAAATCCAAAAAACATACACATAGAAAAGTTTGGGGCAAAAATGTTTTAAGCCTCATATATTTTGTCCGTCTGGGCACGCCACTGGATAAATTAAAAAAATAAATTAACATAAACTTATTGCCCTTATTAATACTAGTATACATGCAAAAGCTCGCCGCTCTAGCTTAAACGGTACCCGAGTTATTAATTAAAAACCTTATTTTTATTACAATTTTAAAGGACCCTAGATCCCTTAGGGCTCATTTCCGGACCAACCTTTATAGGAACTTTTTTTATATTTTTGGATCTAGAATCACCTCTTAAATTTTGGCATGCCAGTTATGGATCACCCTGTATTTCTAATAAATATATTAGTATAGTAATCTAAACAAATCATTTATTTAGAAAAAACATAAGCCCGCCAAAGTACTTTTGGGGACCCTTATGGAAAATTTTCAGATAACTGACAGAACCAAATTAAAACTAATTTTACTCATTATTTTTACCTTTTTTTGTTAAAAATATGTTTACAAGCGATTAAAAAATAGCGTATGATGCACGGACGAGAAACATATCTCGGTCTTACACGATTATGAATCTCGGCTCACGCCTTGATTCACAATCTCCGCATGCGTCTGAGAAACATTATTTCTCGTCCTTGGATCATAATATACTATTTTGGCACGGTGTCCACGCTCATTTTATTATAATGATTTAATTTTATCGCTTTTCTCTTTCCATAATATCGATACCCCAAGCAACAAAGCCGTAAGCTAAATTTCTAAAATATTTTTTTTTGTTACTTAAGGGTGGGTAAATGATTGGAGTGGTACATCATTTAAAAGCTTATAAAATTCTCTATTTAACTGTTTCAGTATTTATTGTTTATTTACTGTTTGTTTTTGATAATATTCAAGTTTAGAATTTCTTACTTTAGTGATTTTAGGTAACCTTTCGCTTTAAGTGGCCTGTGGAGAAACCTGAGTAGTAACACCATGTGTGTCCTTTTTCAAGGCGTTTACCTATGAGTATAACTTAAAATGGGTTTAACTTGAGTTACATCCTTGTTGCTTGGGAGTGTCGATATGTTCAATTTAATATTTACAAGTATGTTCACTCAATTTTAGCTTTGAAAAAGCAAAAAAATTACATTCCAAGTTTGGCAACCTATATGGTATTTACCTACAATTTAATATTATTAAGAAATTAAATAAAAAATAAATTATCTGAATATTTTAATCCTTTTTTTAAATAGTGTTTAACCGAAAGTTAAAGAGGTTGTATCTCAGAAATAAAATCAATTAGAAAGCTTTCGTTAAGGCACACTTATATATTTTTGGGTGTATACTGACTGACATAAATATTATTTTAATATGTAGGTATATTTATTATTTATTATTATTATTATAAAATACTTTTATTCCAACGTTTGGAATAAAAGTATTTTTTATTACGTGTTCTAAAAAGCAAGAAAATATACCTACATATAATTTAATAGAACAAGAATAGTAAAATTTTATTATTCTAATAGTTTAATATAACGTCAAAAAGTGATTGATGTGTCTTAACTGAGACACCCGGTATAAATATATATATATATATATTTCAAATCTATAAGAGAAACTGATTTTTAGTATACAGTTGTTTAAATACTAAAAATCAAAATAAAATAAAGCTGTATGAAAATACGTATTTAACACAATAATTCCATCATAACTTCAGAAATAGTAAAGCAATAGCTATGACTGCCAGCGAACGACAGATTTATATTAACGGTTATGAGCACGTACATAACATTATTAAACTTATATAAAAGTACCCCGTATCTTGAATAAAAAAGAAATGCAAGTATTTATATTTTAAAAGCCAGATATCACACAAAATACAACCAAAGTTCCTAACTAAACTGTATTTGATATGTTTAATTTAATTATAAGGTATAGTCAAGCCTTAACTTAATTTTATTCTACCATATTATTATTAATATGATTAATATAGTTAATAACACAGGCCCATAAAAAAAGTTGTCTGTGCTGGAGTTAAGACGCACCTATTCTTATGTATTTTGGGATGCTGGACACGAATTTGTCATAAAAAAGGCACTTTATGAGCTCATTTTTTTGATACACTGAAATCGCAGATGAGATTTTCACAATTTTAGACAGTTTTTTTTACTGTAGCAAAAAAATGAGACAAGGAGTTGCCTTTTTTATGGCCTTTATAAGGCTCACAAAAGAAGTTGTATGTGCTGGGGTGTATACCCACCTATTTTTATTTTTATTTTTATTTTGTATTTTTTAGGACGCTGGACATTGTCCAGAGGACAGGAATCTGTAATAAAAAAGCATTTCATGGGCTCATTTTTTGCTACACTGAAATAATACGAGATTTTTACCATTTTAGATAGTTTTTTTAGTGTAGCAAAAAACTAAGCCCATAAAGTGCCTTTTTTATGACAGATTCGTGTTCAGCATCCCAAAATACATAAGAATAGGTGGGTCTCAATCCCAGCGCAGATATTTTTTTTTTATTTTGTGGGCTGAAATTAGGAATAGTCTATGTACCTATATTCGCACTTTGCAACTATATCATATAGATGCAAATATAGGAAAATAAAATATGACCCTGCACAAAGAAACCCAGTTATTGTGTAATTTTTTTTCGTATCCTTTTATAAAAAACTTTTCTACATAAGAATTCGATAAAAAAAAAATTCGAAATTTGACACACTAAGTGGGTTTTTTTGTGCATGGTCACACCTAGCTAATGTAACAATATCATAGTCAAGTTTGCAATTTTATGGTTAAATAAGCTATTTAATTTTAATATACAAAATTAAATGTACACAGGAAAAATAATAATAAAAAAGTTGTCTTAAGCAATTAAATAGTAAAATATGACTCAACTTTTTGCTATGCTATTATAAAGAATTTGTGCTGACCAAAAACATAGTTAAATCATATTTTACTTTCTTGTATAAATCACGTTAGTAGTATGGGTATAATTATTTAAGTATACATTTTTGTGTGTGTATTAAGTTAAAGTGAAAACACTTTATATTTTTTATGTAGAATCACCTTAATAGTTTAAAACATTTTTCAGAATCATCCGTATACATATAGGTTTAAATATTGCCATACTTAAAAAACTAATGTTTAAATATTAATTGTTATAATGTTAAATTTTAAATATGAGTATTATTTTTTGAAGTTTGATTTTGACAAAAAAGAAACCAACCAAAGATGTAACTTTTTAGAATTACATAAGGATTTCAAAAATGGCGAAATAAATGGGGATTGCTATTTAAAATTTTAGGGGTAGGCGCCCTGGGATCAGGGAGTTGAATGTAATACAAAAAAAAATAGTTCAAAAGTTGCCCCCCTTGATATGTAAATTGACGTGTTTCGCCAAATTTTCATAGTGTCATCAGTTAAAGAAATATTAAATGCTGCTCGTTTTCAAATTTTTACCCTGTATATTGTATACATTGCATATTGTATTGTATTGTATACTGTATACAAGGTTTTAACGCATAAAGGAAGTCATATATGATATAAAAATTTTGACAAGACTATAAAAAACACCTGTGTTCTCTGGAATGAAAATATTTCTGTAAAAATTCAAAAAATGTATACCTATTTGTACGTTTACGTTTATAACTTTTATACGCACTGACACGTACACAAAATAAAAACAGTATACCTACACAGAAAAAAAATATTTAAAAAAAATACTACCTAACGTAGAGTTCTGAAACTTTTGCAGACTATATTGTGTAAAATTATGTAAAATAAAATTTAACAGAATATATTGGTTATTTCTACAATACATTAATAATTCACGTAATAATATTATGTAACTTATTAACATTAACATATTATCTAAATATTTTACAGAACTTTAAATTGGCAGTGAAATAACCAAGGTAAAAAGTTAAGCGTGTCGAATATTTAATTTCATAATATAGAATATTTACAAAATTGCATTATTTTTTTGCAAATTCCATTATAAATTGTGTAAATAAATTATTAGTACTAAAGTAACCCTAATTTAGAGTCTAAATAAATAAATAAATAAATAATACATAATCAATATTAACATAAATTTCTGTAGTCATTGTTTTTCTGTGTAACGTAACCTAAAAAATATCGCTGAAAATAAATTTAAAGCAAAAATGTGGCATAATAAAAGAAAGTTCTTTTTTCCACATCCCACTCATTTAATATTAAGGGATCATTCTAGTTTAGATGCTTTTTTTGTTAATTTTTAGAAATGTATCATTACAGATATTGATATGAGATTTGTTGAACTTAATAAATATACTCTCGAAATACATAAAACATTTTTTTTAACACTTTTTATACAAAAAAAATAACAAACGTAACTCGTCGAAAAGTAGATATGTCGCTGGCGGCTGTGATATCTTGATAACGGCTCACCTAAAACGAAAAAATCAAAAATATTTAGATTCAGTATGACTGTGGCTCTTGCTTATTCTATGGATATTAATATTTATTGATAAATAATAAAATGGCGGAGATTTAAAAAAAAAAAACTAAAAATGAGGTATTTTTTCACTGTTTTTGGCAAAAAAAATAGTAAAAATTAAAATTTTAATACGGTTGTAGAATCCGCTGAAACTATTTACGTATAATATGTGGTTAAAATTTCATAAGGAACGGTCCAGTAGTTCAGGAGAAATCACAGCCGTCGACCGAAAAAAAAAAAAACGTTGTTTTAAGAAAAACGCGTTTAATTTTTTTTTTACGAAAAAATATGAAAAAGTCTACACATACTTTCGAAAATTGTAAAAGAAAACGATCGATTTTTTGAAAATTATAAACCACAATGATACCTTAACCCGTTCCTGCATGATTTTTTATTTTTGAATGAAAAAAAATCATAAGCATAAATTTTAACGTTATTATATCGGGAAAAATATTTTTAAAAATCAAACTTTTATTTTTATATATTTTTTTTTTCAAAAAACGGCGTGTGCCATATGTGGAACACTATGCAGTAAGAAAACTTATTAAGTATGTCGGAATGTCTGTTCGGGATATTTGTGATCACGATAACTTAAGAATGCTTTGTTCTAAGCTGGAATTGTTTTTGGTAAAAATCAGGTCGGGGCAAGGAGATAAAATGGGGTAAATACAAGTTTTTTCAAAAACAAGTCTTTTCAAATACATTTTTTTTTTCGTTTCTCGAAAAAAAAATTTTTTTTTGAAAAAATATATATATTTTTTTATTTTATTTATTCTTTTTTTATTTTATTTTTGTTTTTAAAATGTTTCAATAAACCTAGACCTACAGTATAATTTTTTGGCAGAAATTTTTTATTTTGTTATAGCATAATTAATTGTTCTTTTAATGCATGGTGTGTCATTTATAGCATGTACCTATTTTTATACAAAAATATACCACAAAATTGCTTACCTGTAATTTTATACCCATAAACCGCTTTAACAAGGTTTATATAATAACACAATATTTATTATATACAACTATACCTGCAAATATTTTTGATTGCACTGAACTTTTAGGGTATGCAGTCTTCAGGCTACACGCAAAATCCTTGTTAAAACTTTAATAAAAATTTCGCTTAATTTACTCTAGATGGCCGGATTGTTTTTCAGATATCTGTAACAGGTCCATTATTCATAACAAAAAGTTATCGATCTCTTCTTTAATAGTAAGCACCACAAATAATGAAAAAAACGGTTCGTGCCATAAATGGGACAGTATGCCGAAAGGGGTTAAGTGACTAATCAAGTCCATGTACCGCAGAGTGGCCTACTTAGAGTAGGTTTATAGGTATGTTGCAGAGTAGGGTTGTTATAGAGTAGGGAAATTAGGAATGTAAGACTAAAAAAAATATATAAAAGCCCCAAATGTATACATAATAGCCCCAAATATATAAATTTTATATATACATATGTATTGTATATATATATAAATTTTATATTATAAAATAGCACATTTAAATTTATAAATAATTATTATAATTAATTATAATTGGTCTATTCGTTTATTTGGTTTTGTCCAGAATATTTAAGGCAAATAGATTGTATAATTAAGGTAATTAATCAACTTAAATACCACAATTAAATTTTATAACTAGCTCAAGCCATTTAAAATAATTGTTTAAGAATTGTAGGTAAATACCATATAGGTTGCCAAACTTTAAATGTAATATTCTGGTTTCTAAAAAAACTCGGATTTTTTGGGAGAAAGGCAGAAAGAAAACACCAGTTAACGGGTATGTATCTCCCACACCGTTTCACTAATGAGATGGAAGGAGAAAGAGACACATACTCCCCCAACATGGTTAGTAACCACTGCTCCAGAAAAATTAACTATTAATTTTTCTTATTAGATAAAAATATATATTACTAAGGCCATCCGTGTCCGTTTTATAATTTATAGCGTTTTTGTTGGCAGTTATTTGAACCATTTCCATCAACTCTCTCCTTCTCCGATTACTAATTTTATTTAATATCCTTATTAAAAATAGTTGTTATCTTTCAGCTTTGATAAAGCCCCCAAAGAGGGGAGAAACGTTAGCGATATAATAAAGTGACGCATTAAAACCTGCCAAAAAATCCGAGTTTTTTTACAAACCAGAAAATTACATTGTTTAAGAATGATTTATTCACCATTAGTATAATAAGAAAAGTTTATTTCTAGGTATTGACCACTATTTTGTTATACTTTTAATTGTGATGAATAAAATTATATTTATCACAAATAATTTTATTCCCCTTGTGTATAGTATATCTAAATCAGACTTCTAAAGAATATGAGAACATCTTGTACGTGGTTAAAAGTAATTTCTTATTAAGATAAGCAATGTCTACATACTACAGCTAGGGAAAAATGTAAAAAATGTGAAAACTATCAAAGATTCTCTTTCCTTTGCCTAAAGAAAAGTGGAATAAAGGTAGATCCATGCGCTTAATCTTTTTTCATTGGCAAAGAGGCCTCTTATAACGTCCGTTATCTGCCAGTGCTTAAACAAGGGGGATATTTTTATCGCGCTGGGCTGATCTACGAAAAGCAGGCCAGCCAACCAATTAGGTTCAGTGGCGGGACATAAAATTAACGTCTATATTATTTTAATTTTAATTATTTTAATTTTATTAGGTTAGAAATACAAATATTCTTAAAATTACTGTTAATAACACAAGTTTTACCCTTAAGTAGTAGAAATGGATATATTTTTAGTCATAAAGTGATTTTTATATAGTTTTAGACAAAAAATTAAAATTATTATATTTTGAAATGATAATTATTTGCTATTTCTTTTTCTAAACATTGGATTTTTGTGTGGCGCATGAATTTTATGTCTGGTAGAAAGTTTGCTTTCACAGTAAAACTGCATATCGCATATGAATCTTACCAGATGGAAGCTATATATATTTAAAAATCCTTTAATTATTAGGTTTATCACAAAGACGTAAAAATTTTCGACATGTCCAAATTTATGATATCCCTCCATGAAAAGGATCGAGTATCATAAAATATATTTGAAAGAAAGAGAAAAACTAAATTAATGTAGAAATCTGAAACGCCAACCTACTTTGTTTGCGCATGCGCAATATTCAATATTATTACTTAAATGCATCAAATAAGAATATTTTAAGAAGCATGCTAAGAATATTCTTAAAAGTACATGTACCTATTTCTAAGAACATTCTTAACATGCTTCTTAAAACGTTCTTATTTAATACAGAGGCTTATAAGAAGCTTCTTAGGAACTACCAGCACGATTAAAAGGGTATCCTTTGCATTTATTTAATCGTTCTTAGAATATCCTGAGCAAAATATATATGCTTGTAAGAAACATGCTGTCCTTCCGGCTATTTATTTTAAGAATCTTCTTAGAAGGCTTTTGTGCTATCAGGGGCGGTGATTTCTTGCGATGAGGCCCTGGGTGGAATATCTCTGAAGGATATTTGGTAGGATTTACACTTATTCATAAGAGTGTTTATATTTAAAGTATTTGGTATATATCCAGCCAGAGGTTATGATTATGACGTCCTACTGTCTCAATTTGAGTATCAATCCCTAGAACTTCGCAGAACAATAACCAGTATTAAAATGCTATGTTACGTATTGAATGGTAGAATGGACTCACCATTTATTTTATCAAAGCTAAAATTTTGCGTTCCAGCTAATTGTACAAGAACTTCTACCACTTTTTATAATCAAGTTGCCAGAACGAATACTCTACGCACTGAACCAATTTTCAATATGATGTTTTGTTATAATAGATATTGTAAGAGTTGCGATATCCACTTTGATTCAGTGAGTAGAATAATTAATTGTATAGTTCTAGAGTATTGGCCAAAATGTTGATTTTAATTTCTACCATTTCAGTGATATATCGTATCTGTATTTGTTATATTGTTATAATATTAGATATTTTATTACATTGTTAATTAACTTTAAACCTTTATTTTGTAAACTTTAATTTTGTAAATTTTCAAATAATATTGTCCTGTAATTGGTTTTTCTGTTGGGCAATAAAGATATTATTATTATAAGAGTTTGGCACCTTAAATCTACTAAATGTTTTTTTTTTGGCACGATAAACCGATAATAATTTCTAACGACAAAAATGGCGTCTGATGCGCATGAAGTCTAATTTTTAACTGCCGTGTTACCAACTTTTTAGCAAGGAAAATAACTAAAAATAATGATTCAATTTTTTCCCGCTAAATTTCCTAAAACTAATTAACTAAACTAATTTTTATATGCAAGAGAATTAAACACCATCTGTACATAAATCATAAAGCAAAAATGTGTAACTAACTTCATCAATGTTTATAAATTTAGAGATTGTGTCCGTTTTGTCGTCGAATATAAAATATACAACTGTTAATAAAAAAGGTAAAAATTGTAAATAAAATAGTATTCACACCTTGGCGAAAAAGTTCATTTTTCACCTCAGTATCTAAAATTATTCAGAAATAGGGTCATTCATTTTAAGAGGGTGCTACATCATAAAATATGACAAAAAGTTCCTATAAACATGCACAATAATGCGCATAAGGAAGCTAAGCCCCTTTGGAACTGGCTAAAAAATTCGGTTTTTATTTAATAACTCAGGAACCCTTTGAGATATAGCAACGGGGTTTTGCATGTGAACTAATCTTGATAATTCCCATCTTCGTATGTTATTGTCATGTACTTATTTTAACCAGGGGCGTGCGAAATGGGGTGCCTTTATCAGTTTTGGCTCCTAACCTTTTTTCCTTGTAGCTTTTTTGTAATTTTATTGTTGGAATATGATTCCTCAGGTCAAAATACATTAAAAAAAATACTCTTGTTATAATACTGTAGGATTAACCGTTTTCGAGAAAAATGCATTTGAAGGTGAAATAACACGTTTCGAGGACGAAAAATTAAGTACTAAAATGTTAAAAATCAAAATTTCAAACATTTTTATACATGTATGTCGAAAAATCTCTTTTAAAGCTACTATGGCCCTTTAAAAATAGTGCATTTTTAGAAGACCATAGTTCCCCTAGGATTGATTTTTGGAATTACCTGTATATGAGGTTTTTTCTTAGTTTTTAATGTAAATTCATCGTTTAGTTTTAAATTTTTCGTCCTAGACCGTGAAATTTCACCTTCAAATGTATTTTTCTCAAAAACGGTTAATCCTACAGTCTTACAAATAGGGGTGACCGGGGCTAATTGTCGCACTTTTCATTCAAAATCAGTTTTTTCCATTATTTTTGTATTTTTTTTTTAATTGACCTAATTCTAATTTTAGCTGCATGTTTCAGTAACATTATTTAAAGAAAAAACATGGAAAAATTTATAGGGTATTAGAGTTATGTTTTTTTTTGTGAAGTCTTGAAAATTGCGACAACGTGCCCCATCACGGGGCACGTTGTCGAGGCACTTCGAGTATATTTTTTTTGAAGAAATATAAAGGCATTTATAAAAATTATAAATAACTAATAAGACATGTGCCTCCTCACAAGCTGATTGTTATCTAACTTTTTACTTTCCAACTTTATAATTAAATAATATTTTTTTGATTTTTTTTTTAATTTAATATAATTTAATAAACGAATTTATTTGCTATTCGACAAAGTTTCACTTTTTTAGATAGTTTTGAATAAAAAAATGCCAAAAAGGAAATGTTATACCATGAACATATCTCCAGATCATGCGACAACTAGCCCCAAACCAAATGCGACAACTAGCCCCAGTGGCCAATTTTACGTTATGTATCAAGTACTTTCCAATTAACAAAAAAACACTCCTAAATGACAATATCAACAAATAATATACACCTCAAACTATTATTATACATAAAATTCTCTTATCTTATTGCTTTAAATCAGTAACAATAAGAAAAAATATTTACCACAAAAAAATTACTGGGCTCTTTAATTTTTACATTTTTTGGTTTATTTATTTATTTATTTATTTATTATTTATCTGGATGTTCTTTTAATTTATTGCATTTAAGTTTACAAATGATAAATGACACTATTGTAACGCAGCGGTTAATCTTAGTTTGGCGCAGAAAAATATTTTACTTTTTAAGATATAAGCACTTCGACAACTTACCCCTGCGACAACTAGCCCCGGTCACTCCTACCTTTTTTATGTATTTTGAGCTGAGGAATTATATTCCAAAAACTAAATTAGAAAAAACTTACAGGGAAAAAAGTTTGGGACAAAAAACTGATAAGGCCCCCCTCCAATTCGCACACCTCTGGTTAAAATAAATACATGAAAATAACATACGAGGATGGGGCTTATTAAGATTAATTCACGTTGCTATATTTTAAAGGGTTCCTGAGTTATTAAATAAAAATCGAATTTTTTAGCCACTTTTAAAGGGGCTTAGCTCCCTTACGACGCATATTTAGACATATGTTTATGAACTTTTTTTCATATTTTCCTTTGTAGAATCACCCTTTTAAATTAATGACCTTATTTTTCAATTACTCTGTATATACTATAATATTTTCGCGACGATTTATAAAATTTTAAATTCAAAAATTAATCTTTTGGTCGATATTAAAAAAAATGTGACGCTGCTGGTTTTCGCCTGCATGCCAGTGACTTTATCTATGGCGGCCGTGACGCGCCTTTCATCACGAACGGTATTATCTTTAATTATCTGAGACATCGAATGATCCAATTGTCTCTGGCCAAGGCAAAAAAATATCAGCAGGGCAAAAAATATGTGTACTTTCTCGCAAAAGAATTCCAAGTTGTCAGTATAGAGCTTTATATGCAAAAAGAAGCATTTTAAGTAAATGTAGCTCATAGTGATAAAGTACGGTGTTTCACACTTCAAATATACGATTGTAAGCCGAAATATTTAAAAAATCGTATAAATTAAATGTGTAAGGTGGATGAGAAAATTATTGCCATGTTCCTAATATTGCCACCCCCTCTTAAACTTGTTAGTTCGTCCTCTTTGCCCTAGATGCCACTGCCAGTATATATTTTATATCGAAAAGATGCCTGTAAATATGATGTATCTGTATCCAGTTGTTAATGGCTCACACAAAAACGCAGTTTGTGTTTCGTGATCTTCCACTATAAAAACTTGTAAAATTATGCTGTCGCTAGCTAGCTAGCATCATTCATTTATCCAATCATTTATTTATTTATTCATTCATTAACTCATTACACAGGCCCACAAAAAAAATTGTGAGTTTTGGATTCCAATATGATATTCCTATGTATTTTTTCCCTCTGAAACCGAATCCGCAACCCGTTTAACCCTTACACGTCAGGATTTTGACATAACCTCAAAAAACACTCGAAAAACTACTGAAATCGCTAAAATCATCTACTCGATACCACTTTCACTCCCTTCCTCCAAATTCGTAATTTCGTAACCCCATAATCCCGTAACCTCGGAATACCATTACTCCATAACCTCAAAACCCCGTAACCTCATTAAGTAGAAAAATCTGGTTCGGGAAAACAAAACAATTACGTGAAATTTTCTTGTAGAACATAGTAATGAATAAGTAACTGTATAATACTAAAATCCCATCACACCTCCTAACCCCTTCACTCCGTAACCCCATATATTATAACCTCTTAACCCCATCATCCTATTCTGTGGAGAAGTCCGGTTCTTAAAATCATAAGAGTTTTGTGAGTGAAGTCATGAATCTAGGTCTACTTCATTATTTTTTTAACCGGACTTCTCCACAGAATAGGATAACGGGTTAAGGGGATATAGTGTATGGGGTTACGAAGTGAAGGGATTTTGAGGTTATGGTGTTAGGGGATTTTGGGGTTATAGAGTTACTTACCTATGACTATGTTCCACAAAAAAACTGAAGAATTCGTTCTGTTTTCCCAAACTAGATTTTTCTACTTAATGGGGTTACGGGGTTTTGAGGTTATGCGGCTATGGTATTATCAGGTTAGGGGATTATGGGGTTCTGGGGTTATAGAATTAGCAATTTGGGGATAGGGGGGTGACAGTGTTATGGCATAGATGATTTTAGCGGTTTCAGTAGTTTTTCGGGTGTTATGTCAAAATCCTGACGCGTAGGGGTTAAACGGGTTGCGGATTCAGTTTCAGTGGGAAAAAATACATAGGAATATCATATTGGAATCCAAGACTCAGTTTTTTTTTGTGGGCCTGTTTTATTTATTTATTTAGGTATTTATTAATTTGTTTACGTTTGTTTATTTATTTATACTCTTTAGAGACCTGTTATAATAAGGTATTTTATAACAGAGAGTGTCCCTTAACTAACAAGATAAACATTATAATTTTTTTTTGTAGCACAAGCCTTTAGATTTGGCTAAAATATACAGGGTGACAACTAGGGACATTCCTGGCAGTAGTACACATACTATCGCGTTGAATTGACATGGGCACAAAAAGTTTTTCGCCAATTTATAATGTTTTTATCGGTGGGCTGTTTCGAAAGCAGATATCATTTTCTATGTCATGTACAATAAGTTTTATTATATATTATTTTGTTCGAAATATTTTTTTATCTGATATATTTATTTATATTTATTTTTTATACTGACACTTTTTTTATCACACTAAAATCATAGTAGCGTTGCTTGATAAAAGCACATGACCTTCTTTTGGGAAAAGAAAGTGGGTGGTGTGAACCTAGAATCCAAAGTTGTTTTCAAGTTTTGAGATTTTTTTTGATTAAATAAATTCTGTTTCTTTAAAATATTAGGCGAAGTTAGACTTTTTAAAAAGCGTAACAAAAATATTTATTCTATTTATGATTTAAAAAAAAAGACAATTTATTTTTTTACTGCATTCAAATTTCTTTGTAATCACTATATATAACTTTACTATATTAACAATAAACATATTCTAATCAGCAAAAAATAAAAAATTGCGAGTGCTTCAAAAAAAATTATTATTGCTTTTTAAAAGTTTGTATACTGACAATATTAGGAACCCATGTCCCAAATATTGCTAGAGTACTGGCAATAATAGTAATGAACAAACTTACAAAAAATTAACAAACTAATAGGAAAATATTATGGCATAATTACAATTTCAGCTGCTTTCAGATACAGTTTAGGCACTTAAATAACAATTAGTCGTTTTTAGTAAGCCCCACGCACTCTTCATGTATGTATCGATTACAATCTCATATCGGCCTGGCGCTTTTCTTCGTATAAAAACAGAACCAAGATTTAGAAATATCTGAATTCTTCTTTACTTTCTTTTCTTTTTGTTTTTTTTTTGTTTTTTTAATTTTTTTATTGTCAGCTACTTTGCATGGCAATATTAGGATAACAGCTACTTAGACAACCATCTTAAAAAATTACCTTACATAATATGAGCCAAAAAAGTCCATGTTTGTGCCTACCTTATTACATTCTTGCCCTGCAATAATCGATGCTACCCAGCTTGCGACAGGCACAAGCACAATTCTACAAGTTTTTATAGTGGAATAGCATGAAACATGAACTGCGTTGCTCTGTATGCCATACAGATACATCATATTTACAGGCATATATTTCAACCAAATTTTAATGGATGAGAAAATTAGTTCTTAATATATTATAACTGAATATATTTAAAAACAATACGGATATTCTCTCATAGAACTAAATCAATAAATAAATAAAAATAAATCAAATAAACTCCCCTCCCAGGCTACGGAATTGTAAAGGGTTTAATTATTTTAGAATGTACATTAGGATAGGAAAATAAATTTTGAGCAGAATATGATTAAACAAAGAAAACGCAATCGTAAATTTGTTTTCGATCCACGATATGAATCAGAAACGATAGATTTAATAATATACATCGGTTTTATTATTAAATTCTACAATAAATCAAAATTAGGTTTATTCGAGAATCTAAAATAGGAACGATTTTATTGGAAAGACGTACAGTAAAACGTTTTTAGTCTAAAATACTAAAATTTTCTTATTTTAAAATAAGATTTTACTACTATATACTAGTAAAAAGTTAATATTCTTTTAAAATTTCTGGTATATTTGTATCATATGTCAAATGGTCATGAATATGATCTTCTACCAAAAATTTTCTTCCTACGCTTCACTTCACTAAAATTGGACAAAAGTGGGTTTTCTCACAAATCGCTGATCTGATTTTAACGATTTTTATTTTGAAATAAAGGTTTATTTCTATTTTAATCCTTTTTTATTTAAATTTTAATTTTGGGGTTCCAGCCTCAACAGCGCTAGCCCATATTTTTTGAATAACCTATTGTTGTAATTATCTCTGTTACTAAATAAAATGTTTATATATACAGGGTTATTCTTTTAAATGTATACCCATCGTAACTTTTGAACGGGATGATATATAAACCTTATATTTGGAATATACATATCACACAACAAATACTATAATTTTTCATATTTTTCTATTTTTAATTCGGTAAGGAGAAGCCAGGGTGGCAGTGGTGGACAATATTTTAAATGGCCCCTTAGTTCTTGTCATTTTAAAGAGCCTGAAATTCTCTATTTAACCATGTAACTATTTATTTTTTGATATTTTATTTTTCAAGATATTTTTTTAATGAATATTATTTTGAAAAATTAATTTTGTAAATTTTTCTCAAAAAGGTCTAAATAGTTAATACATGGAAAATGATAGTTTTTATTATGTAGTTTACATCTTCCAAAATTTAAAGTTTATATCTCATTTCCTTCAAAAGTTACGGTGGGTGTACCATTTAAAAGAATAACCCTGTATATTATTATAACAAGTGTTATTAAATACCAAGTAATATAAATAATATGTATACAGAGTGGTTCAATTTGTCAATTTTGTTGTGTTAAGAAATGCGATCACGATCACGATCCACGTGGTTGGCGGAACAAGGAACTCTCTTCTTCTATATAATTTTATATTTTTCCTGAAAAGTGCGGGTCTACACGTAATATTCTAAA
The DNA here is from genome assembly GCA_958510825.1 of Brachypterus glaber. Classification (NCBI taxonomy): domain Eukaryota; kingdom Metazoa; phylum Arthropoda; class Insecta; order Coleoptera; family Kateretidae; genus Brachypterus; species Brachypterus glaber. Next base: position 5,179,722 of record OY294049.1, on the reverse strand, counting down.
ATAATCGCAATGTATTTATTAATATTTTGTTTGCCCGCGTTCTCATAACGTGTATTAATAAATGAGTAATTAATACACTAAATACAGATTTTACAATGACTTACAATGACAAATATTTTTTTGAGTTATGTCAAGTGGCTAATCGAGTCCATATAGTGCGGAGTAGAGTTGTTGGGGAGTAGAGATTTTATGGAGTAGGGATGTTACGGAGTAGAGTTGTTGTAGAGTAGAGATGTTATGGAGTAGGGATGTTAGGGAGAAGAGAAATTAAGAGAAGAGATGTTAGTATGCCCTTTTCTTGATATATCTGGCAGTTATTAAAATATTAAGGATTGTCATGATAAATGGACCACCCTGTATATTTATTAATTATGTTATAGTAACCAAAGAAATATTTTTTTATTCATTTGCAATAAAGGGTTTCTAAATGTACTAATTGGATTAAAGTTCAATTATAAGTTTATCGTTTCCCTCATAACCTTTTAATAATTTTAAAATGAAATTTCTTGAGGCTTTTTAGATGCATGTATAAAATATAATTTTGATGGTTATGAAATGGGGGAAATATTTTATAACGCTTGAAGTATAATATCCTTTTTAAAAGATTAATGTTAATGGAAGATGTATTTTAAACTTTTTTACGTCCAAATTTTTTTTGTATTCTTATTTTATTAAACCATAAAAACAGTAACCTGTAATTTACTTTGCGTATATCAAAGGCAGTAACTATATAATAAATAAGAAACAACTAAGGTAAGTTTGCCAATTATTGCCATGTTAAGACATTTTATTTTTTGCTGCATTCAAATTTATTTGTAATCACCTGTAACTTTACTACATTAAACATAATCATATCTTTATTCTAATGGGTAAAATATTAACAACTGCAGGAGCTTCGGAAAAAATATTATTGCTTTTAAAAAAAAAATGCATATTGACAACATTAGGAACCCATGTCCCAAATATTGCCAGGGTACTGGCAATAATAGTAAAGAACAAACTTGCAAAACAATATTGTGGTACAATAACAATTGAATCTGTTTTTAGGTACAATTTGGGCACTTAAATAACAATTTGTCGCACTTCATGTACGTATACATTACAATCTCATATCAGCCTGGAGATTTTCTTCATATAAAAAGCAGAACCAAGATTCAGAACTCTCTTGATTCTTCGTTAATTTCTGTTCTTGTTGTTTTTTCTTTTTGTAATTTGTTGGTTGTCAATTACTTTGCATGGCAATATTAGAAACACTGCTACTGAGACAACAATCTCAAAAAATTACCCTTTCGCTTCTTTATTGAGTGAAACACAATATGAGCTAAGAAAGTATATGTTTCTGCCTACCTTATTAAATTCTTACCATGCAGTAATCAATGCTACCCAGCTTGCGACAGTCAGCACAATTTTACAAGTTTTTATAGTGGAAGAGTATGAAACACGAACTGCGTTTTTGTGTACGCCATTATCAACTGGATTCAGATATATCATATTTACAGGATTTTTTTTGTTATAACAGATATACTAGCAGTGCCATCTTTAACGCATAGGGCGAACTAACAAATTTAAGAAGAGGTGGCAATATTAGGAACTTGTCAATAATTGGCTCACCCACCTTATGTACTAAACAGTAATAATAAAAATATAAAAATACTAGATAATGGTATATAAAAAAAGCACTGTAAGAAATGTAAGATTATACGCCAAAGTTAAATTGAAAATGCTTTGCAAAATCTGATTTACTTATCTTTTTCTTTAGAAAGAAAGTCTCTAATTTGGGTAAAACTTGCAGCACTAAAATTTAGCGGAGCCTTCCTACTTTCTACACTCTTATAGAAAAAAAGACAGAGGGTTTGTTTTTTTTAATCTATTTAGGAGACAGGCTTAGGGCATATGGTTTATTTTTCATAATAGGGGTTAGTTTGAATAGAGATTAGGGGAAGCTAGACTAGCTCGCTAATGCAGAAGTTGCATCGGCTGATAATCACACGAATTTTTTGTGTTTTTATAAGCCCATACGAGGTTAGTACTTTTTTTTCTTTCGAGTTGGCAAGAGAACAAAATATTATCGCTTGACATTTTATTTTCTTCTCTTGTCATCAATTTAAATGTAAGTTTTTTTTTTATTTTAGAGCAGAATAGAAAAAATTGTATAAAGCACTAGTTTCATAACACGTTTTTAGTACTAGCACTTTAGAAAACTCGCCGCAAGCGGCTCGTTTTCTAAACTTGTACTCGTGCGCTAAAAACGTATGTTAAGAAACTAGTACTTTAATATGCTAGTATGAGTTGCAGATTAGCATCTCTACTCTTTAGTAGTCATTGGGGAATGGGCATATTAGGAAGAAGGGTTATGGACAGAGTGAGAGAGAAGATACTTTATTCTGTCACTTAAAAAAAACTTTATCTAGTTATAGTCAAAAATGGGGTTGAAAATAAGATAATTTGGGCTAATATTACGACCTTTGATTATTCAGGGCAGTAAGTAATATGCTTTAATAAACTGAAATTTTATATTATGTAATATAACAAATATCGATTTTGTCATATTAAATCCTGGCCATCATACCTACCAGATGGTCTTTATTAAATTTCATTTTTGAAAAGAAATATTTAAAAGTTAGGTGGATAAACGCGAAGTGTTTTTGTGCTAATTTTAAACATTCTTAAAACATGGTAAATCTTCAACTATTTCAGGACCGGCTTGGATCAATTTCAATAACGGATTTTTTTTAATAAATCCACAGATCCACGAATGTCGTTAATAAATCCATCATAATAAGATAAGAAATTGATTTTTTATCTATTACATACATACATTACATACATATATATTTCTTTTTTTTTAGGATTTACTTAAAGTTAGGCAAAAATACTCTGTTAATGATGTTCAACGAAGTAATAAATCTTCTCTCTAGAATAGGCATTTCATTTGTAAAAACTGAAAAAACGTAACCAACATATACATTTGTCTATCTTACTCACACAGCTTTGTTCTAACAGAGACAACAATAACAGTTACTGGTAATTGTTATTGTTCAGGCCTGAATATACCTACTATTTGTTTACAAACAAACCGAGATGTTCCCGATACTTTATATTAACGGTATGAGTATTCTAGAGAAAAGAGTTGTTAGTTCGTTGATGATGTTACTTTAACAGATCGAGCGTGATACCATACGCAGATGCAATTCGTATAAAACAAAATCTATTAATTGTATTGTAGTTTTGATTATTAGTCAGAATTACTTATAATATGATTACTTTTAAATTCCAATTAAATACACTTTGACTATTTATGTGTTTTTTAATAATTAAAAAAATACCCTATCAGCGCCGTCTTCTCGAAAACTGAAAATTTAGCTTATTTCAATAAATTTGCAATTTTGGCGAAGTCGCCTATACAGTATACAGGGTGATTCAGAATTGGTGAATAAAACCAAAATGGTAGATTCCCCATGCGAAAAAAAGTCAAAAAGTTCCTATAAAGGTTGCTCCGGAAATGAGCTCTAAGGGAGCTACGACCCTGCTAAGGGTACATCTGAAAAGTAGTTTTTATTTAATATCTCTAGAACCTCATGAATTACAGTAAAAAAATTTTGCACATGCCTTAACATTGATAAAGACTGTCCTTTATGTAATTTTGAATTCAATAATTTTAACCAGGGACGTCACTTTTTTGCCCAAACGCTTTTATCTCTATTTTTTAACATTTTCCCAATAACATATAATTCTTTAATAAAAAAAAAATAAATAAAAAAGGTACTCTTTTATAACACCGTAGGGCCAACCGTTCTATGGAAAATTTTAGAAAGAGAAAATTTCACGTTGTGAGCATCCAAAATAGGAATTAAAAAATGCGTCAATTAAGTGTTCAATACTGCAGGGCGATTCTACAGCTCGTCAAACCTAGGATGAGACGTGGAAATGTAAGAGAAAGTATTCGAAGGAAGAAAGATAGGCGATACGCGCACCTCTAACAACTGGTGAATTTAGCCGCTGTCCAATGCGAACTAGAGGGGCGTGTTTCCTTTTAAAAACTGAAGTCTCATTCTAAGTTTGATAGGCTATACATTAGAAACTACGAAAAAAAGTTCCCTTACACAAATATCCACAAATCGCTGTTAAAGGAGCCATGATCGCTTAAAAAGTGTTACTCTTTAAGAGGCTGTAGTACTTTAAACTGATTTCCGAATCTATATGTATAAGAGCTTTTTTTTATAGTTTTTAATTTAGAATAAGCCTGTAGTCTGAAATTTTTATTGGTGCATTTTTAAGTTCCTGTCTAAATTCTCAGTACGTGAAATTTTCCCTTTAAGTCAAATTTTCTCTAGAACGATGTTGTATACAAATTAAAGAATTTTAGTTTATTGAAAAAATGTAAAAAATCTACAGATAAAAAAGTTTGGGGCAAAAAAGTGACATCGCCCCCCCCCCCTATTTTGATCGTCTGTGATTAAAATTACGAAATAAAAATTATATAAAAATATAGCCTTTATCAATGTTAAGGCATGTGCAAAAAAAACGTTAGTGTAGGGTTCCAGGGATATTTAATAAAAACTACTCTGCACATAATTCCTTAGGGCTAATTTCCGAGCCAACCTTTATAGGAACTTTTTGTCTTATTTTCGCATAGGGAATCTACCATTTTCGTTTGTTTTACCAATTCTGAACCACCCTGTATTCTAAGAGTGTTTATTTTTATTAAATTTTTTCTTCTGTCCGATATGCCACTAACATTTTTGTTTATGGACGTCAAACCTACTTCCTATATAAGTTTTAATATTTTTATAGACTTAAATTAGCGTTTTATGAAAGTGGATTCTAGAAATGAAAATCGTGCAAGATCTCCCTTCCTAAATTTTCACCAGACTCTAGCTGCGGTTCTGCATGCGTTATCTAAAGTTTTATATTAATTGCATCTTAAATATTCCTTACAAGTTTATTAAATCCAAAATTTGAGGTCGAATTTATAGGCGAAAGGCAAGATCTTGCGTTCATGGCTTTCCTTGTAAACGACTAATGCCTGGCGGTGGGCTATAAATTCAACGCTGTGTATATTAATGTTCATTGCCGTAGTTTCAAACCTATTCCCCATTGTTAACAACGCATAAAACTTGTATTTAGGCCTTATTATACTATTCACAGCGCCTGCGCTAGAATAGTATTATACGTTTCGAATTTCCCAAAATTTTCAAAAATCGTCCTAGACAAACAATTGTTGGATACGAATTTGTTTCATGAAAAAATAAGAAACCTTTGGTATTTATTTGTCCGTCTGTCCATCTGTCTGTCTATTAAAGTTTTAAAAAAATGAAAAAAAGCTGAAAGATAATTCTGATTAACAGGTTAACAACCAGCGCAAAATTTTAAAAATTTATTCCTAGACCAGAGAATTGTTTTATTTAAAGGAAGTTTCATAAAGGTATGATTTTTTTAATAAGTTGCTATGAAGGAGTGTTTAGGAAGAAAATCATTTTTTGCACGACCAAGACTAAAACCTAATTTTATGCTTTTATTTTCGGGACTAAACTTGCCGTTTTTCTCCCTAGGGAATAAAAATCACGGCAACCTTGATAATATTAAAATATTATACTTACTATGTGCTTTGCTGGTTCAAAAATTAGGTTTGGTGCTGTTTTGTAATAAATTAGCGATGCAAACCAATTTATTTGATTTTAACAAAGAACACCTTTAAAAATAACATTGTTATAACAATTTATACATAACTTAAAATTTATCATCTTCGTCCATTTTTTTGACGTTTGTGTCAAGCATATTAAAAAACAATTGAAATCGCGATAGCCATGAAACTGACTTTTCGCAATTTACATGCATCTTGATTAAATTACGAAAATAAAACAACCGATTTTAGACGCGTGGTTTTTAATTTTAATTTTATCTACCTACCTATATTATGTTTGGTCCTGCAAAAAATAGTGTATATACCTCAGGACTAAACTTGGCTGTTTTAGTCCCTTGCATATATGTTTCCCTCGCTCGCTACGCTCGCTCAGGAAACACTAATGCAGCGGGACTAAAACAGCCAGTTTAGTCCCTTGGTATATAAATAACTATTGTTTTCTAGGGGACCAGACCTACTAAACATTACATTTAAAATCCATATAGCTGCGTCCCTGTGAGACCCACACAACTTGGAACATTACCATCCAGATGTGTTAGTGTGTGCACCAATATGGTACACATGGTCTTAACTTTTTTAGGAAAAATTAATTTTGTTATAAGGATCAATTCTACCAATTTTGAAAGTAATCCCCCCAAAAACAAAAAAGTTATGATTGATTAAACTTTTTGTTTTAAATGAACAAAGTAACATTTTTTAATCCCCCCAAAAACAAAAAAGTTATGGGGGGATAAACTTTTTTTTAAATAAAAAAGTATATTTTTTTATTTTTTTTTCTGTAGAGGAAATGCGCCTAATTTCGGATGGTTTCCAAATTTCGGATAGTAGTGTATTTAAGATACTGTCTGCAAAGGTAAACAGAAACCTACTTTTATGTGAAGCCAAAAGTCAAACTAAATCCGTCCTGTAATATGATAACGGTAGAGCTTCTCCCCTTTAAATGGCAGCACAAATCGTTTATATTGCAAATGGCAGTTTTGTGCTCAGTTGCATTATTATGCTTGTTTATTTTATAAATAATCGTTATAAAAGTTCGTGATTCTGTCTTGGGTAAGTTATGATGTTAGTTAAGTTGATCCACTATTCATAATTAAGCAATTTGAAAACGTAAACATTCTACAAATTTATAATCTAAAAAGCAGAAAGTTGCCTAATTTCGGATAGACCATTTTTGTGCATTTGATTCCCAATTTCGGATATCCGCAAGGTAATTATTATTCAGGATAACCAACCATTAATTATTATTTTTATAATGATACAACAAACTAAGATAAACAATTTTGAAAAAACGAAAATTACCTAAGATACTAAGATATTCGAAATTGGGAATCTAAAATTATAGTTCCTATAGTATTTCGTAGAAAATCGCTTTATGATTAAATTACGTCTTAAATGTAAAGGAATAACAAGAAACATAATCAATGGGAATCAGATCTACTCTTGAAAAATTTTTTTCGGATATGTCCGAAATTAGGAGCCCTTTTTCAAGTGCACAAAAATGCGCTGATTTTTTTTAACCGTGTTTTTTGGAAAAAATAAACTGTAATAAAATTGCTTTTATAATAAATCGTGGTTCGCTATAATAAGTTGTATCTGGTTATATAAAAAAAATATCAAAAAGTAATACCGAGTATTAAATATTGAATACATTGTAAATGGTATCCGAAATTAGGCGACTTTCCTCTACTCGCAAAAAAAAATATAATTTTTTGTTATTAAAAAAAATTAATTTATTTTTTTTATTTTTTTTTTTCGTTTAGAAAAAAACTTATTTAAAAGAAATTGTTAAAATTTTTAATTTTTTTTATTTTTTCGTTTTTCGCAAAAAGAAAATTAAAAAAAAATTGTTTAAATTCTTTTTTGTTTTTTTTTTTTTTAGTTTTGAAAAAAAAATTCAAGTGTTTGGGAAAGCGCAAAATACATTTTACTATAAATAGTATATAATGGAATGCGTAGCATTAGATATATTCACGGCTTGTTTAATACTTACTACGTCAAGAAATCCAATTTCTTAGCTATAAATCGGCTGGAGAATTAAGAAATAGCGCAAAATATAGTCAGAAAATGTGGGGAAACTATAATAATCAATTTCTCGAATGCTTTATGAGCTATAAATTATAAATTTACCAATTATCGAATAAGTGTATGCTGAAACTTAATAATTTAGGCATTATTTACTTAGGAAGTATGAGAACATGCAGCTAACAAAAATAAACCTATTAAGAGTAATATGTCGAAAAACCATGTAAAAAATAAAAAATACACTGTACAGTAAAAGAGCTTTCCCATTTTACACCGCGCGTAAAATGGATTTTTTATAATTATTTACTTTTAACAACCTTAAAAATATACCAGTTTTCACGAAAACTACCTCGCACCCTTCACGGGGTAAAATTAGAAAATTGTTATTAAAGATTCAGTTTTAGCTACCTTAAAAACCCCAATATATAAATTTTCAAGAAAACTACCCACTGCCCCTCAGGGGGTATGATTTTTTTGTTATCAAATTCACTTTCAGCAACCTGAAAAACCCCAATATACCAATTTTCACGAAAACTACCCCCCGCCCCTTGGAATTTTTTTATAATCAAATTCACTTTCAGAAACCTCAAAAACCCCAATATACCCGTTGTCACGAAAACTACCCCCACCCCTTAGGGGGTGAAATTAGAAAAAAAATATTATCAGATTCATATTCGTCAACCCAAAAAACCCCTATATGCCAATTTTGACGAAAATATTGAAAATATTTAAAAATATTTACTCCCTCATCCCCTCGGGGGTGAAGTTAGAAAAAATTTATTACCAGATTCAATTTCAGCAACCTCAAAAACCCCTATAGCAATTTTCAAAATTTTCCAAAAAAAATGTATTTTTTCCCATTTGCCCCCCTTGCCGCACCCCAATGTTCACCAAAAACAATACCAAGCTAGAACTTTTGGTAACATACCTGGACAGACCGATCGACCGATCGACCGACCGACTGACAATATTTTTTTTGCTTGAGATTGATTTATATGGACATAAAACGCCATAAAACTTAAAAATACGCAATAATTTTTTTTTTCATTTTTTATAAATACAAGGCTTTCCTAAATTTTGAAAATTTTTAAAATGGGAAAGCAAAATACATACTTTAGTATTATGTTAAAGATACTATGACAAATGTTATCTCTTGGGCCTAATTCATTATTTTCCCTTCTTAGATTAAAAAAGTATAATAATATTTTATTCCCGCTTATCAAAAAGTACTTACTGTTCTTATCTATATCAATATTTTTGTTTTAGGCAGCAAATAGAAGTCAAGCTAACCGAATATCTCTTGTTGTAAAATTGAGCCTGTCATAGAAGAAAAATATATGTAAATCTCCATTTAAAAGGTCCCAAATGTGAGCCCATAGTTACAGATGTAAAAGTCACACACTATTTTCAAATTTTCTTATGTGAAACATAAAATTACATATGAAAAAAAGTTTAGTGCCTTATAGCTAGACGGCAAACTATACAGTGCTTACATTAAGTCTGGAATCGATCGATTAACTTTTTATTAATAAGCCTTTTAAAAACGCTCAGATAAGTTGATTTGTATTTTTTATTTTACAAATGTTGGTAAAAAAACTTATCAAAATTTTTACCCCCTTGCACCCTCATCACAACTTTTTTTTTTCAACTACAAAATACCAAAATTTTTAGAAATGTAATCTCAGTTTTCATTTGATTTGTTACCAACTTATAAACAAAAAAAAAAAAAAACTATGTTACAATTAATAGAAAAAAAACACTAAAACTGTTTTTATAAAGAAACGGATTATAGATTTTATTAAAAAAACCTTTGGTTTTGACATTTCACAGTTTGGTTTTCAAGAAAATAGTGGAACACTAGGAGCTGTGACAGATCTGCTTGAACATACACATGAAGAATTAAATGCAAATAAATATGTAGTCTTACTATTTATAGATCTCGAAAAAGCATTCGACACCGTCGATATACCTACGTTGCTAAGAAAATTACGTTTAATGGGCTTCAGAGGCAGGGCATACAGGCTCCTAAAAACTTACCTGGAAAATAGGCTTCAGTATACAGAAATAAATGGTGCATTTAGTGAAAAATCAAAAATTAATATGGGGGTCCCCCAGGGGAGTGTATTAGGGCCTATATTATACCTACTTTATGTACACAGCCTACAGTATTTAAACTTGGTTGCCAAATATCTGACATTTGCTGATGATACGGTATTAATTTTTTCTCATCGAAACTTGGATCTCCTAATAAACATAATTAATCAAGACCTTCATGTGTATTCCCAATGGCTCTACAGAAATAAACTTAGCAGCATCAATGTTGGTAAAACAGTATTTATGGTAGTAAAGCAAAAGAACAAACCTATGCCACAAAACCTAAATATCACTTTTAATGGTATACAGCTCAAGCAAGTGAGTGAAAACAAATATCTAGGACTCCACATCGATGACAAGTTAACATGGGAGGAGCATATCGAACAAATATCCAGAAAACTAGTACCTCTAATTGGAGCACTATACCGATGTGCTAACTTTCTAAATACAAGATCCAGAAAGGTTGTTTATCATAGTCTGATTGAATCAAATTTAAGGTATCTGATACCATGTTGGGGCAATGCTGCTGATACACATGTGGATTTGTTACGAATTATCCAAAATAAGGCTGTTAAACTTATTTTTGGGTATAATAGATATCACAGCACAAGCTTACTCTACAAAGAAACCAAACTCTTGAATGTAAGGAATCTGAATAATTTTGAATCTGTCAAACTCATACATGGAATTATTGGAGAAAATTAAGTCCAATCAAAAAGTTACAACAGCCATAGATATTCATGATCATTCAACAAGGAATCAAAACCATTTAAGAAACCCTATTCGTCGTACCTGCAAAACTCAAACAGCACCTATGTATGTTGGACGCAATATGTATAACCAAGTGCCAGACCAAATAAAACAACTAAAAAATAAAAAAACTTTTTGTAAACATTTAAAACTTTATTTATGTAGTGATAGCAGTAATTAAAATATTTTTTTTTTATATTATATATAAGTAACATTCATTGTAATTTAATGTTGTTTAGGCCTTGTTATCAGTTTATAACTGTCTTAGAGGTCAGAAATAAATTTTGTTAAAAAAAAAAAAAAGATTGGTATGTACTACAACTTGGTACCTTTTATTACGGAAACTCGAATAATTCGTGTGTTTATATCTGTGACTGAGTTTCGCATTTTTGTGGTATATATTTCATAAATATATTGAAAAGAAATAAACGTCGGAATATTTCTACCTTTACGAAATGTTTATCTAAGTTGAAGAAACAAAGTTGACACTAACAACTACATTAAAACTACCCTACCAATGCAAAAAGTTTCAGCTGCAATATTGTTTTGTTTGATTTTTTTATTTGATTGTTAAAAGCACACTTTTTTCTGAAGATATTTCGACGAAAACTTACTTTTCGACCTAGGGGGCCATGCTTAAAATACGTAACGTATTTAGGGAGGAGAGTAGTGCTTAGTATAACGATGGGTTACTAGAGGAAGTAAGGGCTGATGTAGCGCTACTTGACTCTCTTTATCCATAGTCCATACTATTATTATAAATGTGAAAGTAACTCTGTTTGTTTGTCTTTTTGTTACCTTTTCACGCCTAAACCGCTGAACATATTTCAATAACATTTGGCAAGGAGGTAGATTGCATCCTGAGGAAGACATGGGCTATCTTTTTTCTAAAAAAAACTGAAGGGGGTGAAATAGAGGAGAAAAGTATGGGGAACCCATCATTTCTCAAATTAGGAATATAAAAATTCAATGCAGACGAAGTCGCGGGTGACGGCTTGTTATTTATAAAGGAATAAAAACGGGTTGTTTTGTCACCCAATTTATTTTAGGTGGGGTCTTGGCTGCTAGCGTTGCGTATTTATATTACGTGGCGTTACATTTGGAGAGGGGGTCAAAATTTTGCGAAATTTTGCTTGATATATTTAAAATATAGCCCCTAGAGCAAAAAGCACATTCAGCGTGGGTGACGCGAAGGTAATACATGTTATACATTTAAGGAAAAAATTAAAAATGGCGTAAGTTTTTCGCGCGAGCTGCATCAAGTAATTTATGTAAAAATGTGTGTTGTTAAGAAAATATTATTAAATCTACAATCGTTATAACTTTTGATAACGATTTTACAATGGAAAGTTAGTATATGTGATGTAATTTAGTGGTTGAATCTGGATAAGGGTTATCCACATGTTTTTGAGGTTATGATAGAAGAAATTTTATTTATTTGAAACAATTGTAAAACTTGTATCTGGTTTGGACTTTGGAAAAAGGATAATAGTTCAAGACCATAAGTGACCAAAAGGTCATAATTAATGAAGAGAAGAAGTAAACATTTAAGAAGTCTTACAGAAAACCAGGCCAAAAGAGAGCGAAACCAGGCGAACCATCTGCAGAAACTAACAAGCCCAAAAATAAAGAGAGATAGAGAGAGAGAGAGAGCAAAAAGTAAAATAAATATACATTAATTAAAACTTGTAGCTTAATGTGGCACTATTATTCCATATAATTCTATAATTAGTTATTAATAACACAGGCACACAAAAAGAAAAAAAAGTCCGAAGTTTTTTAGGAGACCATTGTATTCCTATGTATTTTAAGGCGCTGAATCCGAATTTAAGGTGCTATTTAGCACCTCATCCGATTAGTTTTGGAGAGAACCTCAAAAAACCTTATTTTCGAGTATGAAAGAAACGTTTTTTGAGGTTATCTCCAAAACTAATCGGATAACGTGTTATTTTGACCTCAAATTCAGATTTAGCGCCTCAAAATACATAGAAAACAGTAGTTTCGAGAAAAATCTTGACTTTTTTTTTCTTTTTGTGGCCGCACACAAAAAAAAGGTCAAGAATTTTTTTAGAGACCATATTTGTATGTATTTTGAGGCGCTAAATACAAATTTGAGGTGAAAATAGCACCTCATCGCATTAGTTTTGTGAAAAACGTTATTTTCGAGTAAATTAATTAAAGGAAAGTTTTTCGATGTTATCTACAAAATTAATCGAACAAGGTGCTATTTTACCTCAAATAGGCATTCCCTCAAAATACATAGGAATATAGTGATCTTCAAAAAAAAAATCCGGACCTTTTTTGCTTTCCCATTTTGATAATTTTCAAATTTTCGGAAAGCCTTGAATTCGTGTTAAAATTTTCCATTTTTTTTTGCGTATTTTTGCGTTTTGTGACGATATAAATCAAATTCCGGGAAATCTTGTGGTCACGATAACTTAAGAACGCTTTAAGGTATAAATTTACCATAAGTTCTCGCTCGGGATTATTTTTGGCGAACATTGGGGTGCGACAAATTGGGAAAATGCATTTTTTTACAAAAATTTGAAAATTGCTATATGCGGGTTTTTAAGGTTGCTGAAATTGAATCTGATAATAAAAATTTTCTAACTCCATCCCCGCTGTGATGAGAAGGTAATTATTTTTAAATATTTTCAATATTTTCCTCAAAGTATGTATATAGGGGTTTTTGGGGTCGACGAATGTGAATCTGATTTTTTTTCTAATTTTACCCCCTGAGGGGTGGGGGTAGTTTTTGTGAAAACTGGAATATTGGGATTTTTGAAGTTGCTGAAAGTGAATCTGATAATAAAAAAATTCTAAATCCACCCCCTGAGGGGCGGGGGTATATTTTCAAGGTTACTGTAAGTGAATCTGATAAAAAAAAATTCTAAAGGGGGGTAGTTTTCGTGAAAATTGGTATATTGGGGTTTTTGTTTTTGCTAAAAGTGAATCTAATTATAAAAAAGTTCTAACTCCACCCCCAAAGGGGCGGGGGTAGTTTTAGTGAAAATGGGTATATTGGGATTTTTCAGGTTGCTGAAATTGAATCTGATAATAAAACAATTCTTACTCCACCCCCTGAGGGGCAGGGTAGTTTTTGTAAAAACTGGTAAATTTTTAAGGTTGCTAAAAGTGAATCTGATAATAAAAAATCTATTTTACGCGCGGAGGTGACAATGGGAAAGCTCTTTTACTGGGCAGTGTATTTTTTTTTTGTGGCTGTGTAATTATTATAGATGTATTTATGATAAATTACATGAATATGAAATAATTGGGATTGATATTACTATATATAAATAAATATTTTTATTTTTTAGCCCAACTTTAATTAATAAACTAATTTTAATTAATTTAATTAAAATAATTTATTTATAAATAATACTGATTTCTAAAAACTCACTTCGTTAAAACTTTCATCAATTAATAGCTATTTATGTAACAAAGGCACTGTGTTGTTGATAACTCCCGGAGGGTACGACGTGGTTTGACTCGGTCAGATCCATTTCGTTCCTAAACTCAAAAAAATTGATGAAAAGTGTTTCAACTTTCATTACTTTTTTGAGGTGATGACTTTTTTTCTTTCGTGTGCCTGTGTTATTTCAGACTGACAGTTAAAGGCAAATGGGATTTTTTACAGTTTAAAATACTATTTTTTAACGAAAATAGATTATGCCCATTAAACAAAAAACACAAAGACGTAAGAATATTTCCAAGATAAAAAAACTTTCTTTAAAAGGAAATGTTTTGATTAAATATAATAGTTATTGAGGAAAACAAAAGACTCAATAAATGATAAACTTTACTTTAACTTTATTAAGCCATTTTTCAAGTTTTTTTTTTTAAATCATTCATTGTCGTTATAACTGAAACTCGAAAAGAAATATTTGTTAAGAATTTATGAAAATAATTTTTAAAAGAAGAATGCTTTACATTCCATTATATATTATTCACAGTGCATAGTGCATTGCATTCTCCCAAATACTTGTCTTACCCAAGTTAAAATGATTTAACTAAAACGCAAAATAAATAAAATACACTTCTCATTACCTAAAAAAGCTTTCCTATTTTTCACCTCCGCGCATGAAATTAATTTTTTCTACGATCTAATAGAAAAGTTAAAATTTCTCAAAAAAAAAAAATGGAGTTTATTCAAAACTATTTAGTAATTGGCTAATTACATACAGCCTGTTCCAGAACTCGCGTACCGAAATTTAAGAGGTGATTCTACATCCAAAAATATGAAAAAAAGTTTCTATAAAGGTTGGTCCGGAAATGAGCCCTAAGGGAGCTACGGCCCTTCGAAGATGACGTATTGAATGGGGAACAAAAAAAAGCACCAATAAAATTTTAATGCTGCAGGGTGATTCTGCATTTAAAACTGAGCAAAAAAGTATTATACACCAAAACACCTAAATTTAATATTAAAGGAGTAATAGCCTTTTAAAAAGTAACGTTTTTGGTGGCACAAAATGTTACTTCCTCTTAATTGTATTTTTTTTTGATAACGGTTGCTCCTACAGTGTTACACTATATGATATTTTATATGTATTTTTACTCTAGAAATCTATATTTTTTACAACAAATCCAAAAAACATACACATAGAAAAGTTTGGGGCAAAAATGTTTTAAGCCTCATATATTTTGTCCGTCTGGGCACGCCTCTGGATAAATTAAAAAAATAAATTAACATAAACTTATTGCCCTTATTAATACTAGTATACATGCAAAAGCTCGACGCTCTAGCTTAAACGGTACCCGAGTTATTAATTAAAAACCTTATTTTTATTACAATTTTAAAGGGCCCTAGATCCCTTAGGGCTCATTTCCGGACCAACCTTTATAGGAACTTTTTTTATATTTTTGGATCTAGAATCACCTCTTAAATTTTGGCATGCCAGTTATGGATCACCCTGTATATACATAAAAGTTGGAAAATTAATTATTATTAATTGCAACTTCGCAAAAAGTTAGAAACACCTCATTTCCCTCCCTTGGTCGGGAAGGCTCGTGTAGCTAACTTCACGTATGTCACTTGTCAAAAACTTGAATTTATCAACCTAAATTTTATGACAAAACAGTGTTACACTATATGACATTTTTTATGTATTTTTACTAAAGGAATCTATATTTATTACAAAAAGTCCAAAAATAATACACATAAAAAACTTTGGGACAAAAATATGTTAAGCCTCACATATTTTGTTCGTCTAAGCACGCATCTGAATAAATTCAAAAAAATAAATTTACATAAACTTATTGCCCTTATTAATACCTACTAATATACATGCAAAAGCTCGTTGATTTAGCTTAAAGGGTACAAGAGTTAATTAAAAACATTATTTTTATTACAATTTTAAAGAGCCGTAGCACCCTTAGGACTCATTTACGGACCAACTTTTTTTCATATTTTGCTTTCCCATTTCAAAAATTTTCAACATTTCGGAAAGCTTTGTATTTAAACGTAGAATTACCTCTTAAATTTCTCTAACTTATTTCTGAATAACCCTGTATAATTTAATTTTCTCAAGTGTGCCCGTATAACTTTTTTGTTTTTAAATAGATTTTTTTTTCAAAATTGGGCAGATTTATCTTTAAAATAAAAGTAATTAAAGCATCAAGTGGATGGATGTAACTTTTTTTTTAAACATTTAAAATTTTCAATGAATTTAGAAGGTATTAGACCCTTCTAAAATAATATCATAGAAATTTCACCATTTAAAAAAAAAATGTTACATAACACCTTCATCCACTTGACGCTTCAATTTTTCTTAAAAAAAAAAAAAGTCAATCCGACTTTTCCTTCTGATTTTTTTTTTAAGTTTAACTCCATATTTTTTTTGTTTTCGGGAGCATTATTTTTAAAAATAATAGGGATCTTCCCTGCATATAACTTAATTTTTCCTAAACATTTCTAGTCGATCAGCTAATTCGTTCTTGAGTTACTGTGTCCTCAAAAAACGTGACGTCAGACAGACAAAAGAAATAACCCTGTATATTATATACTATTATATAAAGTACATTTTATAACATTATGTAGTAATTATAATTATTATACAAGAAAAAAATATATAGAATACTTCTTAAAGTACTTAAATATTTGTTGGAATGAAAATTCAGTTTATGAATTTTATAAAATCCGGGAAATGTGAAAAAATAGAAAAAAATTAAAAACCCTAGTCTTAACCTGAGTCAGTTTGAAGCCAGGGTACCAATTCTCACTGAAAACTCTTGTGAGCACAATATTTTAGAGAAACGTATTAGTTTGTCAAAACTTAAAATATCTCTAGGCCTGAACTGAAAACAAAACTGTATGGTGAGCATGCTGATCCCGAACACAAAAGAAGTGTATGTAATTTTATAACGCAAACCAAGAGTTAATCCTGTTAATACAAGGTCGACACATTATAAAACCATCAAAAATAAATTTTGAGCTGCTAAGTTTCGGAAGATTTAAGGTCTCCGATAAAAATTTATATAGTAAGTAAAGTAGTAAAACATAAAGAACTATTCAGTCAACAATAGTTTTTTGAAATTACTCATTTGTAAGGAACAAAGTCTTCAGAAACTTAGCATCTCAGGTTTTACTGTTGGTGTGGGAAAGTCTATTAAACTTTTTTGTGTTCAGGATCAGCGTGTGGGATTTTCTTCCTGGTATTGAAGTAAATTTACCATGATACACCATATAAGCGATTGGACATTGATAAGGGTTCGCTCGACTCGGACTTTGTTTTCGTTACGAAGGTAAAATGTCAATATAATTTTACCACAAGGCAGTGTTCCGCTTTGTTAAAATGCCAGGAAAAAATGGATAAACATAAACACTGTATTGAAATACAAACGTTTTTTTATAAACTATCCGTTAAGCCTGTTTTTTAACAGGTTTGCTCATATTTAGGCCAGGGGGGGGGTTAATGTTGGTGCATTCACCAAATTTATAAAATTAAAAAAAATATATTATTTTTTGACCCACAGCTCTTAAAAAATTAAGGTTTCAGACCTTTCTCGTCGGCGGACCCAGGTTTTTATCCGACTGACCAAGAATATAAATAAATAAATAAATAAATAAATAAATAAATAAATAAATAAATAAATAAATAAATAAATAAATAAATAAATAAATAAATAAATAAATAAATAAATAAATAAATAAATAAATAAATAAATAAATAAATAAATAAATAAATAAATAAATAAATAAATAAATAAATAAATAAATAAATAAATAAATAAATAAATAAATAAATAAATAAATAAATAAATAAATAAATAAATAAATAAATAAATAAATAAATAAATAAATAAATAAATAAATAAATAAATGTGTTTAACAGTCTATGTATGTATGTATGTATGTATGTATGTGTATATATGTTTGTACCACTCTACAGCCTAAACACATAGACAGAATCCGACAATTGGGTTGTCAAACGATTCGCCTTCATGCCTCCGGTGACATAGGTTATATAAAAACCCTATTTGGCCCGTCATCATCAGAGATTTATAAAGAGCAAAAATGAAAAACTCATTCGATTTTTATAAATGTATCAAATGATGCATCTTGGTCCAATGAATAGTTATTATAGTTAAAGCTGTATTTGACCACGTTTCGACTATATTCAATTTATTCGTTTATCATTAGCATAAAATAAGAAATTTTCCCTACAGCCTAAACGCCCAACTCAAATTAAACAATTGATGTGTCAGACGATTCGTCTTTATGCCGCGAGTGACATAGGCTATATAAAAATCCATGTTTCGCCTATTTGGCCTGTCATCATCAGGGATTTATAAAGAGCAAAAATGAAAAACTTGTCCGATTTTTTATAAATGAGGTATTAAACGATGCGTCTTGAATACATGAATAAAAGTAGTTATTATAGTTATAGATGGATTTATCCACGTTTCAACTATATTCGATTTATTCGTTTTATCATCAGCATAAAATAAGCAATTTGTTCTACAGCCTAAACCCCAATGTGGATTTGACAGTTGAGGTGTCAAACTATTTTTCTTGTTTTTCGGGTTATATAAATGTCCATGTTTCGCCTAAATAAATAAAAAATAAACGTTTGGTTTTTATAAATAAGGTATCGAGAGATACGTCTTGGTCCCATGAATAATAGTTATTATAGTTATAACTATATTTGTACATGTTTCGACTATATTAGCTGTATTCATTAGCTTAAAATAAAACCGTTTATGAACGGTTTATTTAACAAAAAAAAACTTTTAAAATAAATAATTTAATTAAAAAAAAAACACCCGACTGATTAACTAAAAAGTATAAAATAAGAATAATGTGAAATAAAATTATAAAGTAACCTTCGCAGTCGAAGGCCAATCCTAAATATCACAAAAAATTATACAAATCTTTAAATTCAGTTTACAAATGTTTTAATAGTATGAAGACCGAAGACGCCTCCGACTGCGACGGTTACTATATAATTATTTCACATTATTCTTGTTTTATACTTTTTAGTTAACCAGTCGGGTATTTTTTTAATTAAATTATTTATTAACATTTATTAATAATATACTTAAAAGTGTTTCAGATTTCCAGTTATATGGAAAGTATGAAAAAAATACTGAAAGGACAGACAGACAGACAGGCAGACAGCTCATCGATTTTATTATACAGTATGTCCCCGAATGGAGTTACAAAAAGTATTTTTTTTTATTTTTGTTATCCCAAAACAGCCCTGCTTGTGTTTAAACCACCAAAACACTAACCACTTTTTGTATAACTCTTAAGGTTAATATGATATTTTTTTTTTCTTCAAAATGGCGATTTTAAAAAAATTTAATTTTTTAAAATTGTATATCTCAAAAAAAAAATGCTTTCTTGATAACTTTCCCTGCTTGTTTTTAAACTCCCAAAACACTAAGCACTTTTTGTGTAACTCTTGATATAATGATTTTAAAGTCGCCATTTTGAATTAAAAAAAAACGTTATCTCATGAAGCGTAAGAGTTATAGAAAAAGTGCTTGTTGTTTTAGGCCTTTAAAAACAACAGGGCAAGTTGTCAGGAGTGACTTTTTTTGAGACATTAAAAATAAAACAAAATCCTCTTTTTACCTCCATCCGGGGACATACTGTATAGATTATTTAAAATAATACCTATGGTATTTATGAAGCCAGGGAATAGTCGATACCCTAAACTGCTAAGAAAACTATTGTTTTGTGGGTTTACGAACTAAATGTGGTAAAACTTTACTAGAAATTAAAGAGAAGTATAGGGGAAGTCAGGGTTAACTGGGCAGCTTTTTTCATATCGAGTTTTTGAAAAACCTGTAAACAATTTTCAAATATTTTCTTTGGTAAAAGGTAGATTATAACTATAGTTAGAACATATTAATACTTTAGACAAATATTATTTATATAAAAAAAGTTATTAACGATAAAGCATTTAACCCCGCTGGACCAGTTAACCCTGTGTTAAATATTATTCTAGATCCTCCTATTAATAATAAAGTATTAATAAAAAAATAAAAGTTAAGGTAAACACCTACTTTTCATCGAAAAATATTCACTTTCTTTACTGCAACTTACACGTGGGCAACACGGTCCGCCATAATACTTATACATAAAACAATACTACTAAGTAAATATCACTAGAATTTGCACTAATGCGCCAATACTAATAAACAAACTTAATAAAATGCAGGTGGACCAGTTAACCCTGTGGCCCAGTTAACCTTGACTCCCCCTATATTTTTTTTAATCCCCTTTTCTGAATTACCAGACCTCTTTAAATATAAGATCTTGGTTAAAATAAAACGTGTTCAGGATTAAGTGAAGTATTTAAACTTCATCACTATTAATGTATTTATTTAATTACTACCAACAAATGTTCAAAGAATATATGAACGCAATTAAATTATAATGTACCTTTGTTTGGTTGTAATGAGAAATTTCAATCCCTATAGAATAAAGGCATTTAGCATTCAGAAAGTTCTTTCAACGCATTTCAAAATAACTAGATATGGTTTTCTGCAAATGTTTTCTCCTGTTGGGTGCCTATCCCTTAACTTGTTTTTGCCCAAACTATTTTTTTA
This sequence comes from Brachypterus glaber, assembly GCA_958510825.1. Taxonomy (NCBI): domain Eukaryota; kingdom Metazoa; phylum Arthropoda; class Insecta; order Coleoptera; family Kateretidae; genus Brachypterus; species Brachypterus glaber. The sequence continues at coordinate 5,159,153 of OY294049.1, read as the reverse complement.
CCGACTACAGCAACGCGAAAGGAGTGTTATGTTTTTAACGTGTTTGTATTAACGTATGTGTATGGTTTGGTGCTAAGACGATTTTAACGATCGGGGCGTCAAATGATTCGACTTATCACGCGAGTGATAACATAAAATTTTATGTGTATATTATGTAATATAATATACCGGATGAGTTTCAATCCATGGACTTTTAAAATTAGGTTGTTTAAAATCCGATCAAAGCAATTTTTTTAAAGCTTATATTTCTCAAAAATAACTACAAAATGGTATACAAAATTATTGTTTCGCATTACTTTTTTTTTAAATGGCACTCTATGTAGATTTTTGCATTTTTGAATCCCGAAAAATCTAAAAAAAAATCATTTAAAAGCTTTTTTATTTTTTTATTCTTCGTTACTTTCTTTTCTGGCTGTTTTTTGTTTTTGTCGTTTTTTTTTATCAACTACATCACCTGGAAATATTAAGAACACATATATTTAGACGCAAAAAAATACCTTTTCGCTTCTTTGTTGAGTAAAACACAATATGGGCCAAGAAAGTGCATGTTTGTGACTACCTCATTACGTTCTTGCCTTGAAATAATCGATGCTACTCGGCTTGCGACAGTTTGAACAATTTTACAACTTTTTATTGTGAAAGCACAAGAAACACGAACTGCGTTGTAATGTACGCCGTTACCAACTAGAGATACATCATATTAACAGGCATATTTTTGATATAATAAATATACTGACAGTGCCATCTATGACACAGAAGACAAACTAATGAGTTTAAAAGGGGATGGCAATATTAGGAACATGGCAATAATTGACTGGACTTGTTTTGTCCCATGTGTAAAATAGGACTAAAAGACATAAATGAAATTATTTATTAAGGATCAAATATATCTCTTAAAAAACCTTCGATTGAACTGTTACCATAAGAGAAAATTCACGTAATTAACACAAATACCTATAGTTCAGCCACAAAAGTATTTAAATTATAAAATTAAAAGCACCTACCCTTTAAACTGGTATATTCTGGTGTAACAGGCCTGTTATTTGAAGTGTTGGTTCAATAATTGCTGCCGGAAAATCGTGGCAACACAAATATCACAAAATGGACAATGTACAATTCACGCACAAATTAAAAAATTATATAGCTGCAGCGCTAAAACCTGACTGTCGTCTCGGTCATTAAACTCAACTGCTGGTAGCTTCTTGGCCACCTGTGTCTTCCTGGATTTGACTCACGTGTGTAGTGGAGTGAGGTGTAAAAAATTATAAAATAAATTTCTTTTAGGAAGCCCGTATTTATATTAATTTATTATTAATATGTATTAATAATTATAAGAATTTAATTTAATTTATATAAAATTAAGGCTTTACTTAACATAACTTAATATAATACAAAAGTTGGTAATAATATATTTCGATAATTAAATACAAGTATAAAAACCATTAAAGAACATAAGTTCACTTATAAAATATTATGTGCTTAAGCGCAACTTTAAATTATATTTTCGACCATCACATCAAGGCTCTAAAACTAAACTAAAGTTATTTTATAAACTATATCACGTCCATTCTAAAAACTGATCGATCCCAACAGTGTTGGCAACACCGAGTGTTCTGTTGTGAGAAAACCCCTTTTATTATACTATTCAAATCGCGTAGCGCTAGAATAGTATTATACGGTAGTTTCAGTGATTTGTGTTAGGTGAATCACCTATTGAAATTTTGGTTTTCGACATTTTAGTATTTCATTTCTCGTCCTCAAACCGTGAAATTTCACATTCAAATTAATTTTTATCGAAAACGGTTAATCCTACAGTATTACAAAAAGAGTACCTTTTTATGTATTTTGACTAGAAGTACCATGGAAAAGCAAAATCAACAAAACAAAAAACAAGATAGCCGACCTGTCAAAGTCATATCTTTTGAACCGTAGGTCGTAGAAACTGGAAAGTGGGTAAGTAGGGTGGTATGTAGGGTGGTATGTATACATGTACAATAAATAAATATATAATTGTACATATACATGTATTTGGTATGTAATGTAATAAACAAAAATCAACAAAATAAAAAACAAGATGGCCCACATGCAATATCTTTCAAACGGGTCGTAGAAAGATGAAATTTGGTATGTAAGTAATTGATATTTAAAAATCGCTAAAATAATAAAAACTAGATAATGCCGCAATTAAAAAAATATATTCATGTGCAAAACAATAAAAAAAGGCCAAAGTTTTAAAATTATGGATTATTGATACCATTTCGAATACGCCATTTTGTAATTTTTATTCTTATTGCCAAATTGAATTTAAGCAACACAAAAAAGCACATTGCCAATTTAAAACTTTATTTATATATTTAACTATTATAGAGGCCATATTGGACCCGCCATTTTAATTTTTTTAATTTTAATGCCACTCGGTTTTAGCGTTCTAAAATACCTCCCTACACCAATTTTTATACCTGTTGCGTAAACAGCTGAAATAATGCCATTTTTGGGTATACCCGGACCATAGTGCGGTGCAGAGGCATTAAAATTTGGTTTAACCTTGTGTAGAATAAAAAAGTATTTTTTTAAAAAGAGCCATTTATTTTAAGGGTAATTCTACACTAAAAAATAAATAACAAATTCCTGTAAAATAAAAAAAAACGTTTTCTGAGCTATAGCAACGAGGTTTTACATGTGATATAACCTTAGTGTTTGATCCATTATTAAACTTTTTTTATATTTTAATGTTTAATTGTTGATCCTCAAAATATTACCTTTAAACCCATTTTAATCCTAAAATAAACCCCTGAAAATTAATTTCTCCACCTTTATAATTACATAGAAAAACAATGACATGTTGGCTAAGTATACAGTGTTTTAGCCTAGTGCAGAGAATTTTATTAAAAATATCTCAACGTGATTGCAATATCTCAACGTATAACAAAGATATGCGAGTACGTGCAAAAGATATTTCTTGTTTGTTAAATTCCCCAGTATTATTCAATGACAACCATTTTTTAACAAAAGCTGAAAAGATAAGAATTTTATCACATTTATCCTGAAAACCTTCATACAATTAATTTTTACAGCTAAAATATAAACATGACTTTAGTATAATTTTCAGATAAAAAAAAATAGGATTTATTTAAATAATTAACTTGTGTTAATGTATTTAAAAAAATGCAATATACAGTGCGATTATAAAATGCCGAACAGTTTGAAAAGAAAATAATCTTCGTTTGAAGCCACGCCTCTGTTAGAGTTGTGCGCGACAAGCCCATGTGATTGCTACGTACAACAGCTCAGTGACCAGTGAAAAGCACACAACTTTCTTGCATTTTACTCATCGCTAATGCCAGTTTTGCATTAAAAAGTGTTCGGCATTTTATAATCGCACGGTATCCACTCTAAAGAGTCGGCTTTTCTTTTTTAGTCAGAAATGGCATAAAGACAAATCGGAAAATAATTTGTCATAGAAAACAAACGTATTTTAAAACAATCGCAATATTGTGATTTGAAAGGCATGGGAAATGGGAAAAAGACAAGATTATGACTTTTAATTAAACACAGTACATAAAATTCATTAGTATAATACACTTTTAAATTAATCGATGTTATAGTTCGAGTGCCCGTGAAAATTTTAAACACATTGTTTTCTGCCTGCTGAATATATGAGTTCGACAGTGGCCATATTTAAATCTTCACAACGATTTTACGAGATGCCATTACTGGCAGGCACTAAACAGGGTGATTCATAAATGGGGTACCACATTTTAAGGGGTGATTCCGTCCAAATATATGAAAAAAAGTTCCTATAAAGGTTGGTCCGGAAGTAAGCCATAAGGGAGCTACAACCCTCCTAAGGGTACATCTTAAAAGTAGTTATTATTATCTTTGGAACCCTATGAACTAACGGGTCTTTCAATAGGAGTGATAGGTTTTTAAATAAAGCGCTAGAAAAAAAATAAAAAAAATTGTTCAAATTTTTCTTGTTTTTTCTTATTTTTTTTTTATTCCAAGTACTTGGGAAAATACAATATACCATTTACTGTGAATAGTATATATAATGGAATGCGTAGTATTACATAAGTAGTAAAATGTGGGTAGGCTCCAAAGCGTTACAACGCCTGACTAGTAGGCCCTTTTTGTCCACCCCAAGAAAACTAGCATAACATATCTTCACGGATTGTTTTTAATTTACGGAGTCATTAAATTTATTTTTTGCCCGACCAAGACTAAAACCTAATTTTACGCTTTCATTTTCGGGACTAAACTTGCCGTTTTTCTCCCTAGGGAATAAAAATCACGGCAACCTTGATAATATTAAAATATTATACTTACTATGTGCTTTACTGGTTCAAAAATTAGGTTTGGTGCTGTTTTGTAATAAATTAGCGATTCAAACCAATTTATTTGATTTTAACAAAGAAAACCTTTAAAAATAACATTGAAATAACAATTTATACATAACTTAAAATTTATCATCTTCGTCCATTTTGACGTTTGTGTCAACCATATTAAAAAACAATTGAAATCGCGATAGCCATGAAACTGACTTTTCGCAATTTACAGGCATCTTGATTAAATTACGAAAATAAAACAACCGATTTTAGACGCGTGGTTTTTAATTTTAATTTTATCTACCTACCTAAATTATGTTTGGTCCTGCAAAAAATAGTGTATATACCTCAGGACTAAACTTGGCTGTTTTAGTCCCTTGCATTTCTAATGCAGCGGGACTAAAACAGCCAGTTTAGTCCCTTGGTATATAAATAACTATTATTCAGATTAAGCTATTTTCTTAGCACAGATTAATTCTGGGACCAAGGCGTAAAAACAGTCTTTAAATGTTGTCTTTTATATTTAAGAGATCCATTATTTTAAAAATAGGACTTTCTAGAATACATTTTTGATTCCATATTTTTTTTAACCTTGCACTATTTTACCTAATTAAGCAACCCCTAAGTATTGTGTGGGCTAGTAGTAGAGGGAACCACAGGCTTTAACTGACTGTCGAACTATATAGGAAGTGTCTCACCTTCGCCAAATTTTAATTGTTAATTAACTGAAAAAGGCAATCAGCGCAAGTGAGAATCGAACTCACGCTAGCCGGCGTGTCAGGATTTGATTGAATTGATTGAATGAGATTTTCTTTTCAAAAATTTAATTTGTAATATGCCAAATGGACTTTTTTCTTCCTTGCAACGCATTGGCCTGTTTGTATAACTATTACTATTTTTTCATAATATCGGTTTCAACACATAAAAAACAAGGCATAACCATAACGACGGGATATTTTCGCCACTAATATACCATAGAAAATCAAACGAAAATATACCACTTTTCTAGTTCTTTGATGTTTTATATAAATAATATTATAACAATATCAACTAAAATACAAAATATTAGCTTATTTTTATTCAATATTAATAAAATTTGACGAATTTAGATTTTTTTTTTATTTCAAAAATTAGAAATGTTAAACCTCAAATGAATTATTATTAATTATTTAAAGATTTAAATTGTTGAAAACTTGTATCAAAAAATAGTCCCGCAAATACACCTCCAGATTCGGTATATTTTCGATACATCCAAAATTTTTACTTCTTATTTTCTCCCAGCTGTATTTTATATATGTCTTAAAGTACATTAAAATTAAACTATTTTTAATTTGCTAGGCACCGGATCCGGTTCCTTTGGGTTCTAGAAGGTCCAAAAGCTATGGCAATAAGCTACCACAAAATCTATTTTTAACTTGCTGGGTCATAGATTAAGCTATTGTCATAGTTATACACAATAATTCTGGGGTCAAGGGGTAAAAAAAATCTTTATAAAGTGCCTTTGACAAATGTGATTCTTAATTTTTTAAAGAAATGAAAATTTATTAAATAAAATTTTGATTAAATGAAAATTCTTTTGACTTTGTATTATTGACATATGTAAAATTAACTTTTTAGTCTTTTTTTACCCCTACTGAATAATTGTGTAAAACTGTGAAAACAGACTAATCTAAATGTAATAAATTAAATGTTTTTGACTCGGTAATTTAAAAATATATTTTTTTGGGACCGTATTTGACCACCTATTAGGCTTCTAGTATCCAAAGGAACCCGATCCAGGGCCTGTCAATTTGCAAATAGCTTAATTTGAATGTACTTTAAGACATATATAAAATACAGCTGGGAGAAAATAATGAAATAAAAATGGTTACCAGCTCTTAGACTGTTTGTCATATCTAACAACTAGCCGGGATAAAATAACTTGTAGAAATATTCACCAGCATTTATTATAATACAGGTTTTAATTCAGTCAGTGTTAAAAGGGACATTTTAATTTTCATACTCTCGTTTACCGTTTCATAAAATATAAATCTAGAAATTTATATACCCGTTTTATGTTCAAACTGAAATTAATAGTCCATTTTTCTTTTTCGCCCGAACGAGAAATCAAATAAAAATCATTTAGACAGCTAAAACAAAAGCAGATGGGATAATCGGTATATTTTATGCTATTACCTATGTCACAAAAATCAAATGAATTTAGTTTTAATAAATTTTATTTTATGATCTTGATTTTTAATTTGCTGAATATAAAAGTTTTATGTTTTTTAATATTGAAGTTATGCTAAGTTATCGTAACGACGAAAATTGATATTTTAAGTAAGAACATGATTTTAAAGGATTTTCGAAAAGTAAGTTTTCAAAATATTTTATTTTTACATAAAAGGCTTTTCAAAATGTTCTGGTTATACTTAGATTATACGAATAATCATGATTAAACTTGAAAGGTACAGGGGAAAAACCGGCTAAGTCAGTCAAATGCGATTTTTGAGCATATTGTAGCCTGTCAAAGTATCTTTCATTTCAGTGTGTAAGACAGGGAAAAAAGCAGTTAAGTCTTCTGCAATAAACTACCAAAAATAACTTGTGCTGGGAAAAAAGAGGCTAAGTCAGGGTCTTTTTATCTTTTTTTTTTTCAACAAATGATTGAGCTGGGAATATTTCATTATTTTACAAATTACACATGCAAAAAATTTTGAAAAGTTAACTTCCAGTAATACAGTATATCATCTCGTGTCCCCAAATAAGTGAATATATCCTTTAAAATACCTTTAGAACAAAAGTGACAAAAAGTGACTTAGTCGGGGTCTTTTTATAGTTTTTTTTTTCAACAAATGATTGAGCCGGGAATATTTCATTATTTTACAAATTAGAATACACATGCAAAATATTTTGAAAAGTTAACTTCCAGTAATACAGTATATCATCTCGTATCCCCAAATAAGTGAATATAACATATAAAATACCTTTAGATCAAAAGTGACTTAGTCGGGGTCTTTTATCGTTTTTTTTTTTTCAACAAATGATTGAGCCGGGAATATTTCATTATTTTACAAATTAGAATACACATGCAAAAGATTTTGAAAAGTCAACTTCCAGTAATACAGTATATCATCTCGTATCCCCAAATAAGTGAATATAACCTTTAAAATACCTTTAGATCGAAGTGACAAAAAGTGACTTAGTCGGGGTCTTTTTATAGTTTTTTTTTCAACAAATGATTGAGCCGGGAATATTTCATTATTTTCCAAATTAGAACACTCATGCAAAATATTTTGAAAAGTTAACTTCCAGTAATACAGTATATCATCTCGTATCCCCAAATAAGTGAATATAACTTTTAAAATACCTTTAGATCAAAAGTAACAAAAAGTGACTTAGTCGGGGTCTTTTTATAGTTTTTTTTTTCAACAAATGATTGAGCCGGGAATATTTCATTATTTTACAAATTAGAATACACATGCAAAATATTTTGAAAAGTTAACTTCCAGTAATACAGTATATCATCTCGTATCCCCAAATAAGTGAATATAACCTTTAAAATACCTTTAGATCAAAAGTAACAAAAAGTGACTTAGTCGGGGTCTTTTTATAGTTTTTTTTTTCAACAAATGATTGAGCCGGGAATATTTCATTATTTTACAAATTAGAATTAACATGCAAAAGATTTTGAAAAGTCAACTTCCAGTAATACAGTATATCATCTCGTATCCCCAAATAAGTGAATATAACCTTTAAAATACCTTTAGATCAAAAGTGACTTAGTCGGGGTCTTTTTATCGTTTTTTTTTTTCAACAAATGATTAAGCCTGGAATATTTCATTATTTTACAAATTAGAATACACATGCAAAAGATTTTGAAAAGTAAACTTCCAGTAATACAGTATATCATCGCGTATCCCCAAATAAGTGAATATAACCTTTAAAATACCTTTAGATCAAAAGTGACTTAGTCGGGGTCTTTTTATCGTTTTTTTTTTTCAACAAATGATTAAGCCGGGAATATTTCATTATTTTACAAATTAGAATACACATGCAAAAGATTTTGAAAAGTCAACTTCCAGTAATAGAGTATATCATCTCGTATCCCCAAATAAGTGAATATAACCTTTAAAATACCTTTAGATCAAAAGTGACTTAGTCGGGGTCTTTTTATCGTTTTTTTTTCAACAAATGATTAAGCCGGGAATATTTCATTATTTTACAAATTAGAATACACATGCAAAAGATTTTGAAAAGTCAACTTCCAGTAATACAGTATATCATCTCGTATCCCCAAATAAGTAAATATAACCTTTAAAATACCTTTAGATCAAAAGTGACTTAGTCGGGATATTTTTATCGTTTTTTTTTTCAACAAATGATTAAGCCGGGAATATTTCATTATTTTACAAATTAGAATACACATGCAAAAGATTTTGAAAAGTCAACTTCGAGTAATAAAGTATATCATCTCGTATCCCCAAATAAGTAAATATAACCTTTAAAATACCTTTAGATCAAAAGTGACTTAGTCGGGGTCTTTTTATCGTTTTTTTTTTTCAACAAATGATTAAGCCGAGAATATTTCATTATTTTACAAATTAGAATACACATGCAAAAGATTTTGAAAAGTCAACTTCCAGTAATACAGTATATCATCTCGTATCCCCAAATAAGTGAATATAACCTTTAAAATACCTTTAGATCAAAAGTGACTTAGTCGGGGTCTTTTTATCGTTTTTTTTTTCAACAAATGATTAAGATTAAGATTTTGAAAAGTCAACTTCCAGTAATACAGTATATCATCTCGTATCCCCAAATAAGTGAATATAACCTAATAAAAATAAAAAATAAACGTTTATTGTATAAAAGATTACAAATCTTGTTACAAGAAGTTTGAATATATAAAAAAAATACGAGAGAAGAGAAAAAAAAATACACTAAATACTAAACCCTAACAAGTGAATATAACCTTTAAAATACCTTTAGATCAAAAGTGACTTAGTCGGGGTCTTTTTATAGTTTTTTTTTTTTTTCAACAAATGATTGAGCCGGGAATATTTCATTATTTTACAAGTGAATATAACCTTTAAAATACCTTTAGATCAAAAGTGACTTAGTCGGGGTCTTTTTTATAGTTTTTTTTTCAACAAATGATTGAGCCGGGAATATTTCATTATTTTACAAATTAGAATACACATGCAAAAGATTTTGAAAAGTCAACTTCCAGTAATACAGTATATCATCTCGTATCCCCAAATAAGTGAATATAACCTTTTAAAATACCTTTAGATCAAAAGTAACAAAAAGTGACTTAGTCGGTTTTTTGCCTGAACGTGATTTTTAGAAATTTCCCGAATTATGTTAAATATTGTAAAATGCACAAAATATACTTGTTTCTTTTTATATTCTAAAAATATACAGACACAAGTTTGTTAATTTTAAATATAATTTTTATTTTATTGCCTTTCGAAATTAATTTTTCTTCTTTCATTGATATACTATTCACAGCGCAAACGCTAGAATAGTATTATACGGTAGTTTCGAATTTCCCAAAATCGCCAAAAAACGTTACTTTTTTAGGAAAAATTAAAATTAAAAGGATCAATAGTACCAATTTTAAAAGTAATTTTAATAAAAAAGTTATGGGGGTTTAAAAAATTATCATTTTTAATTTTTCATTTCTCGTTTGGAAAAGAAAATTAAAAAAAATTAAAAATTTCCATTTTTTTTTTATTTTTTTTTTTTTTGAAAAAAAAAAATTCTTAACATTTTTCGTTTTTTTGCGAAAAGAATTAAAAATAAAAAAAAAATTAAATATATTTTTTTTATTTATTTTTAAATTATTTTTTGTATTTGGGAAAATGCAATATACTATTTACCCTGAATAGTATAATGGAATGCGTAGCATTACATATCTTCACGGCTTGTTCCCATTTAAAATTAATTTTTTTAAAAGGAATCCCGTGTCTGTATGTCTTTCTAGTAGCCACCCATATCAAAATTTATTTATTTATACTTCTGAAAAATTTTAAATAATATATCCAGAAATATATCTTTAGAAATGAAAGGGTTTTACAGGATTCATATAAATTATAAAAAAGGTAAAGCATCGTCCAAAAATTATTATTTATTTATTTATTTATTTATTTATTTATTTATTTATTTATTTATTTATTTATTTATTTATTTATTTATTTATTTATTTATTTATTTATTTATTTATTTATTTATTTATTACCAGTAGTCGGCTAATTTCCAAAACTCGCATAGGCGCCGCATCGAGGCAAGGTTTTAAATATTTACATTTTTATTACTTTTAATCTTGATTTTTTTTAATGATTCCATTTAAACGAGTAAGGTGGGAAAAAAAGTTATCGACAAATAAAAATTAAAAACTTTCGTAATCTTAAAAGATAAAAATCGAATGTCGTTTTTTTCTTTGAAAAAGCGAGATAACCTCACTCATCCCTAAAATTTAAGAGAGCGGACACCCCTTACGCAAATCACCCGTTGAAAAACTAACAGGAGTGTTCTGTTACCATCCACTACTATCCTTTAAAATATCAGCCCGTGTACATTTATTGCAATTTAATATAGCAATTTCTCGTTATTTGACTGAACTAGTAGCAGAGTTAATATGTAACTATGAATTACCATAGATTTTGTCTGTGACGTTTGTAATAAATTAGTCTAAACCCGAGGATTATGAAAACCAGGTGACAGTACGAAATTACTAATAAAGTTAGTAATTTCTATCTACTAGTTTCAATAACTTATCTGTCTTAATAACTGCTAAACTCGGTTCTAATTTTAGTTTTAGATTTACAGTCTGTTTCTGCGTTCTATCACAAATGGCTTAAATCAACCTTTGCCCCAGATTGCTTCGGCACAGGTGCTGAAGAATTTTATCAAGCAACATAATTCCTTTATATCCTACATAGCTATTATTATACTATTTACAGTACTTTATTTATTTTTTTTTTTTTTATTTATTTATTAACGGATATCCTTTTTTACAAACATTTAAGTACAATAGAATAAAACATGTTATATGGTAACTAGAATATTTAACTGGATACTTATAATTAATATAATAATTTTTAACGTATAATTAATATAATACTCTTTTAATGTTATTTTTAAATTTATTTAAACTTAAATAAAAAATATCACAGTCATTGAATGTGTTTATTAAATTGGTCATTCTACATAAAGGAGAGTGCATTCCATAGTTTGTTCGGTGAAATGGAACAAAAAATAAATTATTAAACCTTAAGTTTGCTAATGGAACACAGATAGAAAATTGTGAAAGAATTGGTGGACATTTTATTATGAAGTGAAAAACTTTGTAAATAAACATAATATCGTAGTATGAACGACGTTTCTCCAATAAAGGTAAAGTAAAATAAGTTAACAACTCGTTAATGTTGCTATTTGCATAGTCAATGTTATTTTTGAAACACAGTAATCTAATAAATTTTTTTTGAATATTTTCTAAACGTAATATATGGGTTGTATAACTTGGCGACGAAATCAATGACCCGTATTCTAGGCCTGACCGAACAAAACTAGTGTATAAAACAATTAGACATCGTGTATCAGTAAACGTAGTAGTATATCGTTTAATAAACCCTAAATTTTTATTTGCCTTAGTAACTATCTTGTCAATATGATCAGTAAAATTTAATTTGGTATCAAGGTGAACACCTAAATCTTTAAAAACTTCAACTTTATCGATTGGGACATTATCTATACAATATACACCGTAAGTGGGCATTAATTTCCTAGTGAAGGTCATTGATTTACATTTTGAAATGTTTAAACATAACCCATTTGACTTACACCAGTTATTAAACAGAGTAAGATCGTTTTGAAGATGAATCCTATCAGCAAGACATTTAATAACCTTGAAAAGTTTGCAATCATCGGCAAATAAAAGGAATAAGACAGTTAAGATTTTTTTGACATCATTTATAAACAACAAGAACAGTATTGGAACCAAATGGGTACCCTGGCCAACTGAGAGAACATCGAACACGTCTGAGATAAAGCCATTTAAATATACAAACTGTTTACGTCCATTTAACATAGAGCTTAAACATGATAAGAGTGGACTATTAATATGGTAAAATTTTTCTAGTTTCAATAGAAGCAGAGGTACTGGTACTCTATCAAAGGCCTTCTGCAAGTCGGTGAAAATACATTTAACAACGTGTCCCTCCTCTAGGGATGTTGTTATTAAATTAGTAAATAAAAATAAGTTGGTTTCAGTAGACTTACCCGATATGAATCCATGTTGTTCGTCAATAATTGTATGTTTGACATGCTGCATTACTTGATTTGAAACAATAAAATCGAACATTTTAGCAAAATTCGAATTAATACATATTGGGCGGTAATTACTGATATTCGACTTTGTCCAGACGGCTCAAGTGATGTTAAGGGTTGACTGTATTAAATTCGTTACCTTAGAAAATATGTGAAGTGATGTGTGTAGGTGCACCTGTTAAATCCTCGTAACGAATCTCCATAGGCTGATTCGAGTTTGTGTGTAATTTCCACGAATAAATAGTCGCCCTTTGCTTTTGGCAATTACTGTTTACATTTAGAATGTTGCATATTTTTTATACCGGCCACGATATCGAATCAATGAGACGCGTAAACCGTCGCTTATTGTGCTAATTAATTGACTGACTTGACGCGTGCCGAGGTATCTTTACCGAGCACGCATTTTGGAAATATGGGTCATTCCATACAGAGAGGCACAATTTTGTACACTCCCCCCCGATGAATGGACCCGGTCCATTCATGACTACTAATAAAAAAAACTATTTAGTAGCAAAAAACAAAATAAGATAAACGATAAAAATAAAAAAAGTAATCGCATTATCCTGCAATGAGGTAAATAACCCAAATTAGTTAATAATTAATTATACTAATACTAAAATTCCCCAACTTCTAAATCTAAAAATATAAACTAAAGTTAAAGTTAAAGAATGATTGGTCCTACTGCGAAGGCAGTGGACAAAGTTTGACCAAAGGTCGCTTCAAGGTGCCATGCGCCGTACGAACGGATGCTACTCTTGCCACCTTGTCAGTACCACGGTGGAGCTCTAAAATTCTACCAAGCACCCACTTACTAGAAGGTAAGTTGTCCTCCTTTATAACTACTAAGGAACCCTCCAAAGGAGGATTTTCGGACTTATGCCACTTTTGGCGCTGTTGAAGCGTTTGCAGGTACTCAAGCCGCCAACGTTGCCAAATATGTTGCTGGAAACTTTGTATAAGTTGCCAACGGGAGAGACGACCGAGGGGAACCGCGGTCAAATCCTCATCTGGAGGTGAGGAAACGGGCTCCATATTGAGGAAGTGATTGGGAGTAAGAGCGGTGAGGTCATTCGGGTCAGTGCTCATGGCCATTAATGGTCGGGAGTTGAGTACTGACTCGACTTGAGTCAAAAGAGTGGTGAATTCCTCAAAGGTAAGAGTTTGTTCACCAATAGTTCTAGCAATGTGGCCCTTCACGGACTTAATGGCCGCTTCCCAAAGGCCGCCCATGTGTGGCGCGGAAGGGGGGTTAAAGTGCCACGTAATTGCGAGGTGATCACACGCTCCTTTCATTAACTCCAAGAACTGTCGGTCGGCACCGACGAAGTTAGTACCACAGTCACTGTGGATATCCGTTACAGGTCCTCTACGGGAGGAAAACCTACGAAATGCCCCGATAAAGGCATCCGTGCTTAGACTGGATACCAGCTCAATGTGGATAGCTTTCGTGGCAAAGCAAACAAATACACAAATATAAGCTTTATACATTTTTGCTCCACGGTATCGCCCCATAGATACCTTGTATGGACCCCCCATGTCAACCCCACAGATAGTAAAGGCCTTAAACTGCGTTACTCTATGTTGGGGTAGGTTTCCCATTAGGGGGGTAAGTGGTTTAGGATTCACCCTAAAACATTTATAGCACCTGGAGAGACAGCGATTAATCGCTCGCTTTGCTCCCAGGATCCAAAACTGCTGACCTATAAGATAATGTAGTGTTTGGGTTCCGGGGTGCAAATGTTTCTTATGAAAGGAAAATATAATTAAATCAGTAAAAGCATGATCTCTTGGCAGAAGAATTGGAAACTTCGATTCAAAGGATAATTGAGAGTGCCTTAATCTGCCCCCGACGCGTATTATCCCCTTTTCATCCAGAAAGGGAGAGGTTTTTCACATAATTTGTTGCGATCTATAATTGTGATTTCCTTACTGAACACAGACTGTTGAACTGCTTTAGCTAACATAATGGTAGCATTGTGTAGTTCTGTCTCTGTTAGCGCACCAAAGTGGGTGTTTTTCTTTCTACAAATATTAATGAAACGCAACAAATATGCCATAATTCCCTGAATTTTTCTCAAAGACGAAAACCGATTAAATAATTTCTCAACTATGCCCTTATCTTCAACTATCAAAAGCGAGAGTTTCGGCGGCTTAGCTGCCTCCAATTCTGCTTCTAAAACCGGTGAAGGAAAACTAGAAATAGGCCACTCACTCTGTGGTAAACTTAGCCAGGGAGGGCCTTTAAACCAAAGCGTATTTCCTAAAAATTCCAGTGGTAGTATACCACGACTAGCGACATCTGCCGGGTTATCGGCAGAACATACGTGTCCCCAACAGGCAGGTGCTAAAATTCCTGAAATATAGCTTGTCCTATTTGCAACAAAGGTCTTCCACCTCTTTGCAGAATAATTTTTTATCCAATAAAGTGTAATTGTTGAATCGGACCATGCAAAAATCCTGTCGACTTTTATTTTGGTTTTAAATGTATCCAAAACAAACTTAAAGGTTTTACTCAATAGAACTGCACCGCACAACTCCAGACGAGGGAGTGAAACTTGTTTAAGTGAAGCCACTTTGGATTTACCGCAAAGTAAATATACAGAAATACGACCATCAAAATGGATGGCACGCAGATAGATAGAGCAAGCATAACCTTTTAGGCTACTGTCACTAAAACCGTGCAGTTCAAGGCGAACTTTATCATACTTGATATCCAAAAAACGTTCTATTTTTAAACTACCAAGATGTGTAAGTTCAGATTTAAATTGAGTCCACTTAGACACAACTTCAGGGGGAGGGGTTTCATCCCACTGTGCCCCAACTGACCATAAAAATTGAATCAGGTGTTTGGCAAAAAAGGTAATAGGGGCAAGAAAACCTAGTGGATCCCAAATCCTAGCCACATCAGACAAAATAGAACGCTTTGTAGGTAGCGTATTGTTCACACTCGTGTGAAAAGCAAAACAGTCTGAAGCAGGAATCCAGTGAAGACCCAGGATTTTCAAAACACTATCTTCTGTGTCAAACGTAATGGTTTGACACTCCTCGGCCGGTAAGTTATGCATTAGACGTGGACAATTGCTTGACCACTTTCGCATTTCAAACTTGCCTTTGCCTAGAAGGGATACTAACTGAGACTGCAGTAGCTGTGCCTCTTCTAGGTCATCCGCCCCTCCCAAGCAATCGTCCACGTATAAAGAGGAACTCAAGGCCTGGGCGGCTAACGGATAATTATGGCCTTCATCGTTAACCAACTGCGCAATCGTGCGCATAGCGAGATAAGGTGAACATGAAAGACCAAATGTGACCCTTGTTAAAACATATTCTTCAATGGGATCTTCTGGAGTAAATCCAGATACTACAATTTTTGGTAAACGAAAGTTTAATAACAAGGCAGAGATATCTGCTTGTAATTTGGGGCCTGTCATAAGAAGGTCATTTAGAGATTTTTGATTGGAACTCTTTGCACTGCCATCAAATACAACGCGGAGTTTAGTGGTTGTACTATCCAATTTACAAACTGCACTGTGTGGAAGGTAGTAATTTGCTCCGTTTTCCGAAGTGGGACCGGAAGCTTTTACTAGATGACCACTTTCCAGGTAGTCTTTGATGACTTCGGCATAAGAAATCTTTAACTCTGGATCCTTATTAAATCTTCTTTCCAATGAATGGAACCGTCTAAGTGCCATTGATCGAGATTCACCCAAAGAAAATGGCTCGGGGTCTCGAAATGGCAAATCTACTATATATCGCCCGTCAAAGGTGCGCTTGACAGAATCTACGAACTTTTGTTCGCATAAAATGTCTTCCGGAGAAGCGTCTTTTCTTTCAGGGACCTGTTCTATCTCCCAAAAACGTGTGGGATCAAAGCTTTCAACGGTAGTCAACAAAGCAATGGTAGGGGAAGCAGAATATGAAATTTTTCCCATTATTACCCAACCAAAGACTGTATCTAGTGCAATAGGTTCCCCCTCTCCCCCTGAAATTTTACCTGGCTTTACTATCTGAGAAAAAATATCAGCACCAAGAATCATATCCACTGCACTGGGGCTATGATAATGGGGATCTGCCAGTTGCAGATTTTCTAAGTGTTGCCACTTAGATGATTCCAAAGAATTCAAGGGAACATTTGCGACCAAATGCGGTAAGATGACAGCTTCCGCGGAAATAATAGGACCAGGCCTATTAAAAGGTTTAAAAAGGCACTGTGTTATTCCTTGTGAAACTACTGGAGAATTTGCATTGATACCTGTAACCGTCGAGGAAACATTACTTTTTGTTAAACCCAATTTTGTAACACACCTTCGTGTCATAAAGGATGCCATACTGCCCGTATCAAGTAGACAACGAACTGGTTGAAAACTATTGCGAGAATCTTGAACTAATACCAACATAGTAGCCAACAAGACTGAAGAATTAGACGTAGCAGCAAGAGTAACTTTATCCTTCTCAGTGCTACCACCTTGTGCTGAAGTGCTGGAACGCGAAATGGGTTCTGTTGCACTTCGACTACTGTTGCCAAAGGAAGCAGTAGTAACTGAGCCCTCAAAATGAAGTAAGGAATGGTGCTTATATCTGCAAGATATGCAGTTATTCTTAGCAGTACAATTTCTTACACTATGCGGTTTTAAACAATTGATGCATAAATGTAATTCTTTGACAATATCATAACGTTGTTTGGGATTTTGTCTTAAAAAGGAGTGACAATTATTAATTGAATGATTGGACTTACAATATCCACACTTAGAATCGACAGAATTTACCACAAAAGAGTGTTTACTCCCATTTGGATTAAATTTGAAATTAGAATTTGATGAAATATTTTGTTTGGTTTCGACTACCTTTTTCCCTGCAACCGCTTCAACAGATTCCAGACCTTTGCAGTGGTTAGTCAAAAACTTTTTAAGGTCATCAAATTCTGGTAAATCGGAACTATCCTGCGCTGTGCTTTCAAATTTAGTACACAGGTGCTTGGGCAACCTCTTAAATACAAGGTCAAAAATAATAAAGCTCCACGCATTAGTGTTTAAACCTAAAGAGTTGAGAACTGATAAATTTTCAGTTACTGTGTTGAGTAGATTGTATAATGCAGTAGAGTTATCTGAAATACTAGGCGGCAAGTTAAGAATGGCATGCCAATGTGTAGTTGCAAGTATGCGTTTATTATCATATCTATCGCAAAGTTGTTTATATACTATTGGATAGTTAGCAGAAGCGAGAGGTACGCCCCTGACTAAATTAAGGGGGTCCCCTTGGACGGCACCTGTCAAATGAAGAAACTTTTCTACGTTTGACAAATCTTTATTGAAATGCACTCGATTATCATACAAGTCCTTAAACCCTTGCCACTCACAAAATTTACCACTAAAGGTAGGCAAAGGTAAAGGTGGCAATTTGGTAATGCTACTACCTGAACAACTACTATTACGGCTAGAACCGCATAATCTTGCGTGCTTTTCAAGTACAGCCCAATAAAGTTTATCAACTTTTTGCATATCCTCCCTTTCTCTAGCGATATCTTGCTTTATGATCGCCTCAGTTCTTGCAGAATCTTTAGCGACCAAATCAATAATATCGCTCGAAATTTTTTCGCAAAGTTGATGACTTATTTCTAGAGTGCCAAAACTTGCTTTAAATGTCTCTAATTTAGTGATGTCCGCCTCTGCTTCTGTTGCGAGGTTATAAATCCGCTTTATCCGCTCATACTGAGCTTGCCTCTTATAAATTAAGGCGTTCTGTGTCGACATTTTATTTTAAATAAACCGCCGAAGGCCACAGAAAAAAACTATAATTTTATAAATAAAAAAAAATATATTTTTCAAGATTATCTTGAAAATAAAATACCTTGGCACGCCACTGCTTAACTTGTGAAATAATTATTTGGACCTTTTGTCACTTGTGCAAAATAATGTCAAACTATTTCGTAAAAAGAAAATAAAAATAAATATTATTTTTTAATATCTACGCCACTGGCCAAAAGATAAAATTGTAATAGATTTAAATTTTATCTATTACTTAAAAAACTAAGAAGAGAAATTAGCCTGAATATTACCGAAAATTTGCACAAATAGATATGTACGCCACTGTCAGGTGGCAGAATATACAGGCAAAAAATCCCAATACTCTTTAGAAAAGAAGTAAAATTAATGAAAAAATAATAGAAAATCGAAAGTGCGAAATCTACTACTATATGCACGACACTGTAAATGGACGCGGGTTTTATCTCTTAGAAAAAATTAATGTGAAAAAAAAAATAAAGTAATCTTGACCACTAATTTTGAATAATTGAGTAAATATATCTTGGAATAAAATGGGTGAGTAAGCCACTGACTATTGCTTGCACTAAATGCAAAAAAACAAATCTTCTACACCAAAATGGGCGAGAGAAAAAAAATTAAAATTAGTAGGTAATGCTACCACTGGTTAACTTGCACTAGATGTGCAAAAAAAAACAAATATTCTACGCCGAAATGGGCGAGAAAGCAAAGAAAAATGGGTAGGTAATGCTACGCCACTGGTTATCGCTTGCACTAAAATGCAAGCGAAACGCAAGATATTCCGCACCAAAATGGGTGCAAACTTACTCAACTGCTAAACTTCCAAGACATTATTTATTCAAAATCAAATTGTGTCCCACTAAAGGTGAATTACTCTGTATAATTTTCAATCTACTCAAACAGAAATTTTATTTATTTTCCCTGAAATAAATAATAAATACCTATATCTGAAATAAAGTATAATAAAACAATTTGTTTTATTTTAAATAAAAAATAAATTATTTTCCAAGAAAATGCGAAAACTTTCCTTTAAAATTTTAAAATATTACGCGAAATAAGTAAAGGTGTCACCGTAGCTACAAAAAATGCAAAAAATAAAACTACGGACTTGACGACTTTTAACCAAATCGTTAAAAAATCTATAAAAAAACCACGAGTGATAAAAACACCATTAACCGGCTATGAATTTATCGAAATAAATTATACTTATTTCAATATAATTGAATTAAATATTTTTAAATTAGCAGAAAATGCTGCTATTATTATTTTTACAATATTTTTTGCAGAAAATGCCGCAATAAATTTTACGTAGAATAATGCTACGCAAGTAAAAAAAAACAGATTTACGTAGAAAATGCTACGAAAGTAAAAAAAAAACAGAAATATACCAAAATATGCAAATTAGCGCCTTTTATTAGCTTTAATTAAACAATTAAACTATTTGGCTCTGAAGGTCCATGTCCAGACGGCTCAAGTGATGTTAAGGGTTGACTGTATTAAATTCGTTACCTTAGAAAATATGTGAAGTGATGTGTGTAGGTGCACCTGTTAAATCCTCGTAACGAATCTCCATAGGCTGATTCGAGTTTGTGTGTAATTTCCACGAATAAATAGTCGCCCTTTGCTTTTGGCAATTACTGTTTACATTTAGAATGTTGCATATTTTTTATACCGGCCACGATATCGAATCAATGAGACGCGTAAACCGTCGCTTATTGTGCTAATTAATTGACTGACTTGACGCGTGCCGAGGTATCTTTACCGAGCACGCATTTTGGAAATATGGGTCATTCCATACAGAGAGGCACAATTTTGTACAGACTTACTGTTTGTTTTGTAAATTGGAATGACTTTCGAGGTTTTCCATGCTATAGGATAATCACCATTGTTCAAACATTTTCTGAAAATAATTAACAATGGCTCAACCAAAGAAAGGCATTTCTTAATAAAGGTCCCAGGTATGCCATCACTAGAATAGTATTATACGGTAGTTTCGAGTTTTTAAAAATCGCCAAGAAACGTCCTAGATAAAAAGTTCTTGGATACATAACTGTTTCATGAAAAAATAAGAAACTTTAAATATGTCGCACACGAAATTTTTAGGAAAAATTAAGTTCTATGAAATGAATATTCCCTCCAAAAACAAAAAAGTTACCGTGGGATTTTTATTTTTCGTTTAATTTTCTAGTTATTAGAAAAAAAAATTAATATTTAATTATTTTTTTTTTAATATTTAATTTTTTATTTTTTTTTATTTTTTTTTTGCAATTTTTTTTTATTTTTCATTTTTGTTTTTTTTATTTTTTAAGTATATTTTTGTTGGCAGCTATATTTTATTCTGCGTTTTAAATATTTTTAACTCGCGTTATTTGGGAAAATTTACAGGGTTATTCTTTTAAACTGCGTCAGATATCGAATTAAAATTTGAAATATGTATATTTCATAAAATAAACTTTGTTTTTACGTATAAAATAGCAAAATAGAAGGGTGTGTCGACGACACAGGGTAGTGCGGCATATCATTTGAATTGTCTATTCAAAGGTGTATTTATTTTTATTTTAACTTATATTTAATTTTTTAAAAATCATAAATGGATTGTGACAATCCTCCCTTATTAACTCTGGAAAACTCAATATCAAAATTAAAAAAAAGTTAACTTTTTTATTAGGGCAACCGAATTCTGCATAACTTATAAACTTTACCCCCATACCCCACTACCTAACATGAAAATCTTAAATAGCAACCCACTCTTTTTATACCCTTAAATTAAAGGGAAAATAAAGTTCATTATTATCAAATTAAAAAATATATTATAAATATTGACCAACCCCTTACTTGAGGAGCAGATTACATTTTTATTAAAACTAAATGAAAGTTGGAAGAGGTAAAGCGTCTTTACGGCTAATGGTTTTACTAAAGCCATGTAATTTTTTATGGTACCAGCATAAAGCAATTTTTATACCTCTTTACATATGATATAATAAAGTAATGGGGTCACTATTTAGGATTTTAAAGTTTGGGTAGTTGGGGGTATGGGAGTAAAATTA
The DNA here is from genome assembly GCA_958510825.1 of Brachypterus glaber. NCBI lineage: Eukaryota > Metazoa > Arthropoda > Insecta > Coleoptera > Kateretidae > Brachypterus > Brachypterus glaber. The sequence continues at coordinate 5,137,691 of OY294049.1, read as the reverse complement.
ATATTGTTCAAATATGCAGATTTAAGTTGCTCTGATGATGAGATGAAACTTTTTAGTAGAATTTTAATATTTTGTTTGGTTTCGAATGCATTATATTGATGGAGGTAAATATAAGTATCAAAAATCAAAATATAAATATACCTTTGAATAAAAATTTAAATACATTTTAAAAGATATATCACTTGAGCACCTATTACATTTAATTTAAACTTTAAATATACTTTAAATATAATAGTTCGAATAACCGCAAATGTTCATAAAAAAATATTTTTCTGTTAGAATTAGATTTAATTTTTTATTTAAAATGCATTATCCTTGCTGTCAAAAATTTTATTTGTAATTTATGCAGATTTAGGTTGCCCTAATAATAAGTTGACCCCTTTTTTAGAATTTTGATTATACGCTTCATTCCAGAGTTAATAAGGGAGGATTGTGACAATCCATTAATGATTTATTAAAAATTTAAAGCTAAATATAACCCTTCAATATAAGTTAAAATTAAAAAATAAATATACCTTTGAATAGATAGTTTGAATTCCAAAGATGTGTCAGTTGAGCCCCCTTTCCATTTTTGTTTCGTGTTTTTTAAACTTGAAATATAATAAGTTCGAATAAACCAAATGTACAGGGTGTATTTGAAATAGGGTCGGAAATTTTAACTGGTGATTCTACATGATAAAATATGACAAAAAGTTCCTATAAACATATGTCTAAAAATGCGTTATAAGGGAGCTACGCCCCTTTGAACTTGGCTAAAAAAATCGGTTTTTATATAATAACTCAGGAACCCTTTGAGATATATTAACAAGGTTTTGCACGTGAATTAATCCTAATAAGGCCCATCTTTGTATGTCATTTTCACGTACTTATTTAAACCAGGGGTGTGCGAAACGGGGGGGCCTTATGCCCCACATCATTAAAATTTTGGTTTTCGACATTTTAGTATTTAATTTTTCGTCCTCGAACCGTGGAATTTCACCTTCAAATGAATTTTTCTCGAAAACGGTTAATCCTACAGTATTACAACAAGAGTACCTTTTTTATGTATTTTGACTTGGGGAATCATATTTCAAAAATAAAATTGCAAAAAAGTTACACAGAATAAAGTTTGGGACAAAAAACTGATAAGCCCCCCCGTTTCGCACACCCCTGGTTGAAATAAGTACATGAAAATAACACATAAAACGGGCCTTGGTAGGATTAGTTGACGTGCAAAACCTCGTTGATATATCTCAAAGGGTTCCTGAGTTATTAAATAAAAACCGATTTTTTTAGCCACTTTCAAAGAGGCGTAGCTCCTTTATGACGCATTTTTAGACATATGTTTATAGGAACTTTTTGTCATATTTTATGATGTAGAATCATCTGTTAAAATTTCCGACCCTATTTCAAATACACCGTGTATATAAAATAATATTTTTGTGTTTTTTTTTTAATTAGATTTAATTTTTTATTTAAAATGCATTATAATTGCTGTCAAAAATTATAATTATGTAATTTTTGTGTTAAGAAATTTATAGCATAAAAAGATTGGCTAAAAGGTTAAAAATTTATTTAAAAATTTTATTATTTTCTTAACCCTAGAGGTTTTAGTTATAAGCCGAGGTATAAGCACAAATTGTAGTAATTAATGATAATATCAAGTAAAAGTTTTCTCAATTTTCCAGCTTTATTCTAGACCATTTACGAAGTTAAAATTGTGCCTATTTAAACAGTAAGTTTGAAATTTGCGGTAGACGTATAAACTTTTCTTTCTACCTTCCATAAAACAATCCAGTTTGAAAGAGCGAATTTAACGTTGCTTACTTCTACGTTTATTTTCCAACATAATTCTTTTATTAAGACAAATTTTTGTTACGTGTAATGATTTTCAAAAAGTAAAAACAAATGTCTGAGGTGGTTGGTCAAAAAAAAAATATTTTTTAATTCTTTTTTATTTGTGCTGGTTCGAACGTTCTAAGAGTAAAAAATTATATAGACAACTCTAAGGGGTACTTTTGGGGCCCCAAAAACACTTAAATCATGCAAATATCGATAAAATTCGTATAAAACCAGCCCTAGTGTTTGTAATTTTATAAAATTTAAAAGCATTGATATGTAAATTTTTTCTTTTTGGGTATAAAAACAAGCCTGCAAAATCTCAGCCTGATCGAAAGTTTCTAACCCGTGCCCCGGTCGTAATTATTTCCAGACAGCAAATTTTCATGAAAACAGCTAATTTTTCTCGCATAATTCTCAGTTTCTTGTGTAATTATATATGAGAATAGAGAATAAAGAATAGAGAATTTTAATCTCTTGAAAATATCTCATCACAGGACCTGGGGTGCCATTTAAATTATTGTCTCCAAATGTCCCCTCTCGACGCCTTCCGAATAAAAAATTGAAAAATATTGATATATTGCAAACTATATAAATATAGTTTTTGTTGTGTGGTATACATATTCCAAAGTTTATTTCTCATCCCTTTCAAAAGTTAGGGGAGTTTACTATTTAAAAGATTAACCCTGTATTTCAAAATTAAATAGTATGTTAAATTCTTTGGTAATGTCTGCCTTAAAATTTATCAACCTTTGCTAATCCACATTAAATCATTTTTCTTCATCTTTAAATCTATAAATTTATGCTAGTCATTTAAGGTGAAAGAAAAACTAATAGTCGATGTGTCTTTCTATTTTTTTCTGGAAAATTAAATAAAAATGATTAGGGACCGGGAATGGCTTTCCCGATTACACAGTCACACAAAAAAGCAAATCAGGTCCGGATTTTTTTAAGAGGACATGTATTCCTATTTATTTTAAGGCGCTAAAACCGAATTTGTTGTCAAAATAGCACCTCATCCAATTAGTTTTTAAGATAATCTCAAAAAACCTTACTTTCGAGTATAAAATAACGTTTTTTGAGGTTATCTCCAAAACTAATAGGATAAGGTGCTATTTTGCCTAAATTTGGATTCAGCGTCTCAAAATACATATAAATGCATTAATCTCCGAAAAAAATCGTGACCTTTTTTTTTGTGGCCGCACATGTAGCACACAAAACAAAGTCAAGAATCTTTGGGAGACCATTGTATTCCTATGTATTTTGAGGCGCTGAATCCAAATTTGAGGTCAAAATAGCAGCTCATTTGATTAGTTTTGGAGATAACCTCAAAAAACCTTATTTTCGAATACTCAGTAAAAAATCGATGTAAATTTTCATTATTAACTATGTAAAAATACACTGGTTAGTTACGTAACTCAAAAAATATATCAGTTGGTCGTGTATTTATTTTTTAAACACAATGCTGTAAAATTTTAAAATTACAAACTAGTAAAACGTGTATATTACACGTTTTGTGCTGTAATTTTTCACACAACTTAACGTAGGTCTCTTCGCTGCCAACCTTTAGTAAATTAAATATGTAAAAAAATACACTGATTGATTATAAAACTCAAAAAAATATATGAATTTGTCATGTTTTTATTATTATACATGATTAATCTTGTAAAAGTCTTTTGTAAAACACGTTTCGTGCCTTAATTTTTACGCGACTTAACGTAGGTCGGTTTGCTACCAACGTTTAGTCGAGCATTTTTTTCTGTGTATATGAAAGGAATGTTTTTCGAGGTTATCTCCAAAACTAATCAGCTAAGGTGCTATTTTGATGTCAAATTCAGATTAATACATCACACAACCAATGCTCTCCGAAAAAAATCTGGACCTTTTTTTTTGTATGGCTGTGTTTTCAGGTGCTGTGTATAACGCTTTGAAGTTATGAAGCGCAACTGAATCGATATTCGCAGATTGATAAAGAAGAGATGAGAAAGTTAATGAGCTATGAAGGGAACACAAGGAACGAATCATGTAGAAAGGATGTAAGCCAAAAGCGCGAATCATCTTTTGTTTAACAGCGATATTTACGCACATATGTAATGTCATGTAAAAACTGTCGATAAAATTTTCCATGTTTATACGTCTACACCAAGAAAATCGGACAAATATACCTACAATGTATTTAAAATTGGTCTATTAAGGTAAGTTTATGCAAAAGTTAACGAAGCTAAACAGAAACACTAGAAAAACGGTTTCTTGCCCTGATTGCAGTTATATGTTTTTTGACTAATTTTCGAGTCGCTGAGACTCAATATTGCCTCAGGATTCTACTACCTTAGATTTCTGAGAAAAATTAGACAAAAGTGGTAAAAAAATAATTATTTTAGCCTTCTTTTTCCTAAAATCATGGAAGATAAAAATATTCTGAGGAAAAATTGGAATTCGGAGACTCAATATTGGTTAAAAAATACTCAAGTTACTTGGATTATGGAAATTTACAGGTAGAATAAGTAAGGATACTAGGAAAAAATTATAAACAAATGATTCTGTGACACAACTAGTTTAGTTTAGTTTAGTTTATTCGTTTATAGTCGTTCGGGGACCTCTGTACAGAGGTAGTTTATACCTTATTAGACTGATTATTAACAGAAAATTTAAATTATTACAAATATAATAATGGAAGACATGACATATATGACAGGAATCTTAACATCTTCTAATTTTAACATTTTTTCCATTTTTTCAGTAAAAGTTCTTTCTTTCCAGAGAAGATAAACCATCTGTTCAACATATAAAATATCATCCATATATTAAATCTATCTAAAACCATTGAAAAAACTACTATTAAAAATTTTAAACATTCTTGACGTTTACTATTATGACAGTCAATAATAACTAAGTAGGGGTGGGGTGAGGAGAGGGGTGCATAAGGGGACAAGCTTAGTACCATGTACTACGCCAAAAAGCATCACTAGGGGGTCAAAAATATTTTACGTAATACAGTCCTTGAGTAATAAAGTGAGATTCTTATGATGTCAAACCATTAAAAAAACAAAAAAAAAATAATATTGTTTTTTATAAATTATTTTTAAACTGGCATAATTGCCCGTACTAAAATTAAAAAAAAAATAAAACGTGCTGGATCTTTTTAAGTTCAAATTCGGATTCTGTGCCTTTAAATTGATAAGAAAATATATATTTTGGGCTGGGAAAAATAGTTTACACTGTGTGCTTTAATTTTATTGCTTTTTCATTTATTTACTTTTTACGAACAAACTAAGCAACATAAAAAAATAATTGTATAAATATTTGTGTAGAAAATTTTATATCTACAAATTAAGTCCTATAAAATTTTCATACAAATTAAGTATATTCTGCACCTTAATTTTAAGCTTTTAATTTTCTTTTTGCGTACCTACTGTGACAGTATATCTTTCGCATATAGATTTTTAAATTCCTCGTATTTTTTTTTAATATACCCTAAAATTTTCAAAATCCTACTCTTTTTTTTTAAGATTTTGAACAAAAAATGTAATTATTTCCTGGACCTGCATTTTTTCTAAGGTCAGATTCGGATTCTACGCCCATAAATTAGTAAGAAAAATGTAATTTCCAATCGGGACAAAAAAAAGTTGCGATTTGTTGCCTAGTGTAATTAATTTTAGGTCTACACTGCTCATGCTTGGCAATAATTACCGAAGTGGAAATATAATTAATATTGTGACCACACTGCGCATGCGTAAGTATAACTGGGTACCAAAATTATACTTACGCATGCGCAGTTTAGTCATAAAATTAATTGTATTTTTAGTTAGTTCGTTAATTATCACCAAGCATTATGGGAGTATAGCCGAGCGGGTTAGGACATTTAATTCAAATCCTCAGACGCCGGCTAGCGTGAGTTCGACACTCACTGGCGCCGATTGCCTTTTTCAGTTAATTAATAATTGAAATTTGATGAAGGCTATACACTCCCTATAAATTGGTTCGAAAGTTAGTTAAAGCCGGTGGTTCCTCTTCTACTAGCCCACACAAGTCGTGGACTTTTAATTAAGTAGAATAGTATATATATATATATATATATATATATATATATATATATATATATATATATATATATATATATACGGCTATACACCCCATGTGGGATTGAGCCGCTTCTAGTGAAGCTTTCTAAATTCAATTTTCGAGGTGGATCAGTCCTCATACTCTCCGTCTCACATCCTCTTGGCTATTTCTCTCCATTCCTTTCTGTTTCTTGTTTTATGTTTCCAGTTTCCAACGTCTATTTTCTCCAAGTCTTGAGTTACTTCTGTTATCCATTTTGACCTAGGTCTTCCTATTCTTTTTTTTCCACCTGGCTCCCTGTAGTATTGAAAATATAGTTGTTGTATTTCCAGCTCTCCATATATGTCCTAACCATTGTACCCGTTTTTCCTTAATCTTATTTACAATATCTTTTCCTTCTAACTCTTGCAGTATCTCCTGATTGGTTCTAACTCTATATTCGTTCTCTGCTATTCTTAGTGGACCTAGTATTGCTCTTAATATTTTTCTTTCAATTATTCGCAAATCTTCTTCTTCTTTCTGTGTCATTGAAGTTGTTTCGGCAGCGTACATTAATATGGGTCTAATAATTGTTAAATATATTTTTATTTTTGTCTTTCTGGATAAAAGTTTACTTGTTAGCATTTTTTTATTTGCGTAAAAAGCTCTATTTGTTGTCATAATTTTCTGTTTAATTTCATTTTCTCTCGTGCCGTTCTTTGAAACCAAAACGCCTAAGTATTTAAATTTATCTACTTCTTCGAATTCAAAATCGCAAACTTTTATTTTTTTTGTATCTGTTGTTTTTCCAAATCTCATCATTTAAGTAGAATAGTATATAACCATGTAATGTGAGTATAGACCTAAAATGACATATTTCTGCTTGATTCGTTAATTTGCATAAACTAAACTTTAGCTGTGATTATATTTTCATTTAAACACTTAAACAAATATTTGTAACAAATATAATCATTTTCCCAACATTAACCATTAAGGATAAATAGTTATTTTATTAGGGCTAATAAATATATAATTGCCCCAAATATAGTAATAATAGCCCCATATATATGAATATGAAATATCTCTTTTATTAAACATCAATAAATTGTATATTCATAGCAAAAAGATTAAACTTAATAAATAAATAATCGGTATATTTGTTACAATTAAAAACAAGTATGTTATAATTTTTATTTTTCACCACCAGCCTAAAAGCACATCTTTATTACTGTTCTTTTCATTGGTAGAAATATTATTTCTCTACCTATGACGTCAGAGGTTCTAAAATTTAGATGCAAATAAATCTATGGAAAAATTTGTTGATATCATACAAGAAAATATTAAAAATTCTACAAAGACATTTACTACAAAAAATAATAAACGGAAATTATGGATTACCGATGCTTTGGTAAATTCCATAAACCATAAAAATAATATGTACAAGGACGTTCAAAAATACCCAAATGATATAAATCTTTTAAATGCTTATAAAAGGTACAAAAATAAATTAAATTCAATAATAAAATGTGCAAAATATAAATACTATAATGAAAAAATTCAAAATAACCTAAAAAATCCTTCAAAAATTTGGAAAATCACAAATGAATGTATCAATAAAAATAAAACAGATAAATACGAAATAAAACGTATTTTGTCGAGTAATGGTAACCTAATAGATAATCCTCAAGAAATGGCAAATAATTTTAATACATTTTTTACAGGAATCGGTGAGAGTATAGCACAAAGTCTAGATCATGCAGACCCTTCAACTATTACAGACGATAGAAGAAATAGTCATAGCATGATTTTAAAACCAGTTACCAAATTAGAAATAAATAATATTATAAACAGTCTTAAAAAAGGTAAATCTCCTGGACTGGATGGAATTACTGCAGAAACCATAAAAGAAATATATATGTTAATTTCCGAACCTCTTGCAAATATTATAAATTTAAGTTATGAAGAAGAAGTTTTTCCAGATATTTTAAAAATTGCTGTGGTAAAACCAATATTTAAGTCAGGATGAAAATAAAAAAATGGAAAATTATCGACCGATTTCTTTAATTTCAGTATTTGGCAAAATATTTGAGAAAACTTTAAAATTGCGAATGGAGTCATTTATAGAAAAATATAATATATTATGTAGCCAACAATTTGGTTTCCGGAGTAACCTTTCAACCCAGGATGCCCTAACCTTTTTATTAAATAAAATTTACAAAAACTTGGATTTATCAAAACCCTCCCTTGCAATTTTCCTCGACGTAGCAAAAGCGTTTGATACTATTAACCACGCACAACTTTTGCGTACATTGGAAAAATATGGAATCCGTGGTGAGATACTGAACATACTAAAAAGTTACTTAAAAAATAGAATACAGATTGTAAAAATTGGAAATGTATTTAGTACAAAAAAAATTGTAAAAACTGGCGCACCACAGGGTACGATCCTGGGACCCTTATTGTTTATAATGTATGTAAATAGTATATTCTTACAAGTTTCAGAGGGTGAAATAGTATCATTCGCAGATGATACTGCTATCTACGTTGAGGGAAACACATGGGCTGAGGTTAAATTAAAAGCAGAACTTATATTAAAAAAGTTATGTAACTGGTTTAACCATAAATTGCTTAAAATTAACTTTGCAAAGTCTAAATTTCTTATATTCTCTTCATATGTAAAAAATTTACCAGAACTAAGTAACCTAAAAATACATAGTAACTGCAAAAACGAGTTAAATTGTACATGTACAACCATAGAAAAATCCGAAACTATTAAATATCTAGGTATCACTATCGACTGCCATCTTAGATGGAACTATCACATCTCTAACGTCTGTAATAAGTTGCGTAAATTAATGTATTGCTTTAAGATTTTAAAACACGTTTTATCAATAATACTAATAAAAACAACATATTTCGCATTAGTTCAATCTATTTTAGAATATGGTCAAATTGTTTGAGGTGCCTCATCTAAAACCTACCTTGATAGCCTAGAAGTTATACAAAAAAGAATTATTAAAATAATTTTAAATAAACCCTTGATATATCCAACTGATCAGTTATTTAAGGAATTTAATGTAATGGACCTTAAAGAACTGTATGCTCTAAATTTACTTAAATTTTACTATAAAAATAAAAACTATGTAAAGGCTATAAGTCATTCATATGAAACGCGCCAAAAAACAGATCTTCAATCTAATGTAAATAATGTAAGAAAAGCCATTGGCATTAAAAACTTTACATTTTATATTCCAAAAATCTTTAATCTATTGCCCCTTGAATTAAAAACTTTCACTGGTACATATAAATCCTTCACAAAAAAAATTAAAATTTGGATTACTCAAAATAGCTCTGAAATAAAAAAACTTTTACAATAACTACAAATACAATTTATTTTATTTAAGCTCTTAATAATAAATTTAAAAAATATATATTAAAAAATTAAAAAAAAAAAAGGAGAACAACATTCATAAAATTTTAATATAATTATATCACAATATAATTCGGTATGTCACGTACAAGCTATTTATAGCTTCTGTGATATACGTATCTTTTGCTCTTGTAAAATAATTTTAATAATTCAGTGCACCGATCTCACTTAAAACTAACACTTTTGTTAAAAACTATTTTTAAACTTGTCTATATTTAAGTGGTCAAATTTTCTGTTGTTATTGATTGATTATAAATCTGTAGTGTGTAAATAAATACTTACTTACTTACTTACTTACTTACTTACTAAAAATAATGAAATTATACCATGGTTAATAATGAATTTTTATTCACCTGTTTTGGCATCTGACGTTTCACATAATTATTAAATCACATTGCTATTTATAAGTGCCTTTAGGCACCAAATTTATTTATTGCATGATAAATTAAAAAATGTTAACTAAGTTTTTACCTATAGAACATGTTTTACAAAAAACACTTCGAAAGGTGAAAATCATTGGTCCATCATATTCAACCATAGATTATACAACCCATAGATTACCTTAAAGATCACAGATTACTAGAGGTACAATCCCCATATATTAGATATCAGATATTCAACTCGTAAAACGACAATGTTTTATAGCTTGCATATGCCTTGCTCCAAGCATTGCGCAATTTTGCGCAGCACAAATAATCTGATCTTTTGTTGATATAACCTTAAAATAAAATTATTTATTTTTTAAAATGACATATTTATTAACAAAATTTAACAAAAGTAATTAGTAGTTTTGTAAACTACTTGTAAAAATTATAGTTAATCGTACAATTTCGGCAAGACATATTTATATGAGCAGGTGATGTTATTGGTATATTTATTTCTCTTTTTTACTGTCAAATTATTATGTGTTAAAGTTTCTGAGTGTTCTGTATGAGGTGAATTTGTATCAAAGATGTGGGGTACTGTGAGGTTATCTGGTTCATTAAAATCAGTAGGCAGAGTTGTATTGAAGAGGGAAGAACTTGAAGAAAAATTAACTAAAGAAAGTAGCTTTTTCATTCAATCTTAGTAAAATAAATAAATAAATAGCTAATTAATTGTACTGGTAGTGAAAAGAAATACTACATTTTCCACGTGAGTGAATATTTAACATTTTAGACCGCGCCTTGCGGGCTTCGCGCTAGCGCGCAATTTGACGCAGGTCAGAAATGTTAAACTTCTCTCACTTAGTAAATAATATACTATTAATCTTTTATTTACTGTAAACAGTTTATTTGGTTTAAGTGTAATTAATTTTAAAATCACTACAATTAAACTTTATAATTATTACTATTTACAATGTTTATTGGTTTAAACCAAAAATATATTCCAAATAGTTTATAAAGACTTTATTTCTGGAGTAGGGGTGACCGGGGCTAGTTGTCGCAGGAGTAAGTTGTCGAAGTGCTTATATCTTAAAAAGTAAAATATTTTTCTGCGCCAAACCAAGATTAACCGCTGCGTTACAACAGTGCCATTTATCATTTGTTAATTTAAATGCAATAAATTAAAAGAACATCCAGATAAACCAAAAAATGTAAAAATTAAACAGCTCAGTAATTTTTTTGTGGTAAATATTTGTTCTTATTGTTACTGATTAAAAGCATTAAGATAAGAGAATTTTATGTATAATAATAGTTTAAGGTGTATATTATTTGGTGATATTGTCATTTAGGAGTGTTTATTCGTTAATTAGAAAGTACTTGATACATAACGTAAAATTGACCTCTGGGGTTGTCGCATTTGGTTTGGGGCTAGTTGTCGCATGATCTGGAGATATGTTCATGGTATAACATTTCCTTTTTGGCATTTTTTTATTTAAAACTGTCTAAAAAAGTGAAACTTTGTCGAATAGCAAATAAATTCGTTTATTAAATTATATTAAATTAAAAAAAAATCAAAAAAATATTATTTAATTATAAAGTTGGAAATTTTGGCACAAAAGTAAAAAGTTAGATAACAATCAGCTTGTGGGGAGGCACATGTCTTATTAATTATTTATAATTTTTATAAATGCCTTTATATTTCTTCAAAAAAATATACTCGAAGTGCCGCGACAACGTGCCCCGTGATGGGGCACGTTGTCGCAATTTTCAAGACTTCACAAAAAAAAAACATAACTCTAATACCCTATAAAAATTTTTATGTTTTTTCTTTAAATAATGTTACTGAAACATGCAACTAAAATTATCATTCCGTCAATTAAAAAAAAATACAAAAATAAAGGAAAAAACTGACTTTTTTTTTCACCCCTACCTTTTTAATGGTGATGAAAAAAATCATCTTTGCCACAAATATATTTTTCCTCGTTGTAGCATGAAAAAACTTATTTTGATTAACTTTATGAGAGAATGTGTATTTTATTGTGATTTATTTTTAATAAGTGTGCATTCATATTGTCCTGTTTGATGATCAGGTACATGCTAATTAAAACTTATTGCATATTAGAACATTGAAATTTCCAACATTATTAATATTACATGTATTAATTAACTACAGAGAACTCTACAAATGTATTTGTGAACAGCAATTAGTATGGAACTCGTCCATATTAATATAAAATGTATGGCTGCGTACTACAAAGAGCTAAATATAATAACCAGAGTCATCCATTTATAATAACACAGGCCCATAAAAAAAAGTTGTCTGTGCTGGGGTTGAGACCCACCTATTCTTATGTATTTTGGGATGTTGAATACGTATTGCATATGAGATTTTCACAAATTTTAGACAGTTTTTTCAGTATAGCAAAAAAATGAGCTCATGAAATACATTTTGTATGACAGATTCGTGTTCAGCATCCTAAAATATATAAGAATAGGTGGGTCTCAACCCCAGAACAGATAACTTTTTTTGTGGGCATTTTTAAGTCTCACAAAAAAGTTGTATGTGCTGGGTTTGAGACCCGCCTATTCTTATATATTCTGGGATGGTGAACACGAATATGTCATTGGCTCAGTTTTTTGCTACACTGAAATAATATGAGATTTTTACCATTTCGTTGTATTTTTAATATTGAATTTTATTTGTTAATAAGTATTTTTTATTTATATCGCCATCATTGGAATTTAATACTTTACTTGTGTTATTAAATACTATAATGTGTGTATTGTATACAAAATGTTGTCATACCAACATGTGGTTATTAATACTGTAACATTTGATAAATTATATCACAGTTATAGTTTGGTATATCCTTAGTTGTAGTTGTTGTGTTATTGATCTAGTTTAAAGTATGTTACAGTATTTAGTTAAATAACAATCGGTAAATAATACTAAAATTTTGATTAGTAATAATATAGAGAAATGTAAAAAAAGGATCGATTATTTTGTCAGTGTGTAATTGTATGTGGTTGTAATCTTTATATTATTACTTATCATTATTTTGGTATTATGTAATACAACTTAACAACAACTCATACTATAAGTTTTATATGCTTTAGCAAATGTTACAGTAATTTTTACTATAACATGCTAGTATTAATAAACACGTTGCGTAGGGATCCAAATGTACCAGCACGGTCTCTATGTTAGTATGACAACATTTTGTAAACAATACACACTTTGTAGTATTTAATATCACAAGTAAAGTATTAAAAACCAATGGTGGCGATATAAATAACAAATATATATTTACAAATAAAATTTAGTATTAAAAATACAATGACATTTTCTGAGTGTAGATAGTTGTAGTAAAAAAATGACCACCTGAAGTGCCTTTTTAATGACAGATTCGTATTCAGCATCCCAAAATACATATGAATAGGTGAGTCTCAACCCCAGCACAGACAATTTTTTTTGTGGGCCTGTGTAATTAACAAGTAAAGAGGGAACATTTCATAAGGTTTACAAGCCACTGACTCGACTTTTCAGGAGCAGGAGTGATGGGATAGCGGTGGGAGAACTCTCCTAACCACGCTCGAGTTGGGAAATCTACTGTCCAGTTCGAAAAATTATGACCTCAGAGATGTCCCCAGGGGGGTGGGATACACTACAATGTTGAATATTTCGAAAATTTATAGAGGAGCTTTTTTTTAGTCATTAAATTTTCAAGTTAAGTGGTAGAGCTGGAGAGACAGGCGAGACAGAGGCAAGGACATTTTTCAATCATCAAAATTTACCAAGGTAAAAAGTTGGGAAATTCCCTAATTTTTTGTCAAAGGTTATTACACAGTCGCACAAAAAGAAAAAATGCTCCTGAATTTTTTTGGTGAACAATAGAACAATAGAAAAATCAAGTTAAAAAAAAATCTGTCTGTCCAATCCTTTTCTATTCGCAATTACAGCTCACGTGACGATTATAACTTGTGAAAAATGTTTTTAAAAATTTCTTCGAAATTATTATTTTTACTCAAATATTTTGTTTTTCGTATTATAAAATTTAATACTAATAAAATACAAAATTACACAACTACAACATATAGTATTTGTAGAAAAAATAAACTATGGAGGAAATCATTTTGTGTTTTATTCAATTTGTGAAGAGGTGACTGGAAGGTGAAATTTTTGAGATTTAACTTTTATCGAAATGTTTCTCTCTTTACTAACCAAGTGAATCTTTTTTAGAAACAATAAGTTTTTCTTACTTTTTGTAAAAAAAAAATTAATATAAATTTAAATATATATTTTTTTAAAAAAGAGCTAATTACACTTTTAAGGTTTAAAAATGAATAAATAAGTCATTTAAAAGCATACTTTGCCTACGAAGAAACCTTTTGATTACACTAGGCAACACGGTTTCTTGCCCCGATTAGAGTCATATGTTTTTTAACTAATTTTGGGTCGCTGAAACCGAATCTGGCCTCAGAATATTTCTATTACCTAAGTTTTCGGAGAAAAATAAGATAAAAATGTTAAAAAATCATTATTTTATCCCTCTTTTGTTCTAAAATCATGGGAGACAAAAATATTCCAAGGACAAATTTGGATTCGGCGACTCAATATTAGTTAAAAAATACGCAACTTAAAACATAGAAACTTTAAATTCATAGGTAGAATAAATAGGGATATTATGAAAAAAAAAATGGATAATGTGACAAAACTAAGTAGGGGTGGAGGGTAAGAAGAAGAGTGCACAAGGGGACAAGCTTATCACCACGTACTCATGCTAAAAATTGTCAAAAATCCTTACTAGGGGGTCAAAAATGAACTAAAAAAATGTTACGTATTATGGTTCTTATGTAATAAAGTAACATTTTTATGATGTAGAACCATTAAAAAAAACAAAAATACACAATATTTTGTTTTATAAATTATTTTTAAATTGGCATAATTGCATGTACTAAAATTTAAAAAATAAGACGTGCTGAATTTTTTTTAAGGTCAAATTTGGATTCTGCGCCTTTAAATTGATAAGAAAAATATATTTTTTGGGCTCGGGAAAAAAATTTAGACTGTGTACTTTAATTTTATATCTTTTTCATTTATTTACTTTTTATGAACAAACTAAGCAAAATAAAAAAATATTTGTATAAATATTTTTGTAGAGAATTTTATAATCTAGAAATTAAGTTTTATAAAGTTTTTAAAAAAATTTGATAGTTTTGCCACAAATGAGCAATTAAGTAAACTCTGCACTTTCATTTTAAACATTTTATTTTTTTTTCGCGTACTTACTCTGACAGTAGCTTCTTGACATATAGATTTTTGAATTCCTCGTATTTTTTTTAATATACACTAAAATTTTCAAAATTCTACTCTTTTTTTTAAAGATTTTGAAAAAAAACGTCATTATTACCTGAACTTCTATCTCAAAAATTTTAGGTGCTGGAATTTTTCTAAGGTCAGATTCAGATTCTACGCCCTCGAATTAGTAAGAAAAATTTACTTTCCGATCGGGGCAAAAAAAAAAGTTGCGATTTGTTGCCTAGTGTTATAGGCTTATGTACTAATAAAATATCTATTAAAAAATACTGATAAAAATATGATCTACACGTTTTCATTAAAAAAAAAAAACAAAAGAGTTGTTGCTTGCCTTTTTAACTATTTTTAAAGAAAATTTAATAGTTTTTCTTAAAAATAATAAGCAATGGAATAATGTCAAATAAAAGGTATTTATCTCTTCTCTTAGAAAAGGATTTCTAACGATTTTTCAGACAAAGTAATCTTAATAATGGCCTATTTAGATTTTTCTTTGGAACCTCGCATTTTTACTGAATCTTTTCATCTTTTGTTTATTTTTGTCATCTTTATTATACAATAAGAGGATGATTACAAAATTTAAATTAATATTTAAGTGCTTCCTTAGAAGGAAAATTAAACAAAAATATTTTTCTGATCCTAATAAAAAAAACACTAAAGAAAGAGAATCGATCTTACAAAACCTTGCTCTTTTTTATGTTTTTAAATGGTACGTAAACTTACGGAAAACATATTGTTAATTGCCTTTTTTGTTTTCAAGATTAAGTCCAAGAGTAGAGATATGCATGTATGAATAACTGTGAGGTTGGTAGCTTCCGAAATGAAAGCAGAATTATTATATTTAACCTTTACCTGGCACAGGGGGTACGTACGAACCCCACGCTGTTTCTCGTCGATTTTCGATATCTAAATCTTCGAAATCTAAACTCGTAACGACATCTATCGGTAGTCAAGGGGTACACTTTTATACCTATGCCACTAGGATAGGGCTGCGACGGTTCAGTTTGTCTGTGGAAGGCCCATGGAAACTAATATTTTTCCTTTATAGTGATATAATAGAAGAAGATACACCTAAAATTTTAGCCCTTTTTATCAAAAAACAAAAAAGTTATGAATTTTTTTGTAAAAAACGTTTTTTTTACTTTCCGATCGGGGCAAAAAAAAAAGTTGCGATTTGTTGCCTAGTGTTATAGGCTTATGTATTAATAAAATATCTATTAAAAAATACTGATAAAAATATGATCTACACGTTTTCATTAAAAAAAAAAAAAACAAAAGAGTTGTTGCTTGCCTTTTTAACTATTTTTAAAGAAAATTTAATAGTTTTTCTTAAAAATAATAAGCAATGGAATAATGTCAAATAAAAGGTATTTATCTCTTCTCTTAGAAAAGGATTTCTAACGATTTTTCAGACAAAGTAATCTTAATAAAGGCCTATTTAGATTTTTCTTTGGAACCTCGCATTTTTACTGAATCTTTTCATCTTTTGTTTATTTTTGTCATCTTTATTATACAATAAGAGGATGATTACAAAATTTAAATTAATATTTAAGTGCTTCCTTAGAAGGAAAATTAAACAAAAATATTTTTCTGATCCTAATAAAAAAAACACTAAGGAAAGAGAATCGATCTTACAAAACCTTGCTCTTTTTTATGTTTTTAAATGGTACGTAAACTTACGGAAAACATATTGTTAATTGCCTTTTTTGTTTTCAAGATTAAGTCCAAGAGTAGAGATATGCATGTATGAATAACTGTGAGGTTGGTAGCTTCCGAAATGAAAGTAGAATTATTATATTTAACCTTTACCTGGCACAGGGGGTACGTACGAACCCCACGCTGTTTCTCGTCGATTTTCGATATCTAAATCTTCGAAATCTAAACTCGTAACGACATCTATCGGTAGTCAAGGGGTACACTTTTATACCTATGCCACTAGGATAGGGCTGCGACGGTTCAGTTTGTCTGTGGAAGGCCCATGGAAACTAATATTTTTCCTTTATAGTGATATAATAGAAGAAGATACACCTAAAATTTTAGCCCTTTTTATCAAAAAACAAAAAAGTTATGAATTTTTTTGTAAAAAACGTTTTTTTTTCAAGTTTTTCAAGTTTCCGAATTTTTTCTGAACGCTGATCTTGATTTTTCTAAACTCTGACTATTCCACCCTTTAAAGGGGTATATGAAGATGACCTATGATTTTTTCTAAAAAAAAATAATCAATATTTCAATTTTTACAAGGATATTTGTCACTGAGGTTCGTACAAACCCAGTGCCAGGTATGTTACTCAGGGGAGGTGTGCCAGGTAAAGGTTAAAGCCCTCCGTTCCGAAACAGAATATGGACTCATTTTTGAAGTTACTCCATTTTGCTTTCTCATTTTGAAAATTTTCAAAATTTCGGGAAAGCCTTGTATTTATGCAAAAATTTTCAATATTTTTTTGCTTATTTTTGCGTTTTATGACGTTTTATGTCGATATAAATCCATTTCGAGCAAAAAAAAATTGTCGCTTCATCGGTCGATCGGTCGGTCTGTTCGGGAAATCTTTTCAACACGATAATTTAAGAAGGCTTTAAGCTAGAGACTTGAAATTTGGCATACAGGATTGTTTTTGGTGAACATTTGGGTGCGACATGAGGGGCAAATGGGGAAAAATACTTTTTTTACAAAAAAATGAAAATTGTTATATATGGGTTTTTAAGGTTGCTAAAATTGAATCTGATAATAAAATTTTTCTAACTCCATCCCCAAGGTCACCCCCTTGGGGGTAAATATTTTTAAATACTTTTAATATTTTCGTCAAAATTGGTATATAGGGGTTTTTTGGGGTCGACGAATCAATCTGACAATAAAATTTTTCTAATTTCACCCCCTGAGGGGTGGAGGGTTCTCGTCTGGAAAGGGGACAAAAAAAAATTTATTAATTTTTTTTAAGCTGTTTTTTATGAACTATAGGGGAAAGGCAGCGGTACTTTTTGTGGGTATGGTAAACTGAATCACCCATGTCTGGCTTGCTTGATTTAGCTTTTTTAGACAAGTTACTATTTTATGAAAATGGCTGCTATAAAAAATATTGAGAATATATGAAAAAATATGCATTTTATATGCACCCCAAAAATATGAAAAATTCAGTGTGACATTTGATATAATAATTTTAATAAAAAGAATAATTTAATAGAGCGAGTAGACATCTAGTCTAAACATTGAACATTTCAGTAGTCGCGACTAGTCTGTGCAGTTTGCTTAATGTCTTGGATAAAGCTTCCAAGGAAAAATCCTTTAGAAATACCGCACTAAAGCATTTTGGTATGTAATATATGTACCTAAGGTGTATTTGCAGGACTATTTAAAAAAAAAAATTAAAATTTAAATGTTTAAAAGTAATTTAAATATTTAAATTTATTCTATTTAGATAATACATAATAATTATTATTATCTATTTGTATAATACATAATAATTATAATTATAATTATTATTAATTTTAAATTTAATGCTAATTTATTTTGACACAATATATTTGATTTTTTTAATTAATTTGAGGGTAATTTATTTTGACACAATATATTCATATTTGATATTTCTTATTTTTTGAATAAAAAATATATTTTTTTATTTTTTTTGCATCAACCACTCTGGGTTATTAGCAATTACATTATAATTACATTTTTTTGAGGTACCTAATATTAAAAAAATATCCAAATTCGTCAAATTTTATTATTATTGAATAAAATTAAGCATGATAATTATCTTAATTTTGCAATTTATTGGATGTTTTGTTATAATATTACATTATTAAGCTGTTAGGATTTCATAAAGCTAGAGAAATTGTTTTTTCGATTTTGTTTGGTGTTTTTGATGGCAAAAAGCTCCCGTCGTTATGGTTACGCCTCGTTTTTTATTGGTTTAAACCGACATTATGATAGTTGTCAAAATACTCAGTAAAAGTAGGTATATATTTTTTCTACTTTAGAATTAAATTTCCAAATAATTTTCAATTACAGAATTTCTAGATTCTATAACACTGAGCGAGAATATTATATTTTCGATCTTGTGATCGATAAATCCGGCGAAATCTCAATGCTCAATGCATGATACTAGGCTTGTGGACTTGAGCGATTAAATAGACTAACTAACAATAAAAAACAAGCCATTACCATAACGACGGGATATCAACTAAAATGCAAAATTAAGGCAATTTTTATGTGTTATTAGCTTATTTTTATTCAATATTAATAAAATTAACGAATTTAGATCCTTTTTATTCCAAAAATTAGAAATGTCAAACATGAATTTATTGTGTCAAAATAAATTAATTATTATTAATTATTTATTCAAATTACTTTTGAAGAGTTAAATTGTTAAAAAATTGTTTCAAATAATATTTCAGCAGTTACACTTCCAGATTCGGTATATTACATATGAAAATATATTAAATTATTTAGAAATTTTGTAGTCGAAGAAAAATTTTTGCCACGCGTTTAAAATACATATTCTACACATCCTAGATAATCCTAAATGATCCTTAATCGTTTGATGAAAGCATTTTTAAAACAGGATATTTCATTTATTAGGCTTACAAACAAACAGACAGACAAAGCGACATTTTTGAACACCCTCTTTTTCGGTTTTTTCTAAAAAAATGTAAAAAAAAAAATTCTAGGATAACATTGCATTTTAAAAGGTCTAAGGGTGAGTTTCAGTTGAAGCTCTGAGCTTTCTCGTTTTTCATTACTCCTAGTGCTCCGAGCTTCAGGTTCAGCTAAAAACAAAATACAACTTTTAACTAAAACATTTTACATACTTACTTAACCATGATTTACCAAAAATAAATACTATTACTAATAAAAGTCTACTCTTTATAAATCTTAGAACTTTTGTCTTTCTTTAAGGAGACATTTTCGAATAGGTGCAAAAAACAGAATCCTGTCACAAACCCCATCTAAAGGGATTATTTCGAAGACATAAAATTTTATATTCATCCATACCTTATCTTCTTCACGAAAATTCACCCTAACTTATTTAATATTTAAATTTTTAATTTACAATTTCTATCAAATTATTTAATAATCTAGCGGACCCTATGTAAAAAGCTTTATTAATATCAACCATAAAGCCAGGATATAAAATACATAGCCTTTTATAATGCACTTTTTATGCATTCATCACTACTTATATTAATATTAAGGATAAATGTCTACCCTTAACAGGCACACAATTTAATTCCAATACTACAGGCTAGAGGGCCTGTATACAGGCCTTCTACATGTAGTACACTTTACTTTCTATTGACTACCGAAGCACACCTGAATCACTCCCGCATTAACATTTTAAGTGTTAAAGTTTCATGGTAAAAAAGTTTCATAATTAATTTAGGCAACGGCCTTGATTTAAAAAATATTATTATTAAGGAGATTATTTACTTTTTATTTATTAAAAACAAATGTATTATTTTAAGATAAAACTACAAATATAAATTTTATTATCTGTAAAAATGCGCCTTTTATTTATTTGAAAAATCCTATTCCAATGTTAAATTCATCAAAGAAAAATATCTTTGATTGTGGAAGAGTTTACAGTTTATTTCAAGAAAAAAATATTCTTAAATTAAATAAAAAAATTACTTAACAAACGCGAGAGCAAGCATATGCTTTATTTAAAAGCAGAACATATTCTTTTTTCAATATACAAATCACATATTGCGTTTTAACTTAAAAGTTTAATCAATTTGATTTGGTTATAATAACACAGGCATACGAAATAAAAGGACCACCAGACGAGACAAACATTTCTATACGTTTTTGGTGTCGCTGATTTTGAGTCAGACCTTATTTCGTTCCTAACCTCAAAAGAGTGATAAAGTGTTATAACTTTCATTACTTTTTTGAGGAAAGGAACGAAACGCGATCTGACCAAGTAAAACCAACATCATATTAGGATTCAGCCACCCCAAAAAGTTTTGAAACGTTTTGTCTCATCTGGTGAACAAGACCTTTTTTTCGTGGTCCTGTTGCTCAGGCAGACAAAAAAATAAACATCTTGTCCACCAGACGAGACAACCCTGATAACACACTTCATCCTAAGAAGGTTTTTTAATCGTTCCCTTGAAAAGGTTCTTAGCATAATGCTGTAAACATGCTAAGCATGTTCTTAAAAGGTGCACTGCTGTAGTAGCATAAGTACTTCTACTCTAAACATTCTTAGCATGATTAGAGTATTTTGCTAAGAATATTCCCAATACATATTCTTAAAATATTCTAATGGGAATATTTTTAGAATAATGCTATAGTGCACATGCTAAGCATGATTAGAGTATTTTGCTAAGAATATGCTCAAATACAAATTCTTAAAATATTGTAATGGGAATGTTTTTAGAATAGTAATATGGCGTTATATTATTTTAATTTTATTAGGTTAGAATTACAAATATTCTTAAAATTGTAGTTAATAACATAAGTTTTACCGTAGTAATAGTAGAAATGGATGTATTTTTAGACATAAAGTCATTATTATATAGTTTTAGACAAAAAATTAAAATTATTATTTTTTAAAATGATAATTATTTACTATTTTTTTCTCTAAACATTGGATTTTTGTGTGGCGCATGATTTTTATGTTTGGTACAAAGTTTACTTTCACAGTAAAACTGCATATCCCATATGAATCTTACCTGATGGATGCTATATCTAAAGATTTTTATATACTTTAATTATTAGGTTTATCACAAAGATGTAAAAGTTTTCGCCATGTCCAAATTTATGATATCACTCCATAAAAAGGATAGAGTATTATAAAATAAAATTGAAAGAAAGAGAAAAACTACATTAATGCAGAATTCTGAAACGCCTACCTACTTTGTTTGCGCATGCGCAATATTCAATATTATTACTTAAATGCATCAAATTAGAATATTTTTAGAAGCATGCTAAGAATATTCTTAAAAGTACATGTACCTACTTCTAAGAATATTCTTAACATGCTTCTTAAAACATTCTTATTTGATGCAGAGGCTCTTAAGAACCTTCTTAGGAACTCCCAGCACGATTAAAACGGTATCCTTTGCATTTCTTTAATCGTTCTTAGAATATCCTGAGCAAAATAGACATGCTTCTAAGAAGCATGCTGTACTTCCGGCTATTTATTTTAAGAATATTCTTAGAAGGTTTTGGTGCTATCAGGAAAACTTGTCTATACGCTTTTGGGGTGGCTAAAACCGAATTCTGTATTGGTTTGACTCGCTCAGATCGCGTTTCATTCCTAACCTCGAAAAA
Source organism: Brachypterus glaber (assembly GCA_958510825.1). NCBI lineage: Eukaryota > Metazoa > Arthropoda > Insecta > Coleoptera > Kateretidae > Brachypterus > Brachypterus glaber. The sequence goes on along the minus strand of OY294049.1, from coordinate 5,115,453 downwards.
GTAATTAAAGTTGTAACACTTTATCACTTTTTTGAGGTTAGGAACGAAATGCTTTCTGACAGAGCCAAACCAACCCCTATATAGCGACCGCAAAAACGTATAGAAATGTTTGTCTCATCTGGTGGACAAGACCTTTTTTGTGTGCCTGTGTAATTTTTTCTTTGTGTGTAGATCCACCATATTTAATCAACAGCAACATCTCATCAACTAACAGCGACCCAATCACTATATCGCAGAGAGGATGAAAAAAAAATGAAAAAAAAAAACAGGCTAAGCCGGCTTTCTGTTATCATCACAACACTGGCACAAATTACACGCTTTCCTAATAGCATTCCCGTGTCTCTGCAATTATAGGTTTAGTAACATTATCAGTATTTATTAGTGGTACAAGGGCCACTGAGGTTAATTGATACACAAAAGTTTTCGATTTAGACGACACAAAGAAAAAATCGATACAAATTCTTGTAATCCTACATCCCTAATTTTTGTAATGTTATATTTATGACTCTAAACTGATAAATAAATAAACAAGCCGTAAAGATATGTAATGCTACACATTCCATTATATACTATTCACAATAAATGTTATATTGCATTTTCCCAAATAGGTAATTAAAAAAAAAGATAAATAAAAAAAGACTAAAACAATTTTGAATAATTTTTTTTTGCGAAAGGTTTTTTTTTTTTGAAAAAACAACAAAATTAAAAAAAACAATATAAAAAAATCAAAAAAAAACTTTTTATTTGCTTTTCGCAAAAAAAAAATAAATGTTATTTTTTTTTTTTTTTTTGAGTGTTAGTTTTTAATTTTTACAAAAACATTAACCCCCCAAAACTTTTTTTTTTTGGTAGATTACTTTCAAAATTGGTAGAATAAAAGTAGTTTTTCCTGAAAAAGTTACGTTAATTGTTTGTTTTAGCTTTTTCGAAAGTCGATTGGATTATTCGCTCTTGAGCTCTCGTGTTCACAAAAATCGTAACGTCGGACGGCCTGACTGACGGACGGACAGACGGACAGACGGACAGACGGACAGACGGACAGACGGACAGACGGACAGACGGACAGACGGACAGACGGACAGACGGACAGACGGACAGACGGACAGACGGACAGACGGACAGACGGACAGACGGACAGACGGACAGACGGACAGACAAACGGACTGAAGGACGAACGGACGGACGTACAGACGGACGGACGGACGGGCGGACAGACGGACAGACAGACGGACGTACAGACGGAGGGACAGACGGACGGACAGACAGACAGACATTTCCAAAAAAAAAAGTTTCTTATTTTTTCGTAAAACCAATTCATATCCAAAAAATGTTGGTCTAGGACGATTTTTGAAAATTTTTGAAAATTCCAGCGTATAATATTCTAGCACAGGCGCTGTGAATAATATGATAAATAAATAATAAATATAATTTATACATTAAATTTAATTAAAAAACTTAAAAAAGCGTTTAATAATAATGTAACAAAAACATTCAAAAACAAAAAAGCGATAAGCATTGTTGAAATTTTACTACAGAAAGCTCCTGCTTTGGTTTAGTATAGTATAGAATGTTTTGTGTAGTTATAGTATATAAAATTATTGATCTTAAATAAATTTATTCCTTATTTTGTTACCAACTAAGTTACATTACATGGTAAGGTCCTAAACCACAACATTGTTATTGGTTTAGCAAAATCTAAAATATTTTGCTGTTGATATTAGAAAAAGTGGTGAATAATAATTATAAATTGTAATTCATTTTTAGTCAAGTTTCAGGTTTTTTTAAGAGTTGTTTTTAAACAGTTTTTTTTTATTTTTTTTTTATGCATATTTCATTAAATTTATTAAGATTATCAAGAGCAGCAAGTTTTATATACCTATCTTAAATTATGATCAGATAACCCAACTCGTTCTAAAAAAGGTAAACTTTTAATAAAGCTTAATTTGGGAGTCAAAATTTAAATTTTTATAGGCAATGTTTCAGTTTTAAATTACCCAGTTTTTAAAATAACCACATTTTTTTCCGTAATTAGTGTTTGAAACTTTATCCAAAATGATCAAAATTTGGGTTACGTAATACTTAAACGTTCCCCTATGGTCTGTTTCATCAAGCAAGATAGTAAATTAAAAATCTCACAGTAAATATTTTTACAAGTATATGTTTGTGTATAGAATATAGTTATGTTTTATAAAATAAACTAAGCAGTACATTCGAAAATCCAATATTCGAATCTGTTTTGAAAATATTCACAGAGTTTTAATTTACTATCTTGCTTGATGAAACAGACCATATTCTAGGGTAGAGACTTATTTAACCTCAATCAAGCAAAACACTGAAGTAGGTCTAAATATTACGTACTGTATTGCAAATTATATGGGGATCATAGTGCTACGTATGCGACAAGGAGAGGCTGGATGAAATGGCTTGGGATCAAATTGTTATATTGTCACGAATAAAGAAAGGTTGATTCTTTATGTTACGAATAAGTGCCTATTCACTGGCTCGCATAAGAACATACAACATAAAAACGCATTGCCGTGATTGGCTTGATGTGCCGCCATGTATCTTGTAAGCCAATCACGGTATCGTATTATTATGTTTTATGTTCTAATGAAAGCTTCTGGATAGGCCTTAAGGGTTGTAATAATTGAAACACTTTTTTTAAAAAAATACGTAATTTTATTTTCAAACTTTTACATTTCAAAATGTTCGTTTTTTCAGTGTTATAAAAACATCGTATTTTATTACAGGGTGAAATTCTACACCATAACATGTCTGGGAGAATAATTCACAGCAACCAGAGCCTGGTTCTGCAAAAGGTTACCAAACAAAGTGCCGGCCTCTACAGATGTTCTGCTGTTAACAGCGAAGGTGAAACCGTCAGCGATGAACTCGATTTCAGGGTACAATGTAAGTGTATAACAAATTAAAAAGCCTATAAGTTATGATAATAAAACATGTTTAAAATATTTATTAATATTATGAAGAAACGCAAATATATTTATATGCTACTAGCTATGTACACAGGGTTATTCTTTTAAATGGTACACCCTCGTAACTTTTAAACGGAATGAGATATAAACTTTTAATTTGGAATATGAATATGACACATTAAAAACTATCATTCGCAATATTTTTCAATTATTTATTCAGTAAGGCGGCGCCAGGGGGGCTATATTGACTGGTAAAATTTTCATTTGATTTCTTTATTAATACCGCTACAAATTGTCTGATCTCTCTACCGTGAAACACCCAGTATAGGGTTTTTTTTTCTATCATAAACTATGGTGTTCAATGTCTGCGGTAAGTTTGTCATGGATAAAAAACCACTGGTGCCAACTAACTATTATAGAATTTCGCATATAAATCAAATGATTTAAATCTGTTCCAGATAAAACCGCATGTGTGTGGTAGAAAATTGTTGAATTTACCCGCAAAGTTTACCAAAATTACACTTTGACAAAAGTTATAATGTTTTTTACTAATTTAATCTGTTATTTCCTCATTTAAGATTTAAACACAAAATAATATATTAAATGTTTAGTGAAAATTTTTCTCCTTTAATATATCGTACAAGATTTTATTTAAATTTAATTGTTAGTTCAATAACTTAAAATATCAATAATAAGGCCGCCTAAAGGGGTTCCCTTCTAATAGATATGCTAGAATATTAAAAATTGATACACTGATCGTAATCAATAACGTAATTAGGTTATAGAATACAACAATAAACAGTTGTATATGCACCAACCACTATATATTGCATAGAATACAACAACAAACAAGTAAACGCGTTCGGTATTTACAAGCGGGTGCAGTTGTTCGATTTGCAACAAAAAATTGTACGCATTTTATTTTAAATTCACATATTATATGTATGTAAACATAAAAAATACATATCACATCTGCCGTGCTAAGCTGAAAAGTCCTATCTGCATAGGTTTAACATACAGAGATAGGACCTTTCAGCTTAGTAAGGCAGACATGTAATTACATGTACATTGTTATTGTTGTACATGAAACTTTTAGCTCAAAATGCCTTGTTTCAAAATTTTGGTAAAATCAGCTGATTTTCGCCATCTTTATTAATCATCCTTCATAACACATAGTATAATGTTGTTCTAAAATGAAATACTATGAAGTTGTTTAGTATAGTTTGACGCACGGATCTGTGGCTACCGGAAATATGTTTGGAATGTATGTGCAAGTGGGAAGCCCGTTGTAGGCACGCACGCTTTATAACGCTCTTGACGGAAAGAAGAGTAGGCGAATCCACCTTTCGTCGGAGACTTTCTTTCATGTTACCCGTTTGTTTTTATTAATTATAAATAATTATGAATAATTACAAATAATTATAAATAATTATAAATAATTATAAATAATTATACATTTTGAACTCCCTTAATGGGACACCTTAATTTTTGATTTTTAATAAAAATAAATAATTTGAATCTCAGAAACTTTATATTTAAGCTAAAAAAAAAATATTCTACCACAAAGGATTAAAATGGTTAAGTATTTGCTACGCAACACGCTAGAGGCTAAAAAATATTTTATTATAGGTAGATTATATTTTTTCAGTAAAATTTATTTTACATTTTCTTCTAGTGTCGTTTAGCATTATTTTTATATTGCAGTGAATTATGTAAAATTTGCGTGTGGTAGCTATATACGTCAGAATTAATAACTACTTACAGCTTATAAATATTATTTTAGACATATTATGTTAATAATAAAAAAGTAATTAGGATATCAAATTGACAATGCCGTAAGTAATTAAGGAAAAAACATTTCCTGATTTTAGTATAGAATCAGGAAATGAATGATATTAATTATTTTTATTATTTATATTCTAAATTATAATTATAAGTAATAGTAATATAATATTATCAATTTAATATACAGTACATTTTAACAAAACTGGAAAAGTGGGGTTATAAAAAAAATTACATTGTGAACTATCTTTCATTTGACAAATATTTGTTTACTTGTTAATAAATTTAGTGTCAATATTGTTATTGCCACATCAATGTCAAAGTCAAAAAATGTTGGTGTATTTTTTTAAAATTGGGAGAGATAAAGCAGAAAAACAAGAATACTCGAAGAATACTGGTGTAAAACCCATAATTATAATTTTTAAATTAAGGAACTATGAGGAATACCTAGTTGTAGGAGACCAATATACTAGTAGTGTGTTTTAAAAATAAAGGTATTTAAAACAAGTTTATTAGATACAAAATATATTGATAAGGGGATTTAATAATAGACATTTTAGAATAGGGATATTTTAGAGCAGAAATACAGTAATTAACAATAGAGATGCTCTTCAAAGTCCAAATAGTATTTACTAAACACAAATGCATAGAATAACATATGATTTTTGACATGGTTAAACTAACCTTATTTTTCAAACAGGCATAACCCCATTTAAATAATCCACATTCACACAACTAAATTTTATGGAAAACATGAAATTTTACTTAACCCCACTTTTCCAGTTTTGTTGAAATCAACTGTACCATAAAAATTCATTAATATTAAATACAGGGTGTCCCACTAGCGTCAAAAATAGCATAAACTCATTAATTATAATAATTGTAAGTTGTATGAAAATAGTACGCACAAGTGTTATTCAAACATTTTTACACTAACTCTTATACTAATTGAGATATTGGATTTTTCTACACTAGTGGACACCTTGCGACCTCTTAATTCTGAAAAAATCAGGGATGATACTCTTACCCCAATGAACAAATTTAAGGGATGAGACCTTCAAATTTTTCCATTTGAAATTTTGGTGGGTCTCTCTACTAGGGATTAAATATACCCGATGTGCCAAATTTTACTTACCGGCCAATATCTTCTTTATTTTAAAAGATAGAAACTTAATTAAAAAAAAAACATATTAAATTGGATCAAAAGTACTTTTAAATAACAAACAAAACACACCCCTCATTATCTAACCCCCTTGGAACCACCCCAAACTTTTTTTTTTCATGCAGCATTCTCATATATTTTTTAGTTATTTTGAAAGCACTATTTAATGATTTAACGATGTCTTATACTTTGTATTTACTCTAAGGGGAAGTAGCTAATATAAAAAAATATGGTTGGTGTTACTCATAAATTAACTTTGATATTTACTATAATAAAAACATGCCAAGAAATCAGTTTAAATAAAACCAAAAAAACTTTTAATTCTCGCATTATAACTCTCCTGTGAACCAACCCCTAACTTCCTTTTTAAACATTACCCTTTACGAAATAAAAATAATAAAACTTATTTTTTTTTTGAAAAAAGATTATTTTTTTATTTTTTTCGTTTTTCCAAAAAATAATTTTTTCTTAAAAAGAGTTTTTTTCTTAAAAAGAATTTTTTTTGATAAAAAAATTGATTTTTTTTTAATTTTTTCAAAAAAAAAAATATTTTTATCTTTCAAAAAAAAAAATTAAAAAAAAAAACATTTTTTCTCTCCTAGTAGGAGTTGATTTCTGCCACTTTAGATGTTTCAGTTCTTTGTGCAATTTTTACTAATTAAACCCAAGAAAATAGCTTTAAAGAACTTTTTATTTATTAAATATAATTAATTATATTTATTACCAATTAATTCAATCAATAATTAGCTAAATATTATGAAAAAATAAAAAGAAAACTAAATTCTTAAACGTCATTTCAAAGTATTTATTTGAGCAAATGTCATTGATCAGGACTACTTGATTTTTATGAAAATTTCAAGAAATATCATTTCTGTTAATAATTTGTTTTACTATTTGAATAAAAATAGTTAAATAGTGCTAGTAGTGAAAAAACTAATATATAAACTACGGTAGAGAAGACTATTATAGCCTCGCACTCTTAAATCCCTCGCTCCTACGCAGCTCTGGATTTAATATGTTCGGCTTTAAAAAATTCACTACCTTGGTTTACAATTACTATTATTATTTGAATAAAGCCAGTTAAATAGTGCTAGTAGTGAAAAAACTAATATATAAACTACGGTAGAGAAGACTATTATAGCCTCGCACTCTTAAATCCCTCGCTCCTACGCAGCTCTGGATTTAATATGTTCGGCTATAAAAAATTCACTACCTTGGTTTATAATTACTATTATTATTTGAATAAAGCCAGTTAAATAGTGCTAGTAGTGAAAAAACGAATATATAAACTACGGTAGAGAAGACTATTATAGCCTCGCACTCTTAAATCCCTCGCTCCTACGCAGCTCTGGATTTAATATGTTCGGCTATAAAAAATTCACTACCTTGGTTTATAATTACTATTATTATTTGAATAAAGCCAGTTAAATAGTGCTAGTAGTGAAAAAACTAATATATAAACTACGGTAGAGAAGACTATTATAGCCTCGCACTCTTAAATCCCTAGCTGCTACGCAGATCGGGATTTGATACGCTCGGCTATAAAAAATGTCTTCTCTACCTTGGTATATAATTACTATTTTTCAATTAAGCTTCTATCTTTTAAAATAACGGAGATATTGGCCGGGAAGTAAAATTTGAGACACCCAGTATACAATAACAACAAAGTAATACATTTACTTGACTTCTCCACTTGTGAAGAAAACTTTTATATCGAATTACTAACAAAACCGTCTGTTTTCTTAATGTAATACTTTTTTTGATACTATTGGATAATATGAATCAAGACACTAACAAAATTTACGTCCTTTTCCATAAAGCATAAAACATATTAAGTCTGATAAGTTACTGCAGGACAAATTACCAAGTGTTATAACTTTCAAAGTAGTTACTAAAAGTTTTCTATTTTTTATCATTTTTAGATGTGATCTTTTATTACAATCTACTTTCTTGCTGAACTAATTATAGTTATAATAATTATTATACTCTAAGTAACCTTCAGATACAAGGCTAAAATAAGTTTAATTTTAACATTAAATTTTTATATAGAATAATAATAGAATAATAGTAAGTAAGGTAATAATTACACTGCACTACCATTTTAGTTGATTCTAGACCTATTTGATGAGCTGTTTTCGGAATATTTCTTCGTTTTTTTGGATCAGCTCGTTTTTTACCTATAGTTGTAATTAATAGTTATTTATGGTACTAGTGGGTAAAGTAAAATATTGCCCATGAGAAAATTAACGTCAGCCAAGCAGGTTAATTTTCGAGAGGACAATATCGGTTTACCCATGAGTGCCATACAAGGTTTTATCCAATAAATAGCTTAGGAATTCATATTTTTATTAAAAATTTTAATGACATTTACAAGAAAATAATTTGACAAGTGACAGTTGAGTGGGTAAAATAAATAATTATCCACTCAATAAAGTAAAAGCCACTCGGGGGTTATTATTGAGTTTATCTATTTAAAATAAAGCTGGTAATTGTCTTATTATCTTTATGTATTGGATAAAGTATAATTATTTCTTTTCCGTGGATTGGTTCTCTATTAATAGGGCTCTAAGCCAAAAAAATGGATTCAAAATATCTTACTTCTTTAATTTTTATAGGATTCTAAATTCAAAAAATGAGATTTATTTCCAATTTTTGCTATATTTTTATGAAAATTATAAATAAATACTAAAGATATGGCTCTGATTTTTATGAGCGACACTTACATATGAGATTTATAAAAATAAAAAAAGTTTTAGATTAAATCCATTAACGGATATTTTACGGGGAGTTATTAAAAGCAGAACAATAATATTTTGAATTATTTAATGTTTATTTAATGTTATTTTAATGGTTTAAAGCAAGGAGAAAAAGCTTTTTTTTATTTTTTTGTTTATTATTTTGTTATTTTCATAATTTTAATTTATATTGTTGCTGTTTTAAAAATAAATAGAATACTTCAATATATTTTTTTTCTACTTTGGATAATCCCCGGTAAAATCTCTGTAACTGGATTAAACCAATTTTTTTTTATTTTTATAAACCGCACATATGTGTTAGTATTGCTTATAAATATTAGAGTTATATCTTTAGTATATATATATATATATATAATTTTTATCAAAATATATCGAAAGAATGCGAAAAAATCTCATTATTTTAAATTAGAAGCCTATAAAAAATAAACAAACAAATATATATTTTTTGGCTTAAAGCCTCATAAATTGAAAACCTCGACAAAAAAAATTCCAAAACGAGCTGATCATGAAAAACGGAAATCAGCTCATCAAATATATCAACTATAAGGTAAATAAAAAAAAGTTTATTTTTGTCGAGCAGTGTTATTAATACTTAGTTTACACATTTTAATCAATAAAAGTGACGTTTTAATTGCCCTGTAAACAACAACCCACACGTTGTGTTATCGAGTTTCTAATCACAGAAATATGACATTATATTGAAATGTCAAGTAAATTTTGCAGAAATTTCATTTGCAAATCGGCCCAAGGGCCTCATGTCAACTTTGTTTTGTGTACTATCTTACTTACCGCACTTGTACTTTAAATAACTATTATATAACAAGGAAATAAACTTTGACAGACCTGCTATGTTTTCGTTCGCCCCATTTTTGTTGCTCTGTTCTTATTCGCGCTATTTTTTTGCGCTTAACAAGATGTCGTCTGTATAAACTAGCGTTTTCTATTTGGTTTCAAAAAGTAACAATTTTGCGACTGGATTACTTAAAAAATACTTTAAAAAATAAACTCTATTGGTGAACTAAAATTTGGGTAACTTTATAGTCGGAGAGCTGGTGACCATTTTTATTTCATTATTTGCTCCCGGCTATATAAAATCGTCTTATTGAGTAAAAAAAAAGATATATATATACAGGGCGGGCCATCTAAGACGTACAGGGCGTTTTTTGGAGTTATTTCTAAAGCTGCCAATTTAAAATTGATACTATTGATTATAGACCCAATAAGCTATAAATCTGACTAAACAAAAATTTTTAACTAGCTTTTTTGGAGTTATGGTCATATGAAACTGAATTTAATTGGTAAACTTTAGTTAAAATTTCTAAAATCTGAAAAACTGTTGCGTTTTCTTTAACGTTCCATACTTTTCATAACTAATAACGTTAGTTTTAAGACAAAAAACTGAAATTAAAAAATAGTTATTTTTAAAATTTTTTAATAGTTTATGAGTTGAACGCAAGTAGATAAAGCTTGCTGTGACACTTTACTAAATCTTGTAAAATGACAATTCACTTGTCAGTGGTTTGAATAATTTTGAAAATGTTAGTTTTTTATTTATGAACAAAAAAAATACTTAATAATTATAATAAATAAATATATATTTAGAAAAATAAAATAATAGCATGTATTAGGAAGTTACAGTTTGTAAACCATGGTTTGGCGAAAAATTATTATTCAGTGAGAAGTTTTAAAATTATAACTTGGAAGTGATAAAAGATTATAAATAAGCAAGAAAAGCCTGGTGCATGTTTATTTTTCAAAAAAATAGTGCAGTTTTACCTCGAGTTTTACTTAAATTTGGGTTTTACTTGTCTCGGAAGCCAAGAGATACAAGAGCTAATACAATGAACTAAATTATACTTCTAATTGCTTAACTTAAATAAAAATTCAAATACGTATCTATTTAGTTTTTTTTATTTGTTTTTAGTTATAAATTTATTGTGTAGACCTTATTTTTATAAAAGTTCTTAAAACGTTCAAAAACTACATGAATTCAAATTATGCTGGTTGGTGATAAAATTCAGAAGCACTTTTAACTGATACCTATTTTTTAGTCCATTTTTCACTAATTTATCAAAAAAATAAGTTTATTGTTTAATTTCGAACATAGTTATTGCGAAAGAAAAAGTCAGTTGACATCATAGGTAAAATAAATTGACATTTATGAAAGACTCACGATTAGAAAAATTTTATCACAGCAAACTAAATAAAATCATTTTATTTAAATACACTGTAAGAAAATTTTAAAATTATTAATTTTTCAATTTAGATTTTTCGTTTAAAAAATTGAGTTACTAGTTACAAAAAGTATTGAACGTTAAAGAAAAAGCAAATATTTTTAGATTTTCAAGTTTTTAACTAAACTTTATCATTGAAATTCAGTTTCATATGGCCGCAACTCCAAAATAAAAGCTAGTTAAAATGTTTTGTTTGGTCAGACTAATAGCTTATTGGGTCTATAATCAATAGTTTTAATTTTAAATTGATAGCTTTAGAAATAACGCCAAAAAACTCCCTATACGTCTTAGATGGCCCGCCCTGTATATGTCTTAAAGTAAATTCAGATTAAACTATTTTCAAATTGCTAGACTCCGAATACGATTCCTTTGGGTGCTAGAAGCTCCAAAAGCTATGACAATGAGCTACCAAAAAATCTACTTTTAACTTGCCGAGTCATATACATTACATTTATTACATTCAGAGTAGGCTATTTTCATAGTTATACACAATAATTCTGGAGCCAAGGGATGAGAACAGTCTTTAAAAAGTGCCTTTAAAATATGTAATACCTAATTTTTTAAAGAAATGAGAACTTATGAAATGACATTTTGATTAAATAAAAATTAAAGAGAGTTTTTAGTGTTGACATATGTCAGGGGTTGTGTTCCGTACGCTGAACCGGCAACAAGTCTACGGCGCGATTGGTAATTCATTTAACGGTGTTTAGTCACAGCCAGACTATTTTATGTTAAAATGTGATTGTTAAGAAAATATTTATACTGCGAAACCGTTCTACATATTTAAATTGATTTAAATTGAATATTTGATGTTTGTGATGTACTTTTGTGGGTTAACCACGTTTTTTTTGTGAGGTTATGTTAATAAGAAATTATATTTAGTTGAAACGATTAGAGAGACTCGCTTCAAGTCGCTAATACTTGTACCTGGTCAATAAGAACGAGAGTTCAAGACCATTAAGTCCTTTTGGGTCACTTTAATTTAGTGTCCAAAAGGGCATTTTGAAGAAGAAGAAGAAGAAGAAGAAGAAGAAGAAGAAGTTTTTTTTGTGAGGTTATGTTAATAAGAAATTATATTTAGTTGAAATGATTAGAGAGACTCGCTTCAAGTCGCTAATACTTTTACCTGGTCAATAAGAAGGAGAGTTCAAGACCATTAAGTCCTTTTGGGTCACTAATTTAGTGTCCAAAAGGAAATTTTGAAGAAGAAGAAGAAGAAGAAGATGAAGAAGAGGAAGAAGAAGAAGAAGACATATGTCAGATAAAGTTTTTAAAGTCTTCTTTAAACTCTTAGCCTAGCGAATAGTTGTGTGAAACTGTGAAAATAGACTAATCTAAATGTAATAAATGTAATTTTTTTGACTCGGTAAGTTAAAAATATATTTTTAAGGGACCCCATTTCACCACGTTCTCGAGGCTTTTAGCATCCAAAGGACCCCGATCCAGGACCTAGCGATTTGCAAGTAGATTAATTTGAATGTACTTTAAGACATATATAAAATACAGCTGGGAGCAAATAATGAAATAAAAATGGTCACCAGCTCTTAGACTATTAGGAACCTAAATGGTATGACATTAAACTTGTGTCAGTGGCGGATCCACAGGGGATGGGGTAATGGGGTAATTACCCCCTTCCCCCAGGATAAAATAATGTAAAATTTGTAGGAAAATATTTTATTTTAAATATGCATTTTCATGTTATATTGTCATGAACCTACACTGAGAGCTCTTTACCGTAGTAAATACTAAACGTTTTTGCTTATATGGAACCCCACGAAAGTTAACATTCACTGGTTGTTACAATTACCAGAACTATAACAACATTAAGTATTACTGTAACAACCAGTGATTTTTAACTAAACTTTCGTGGGATACAATATAAGCAAAAACGTCTAGTATTTACTTCGGTAACAAGCTTTCAGTGTAAAACTAAAGAGTCAGTTTTCCGAACTAAAATCTATTTAACATTTTCTGTTGGTTCACTTCCAATGGAGATTTCTCCCGTTAGATTAGACAGGGACAAAAGTTCTACCCAAAAAGGATAGAAGACATACATACACTCCCACTTCCACCCAACCAAACAAATTCTGTATTTGTTCTTTGTTGAACAAATACAATATTTACTTGGCCGGGCGAAAAGTGTAACTATTTTATTTTTATTAAAGAAATTACTGGCGCCATCTAAATTTTAGTAGAATATCTTATTCTACAGATTCACATTAGCTATGATCGTTCGTGCCGCTCAGTGCTACACTTTCCGGCCAACCAAATAAATACAGTATTTGTTGTATGAAAAACAAATACAGTATTTATTTGGTTGGCTGGAAAGTGTAGCACAAATGAGATAGAGATAGGGTAGACATCTTTTGTTTCATAATTCTAGTTGTAGAGAGCTCCATTAAAAATTACTTGAGTCAGATAACCTGACATTGTTTTCACTGACATCCATTAAAAATAATAATTTTTGGATTTTACCCCCCCCCCAGGACTATTTCTTGTGTGAAGTTTAATCTCACTTTATTTAGGGACCCTAGGTAAATTCCCTTAAATATCTAAAATCCTCGCAAAAATTAATTGTTTAAAATTAAAATCTGTTATCAAAAACATTCAATAAACACTACAGTTTCGGCATGTTTGAACATTACTCAGTGCTTAATATCATAAATGACGTTGGTTATTATACACCTATATTATACTGTATATACACAGCGTGTCAAAAGTCTGCCCCACTTTAACTTTTAAACGGCTTAAGATATTAACTTGAAATTTAAAATACGTAAGTAACATAACCCAGATAATTTCTTGGTATATATTTTGTATGTTTAGGGGACACGATAAAGACAGGGTGGCAAGGGGGAGTTTTTTTTTAATAGAAAGGGGGGTCGTGTGATACATCACTTTAAAGATTATAAAATTCTCTATTTGCACACATATTGTTTTATTTTTTCGGAGAAATTTTTGGCGTTATTTTAAAGCCCCAAAAATGGGTATTTCGTCAAAATTTCTTTAAAAAAAATAAACAATTTTTGAAAAATGGTTAGTTTCTTGATTCAAATACATCAATTATACTTTTAAACTAATTTTTAACGATTTAAATAAAATTTTACAAAAAAAAAATCTTAAAAAATCGCATTTTTTAGCAGAAAAAGTTGAAACATAGAAACCTTAAAAAAGGTATAAAAAATTAAAAATTATATAGAATATAGAATTTTATAAGCTTTAAAATTATGTATCACACGACCCTCTTTCATTTAAAAAAATGTCCCCCTTGCCCCCCTGTCTCCATTGTGACTCCTAAGCATATCAAATATATACTAAAAAATTATTTGGGTTATGTTATTTAAGTGTTTTACATTTCAAGTTGATATCTTAGGCCATTCAAAATTTAAGGGGGGGGGGCGGACTTTTGACACGCTCTGTATACACAACAAACTATATTGTATAGTTTACGTATAATAAATTGAACACAACTAAAACTAAATTCATATTAATATAGGGACCTAGTATCATATATATCACAGTGTTGCATAATAGAAACATACAACTTTGCATAAAGCATATGCAAATTTGAAGCAAGCCGTGAAAACATATAAAGGTACAGTTTTAACTCTTAATTTCCCACTCTTATAACACTACTCCATAACATCCCTACTTTTCAAAAACTCCGCAAAATCTTTAGGTACTGTTTAATATCCATACTGCGAATAAAGTCGTATTAATGGTGCAGGTCGTATGCAAAACAACTTAACGCTATAATATTTGGTCCAAAATTTAAGTCTGAAGTGTGAAATCGTTCTTGAAATATCGTTAAGTTGTTTTGCAAGCGAACTGCACATATAATACGACTAAACCTCAACTTTGTTTTTTTATTTTAGAGTTTTTCCCCAAGATAAGCTAGTAACTAAAAATAAAATTTTCTAAGAAAATAAAGTTTTTTGTTCAGCCAGCAAATAATTCATTATTAAGAGGGGTTTCTGGTGAAATCGACCTTTTTTTAAAATATATATTTTTTTTCGTAGAAAAAAATATATTTAATTGTAGGGCTTTCTTATACATATACAGGGTGAGTTTTTTAAAGTGTTACAAGGGAATATCTCGAAAACAGTTTAAAAAAAATTTGTGAAATTTTGGTGAAGTAATAGGGAGGCAGGGAGACATATTTAAACATATTTTTGACACATACCCCCCCTCCCTATTTTGAGGGGCGGGGGATAACTTTGAAATTTTAAATATGATGATGTACTTTTTTTTTAATTCGAATCTACTTAAAAAACTAGGTATATATGCAAAAAAGAAATTGATTTGCTTTCACAAAAATTTATTAAATACTTATTTTATTTATACATATAAAAGTAATTACCTTAGCTTTTCTTTCAGGGATTTGTAATTACCTGTCTTTCTTTGAATATAATTTACCAGAAAAACTGAAAAAAGTATTATAGACTTCACTCGAGTACAATATTCGTTATTCCAAACTTGTTACAGAATATACTATTTTATTCGATTGAATCCAAAAACGGCACTTTTTGTTTATATTTTGCTGGCGAAAAGTTGTACTTTGTGGCCCTAGGGCCAAAAAGTTTTTTTGGCCCGCTAACTAAAACTTTTTATTTTTAAGCTTTTTTTAAATAAGATGCTTTTATTAACTGTATGTTTATAAACAAATATGTTATTTTATTTACTGTATATTTATAAACAAATATGATCTTTTGGTCACTTGATCTTTTACCATATGTTCTTTTTGAGCAGATTCAAGTGTTATAGTCATTTATAATAAAAATTTCTTCTATAACATAATCTCAAAACATATGGTTTGTACTTGGTCTGTATTCAACCACTAAAATTAATCACAAACTCAAAATTTCAATTGTAAAATCAATTACCATATTTATAATATTTATAGAACGGTTTCAAAAGTATTAATATTTTCATAACAAATACATTTTAACACAAATTAATCAAAACACTAAGCTAATTTGAAAATGAAACCGCACGCAAAAGAAACGATTCAATTGTTTTTTTTAGTGACTTGATTGGATAGAAATTTGTCATGGATAACTAGATAGTAAAAGGAAATATTGTTTGCAATTTCAAATTTAATTTATTTTAATAATTTATTATAATAAATTATTAGTATTAATTATTAGTAACAATCGAATAAAATATATTATGTAGTACACGGGCGAATACTTAAATTTTAATTTCTTAGGTTAATTACCCTCGGGCCGGCCGGCCCTCGGTTTCTAAAAACCTCGAAATCGAAAAATTTAACTGTTCGCCCTTGTATTAATAACTATTTTAAATACTTTGTATGAAAAGCCCTGTATCCACTTATGACAGCATACCATTTCATGTAAATTGCACTGAATATCAAGATTTATTTAATATAATATCGATTCCAAATAACGTTCTGTACGTTACGTTCTATAACTGGATACATTATTTTAATTGCTCTCTCTCTGTGGCTTAAATTATACAATATATGGAAATTAAACTCAGAATATGCGCTAATGAAAATACTTAAAGGCAAGATTTGTACCCTACCAGATTAAAGTTAACATAAACAACAGTCTTAAGCATACCGTTACCATCTTTCCAGACTTTAACTATGCAGAGCCATTTCGAAGAAACAGTACTAATTTGGATTACTTTAACAACTTAAACAACAAATCCACTTAATTTAATTTTAACATTTTATAATACAGTTTTTGACGAAAAAGTCCTATCGGTAGCACAAAAAGTACTACTATTACTTAATTATAAGGACATAAATTTTTAATTTTAAATAAAATTATAAAAATTTTAATTTATTATTCCATCAATCTATTGTCTACATCTAGCAATATATGGCGCACAAGTATACATCAATCTTATGACTTTACTTCTTTTGCGAATACAGTCAAAATTGAATCAGCGTACATAGTTGACTATTGGTACTGAAGAGGGCCAGCAGCCTGACACTACCAATATCACTGTTCGATGGTTAGAAATTAGATTGATGAAATAATATATTACTTAATTATAATTACTATTATTACTTAATTATGGCAAATCGTCCGATCATTTAAATGTATTTATTTTAAGTTATATTCTTTATCGTCCATTTAAAACCCATTTAAAAACCTTAGCACCTAATAGGCACTGCCTATATATTTGATTGTAATTCCTATATGTTGAGGAATAAATAAAACGTTGCTACATCACCTGACTGCTAATCTTTAGGTGATGATTTATTCATTATCTATTTTTTGTGGAAACTTTAGCATCCTAATTTATTTGCACATCACATACTCCAGTATCGTAAAAAAGAACAAAGTTGACTTATGATTTTTTTATGTTAACGTTGTGGATTTTTTTCTAATTTAAACTTATATACAGAGCGGTCCAAAACTCACCCCCCCCCCTCTTAGCTTTTGAACGATTTGAGATATCTACTTCAAATTTAGAACTCTTCAATAAGTAAACTATCTTTTGACACTTCCATCTCTTAAAATGTGGGCAGGGGGGCATAGAAGGAAAGGAGGGTCGTGTGTTACATCATTTTAAATCAAATAAAATTATCTATTGGACTGTATATTTTTTATTTTTTAAACTATTTTTTTGAGGTTTTGATTTTTCAATTTTTTGTGCTAAAAATTTCGATTAAGTTTTTTTTTTGTAATTTTTTTTATGTTTATTATATATTATTAGTTTAAAGGTATAATTTAAGTTTTTTGATCATGAAATTAGTAATTTTTTAAAAATTGTTTGATTTTTTTAGAGAAATTTTGACAAAAATACCCATTTTTAACCCTATTTTAAACCCAAAAAATGATGTTTAAAAAAATTAAATAAACATAGTTAAATGGTAATTTCATAATCTTTAAAATGATGTATCACAAGACTCTCCTTTCTATTTAGAAAAATGTCCCCTTATGCCCCCTGCTCACATTTTAAGAGCTGAAAGTATCAGATATGTGTTAAAAGATAGTTTGAGTCGTCCTTATTTAAGAATTCTAAATTTGAAGTCGATCTATCAACTCGTTCAAAAGTTAAGTGGGGGGGGGTGACTTTTGGAACGTTCTGTATGTACTCGATAGAGAATATGGGCGTGCCTTTGAAATTCGCTTACATTAGGCACTTGGGAGCAATGCTATAAATCTGATTTTCTGGGTTATATTTAAATTTTTATTGGGGTAGCTATTTCATGTCCCTAGTAATATAAATGTCATATATCACACTTTCCCGTTAAACGTATAAATATTGTCCTTTGCTAGGTTATATTTTCTACTAAGGAAATATTTACTACAACAGTTTTTTGATGTTTTAAAATACGTTTCAACAATTTTGCATTCATGTGATAATATTCTGGCATATTCTCGGTGA
Source organism: Brachypterus glaber (assembly GCA_958510825.1). NCBI lineage: Eukaryota > Metazoa > Arthropoda > Insecta > Coleoptera > Kateretidae > Brachypterus > Brachypterus glaber. The sequence continues at coordinate 5,097,221 of OY294049.1, read as the reverse complement.
CACTGCAGTACTGTACAGTATTACTGTAATACGGACTATGCGAAAAAAAAACGATTTTTGCTGTTTGCTAATAGATCAGTGGATAGATAGACCGTATAGAGGGTCTATAGGAAATAACTATACAAAGTTAGAATAAAGTTAGTTTTAGATGATCTAAACTTTAGATTTAGTGTTGAAAGGAATGATCGAAACCATACCTTACTTTAGAAACTCCACATTTCTAATTTTACATGAAAACAAAACAGATGGATGAATTTTGCCTGTAAATAGCGAATTAATTAATAAATTGTCACATTTTTAGATTAAAGTGGCACAGCGCAAACGCAATCGTTCAAAACAAATCAAGTAAGTACGAACTTAGGCTACACTGAAAAGGGAAAGGATATCGGCTTAGTTGTGTATGTGTTCCCAGACAATCAGATGACGTTTCCGACCTACTATCGATGTCAGTTTTAGTTCATATTCGTAACGTCATACATACGTAGCATATCACTCGTCGACAGGACGTCAGTTTTTGGTCATATTGGTCCCCGACGTGCTATCGACGTCAGTTTTAGGTCATATTTGTGACGTCAAAAGTATAAGTATGAGTATGAGTATGAAATCCTGTCATAGGATTTCATATTATAATATTGCCCTCTCTAAAATTAATCCACTTAATTTCAAAAGAAACGTGAAAAGTAGTAAGGTGGCTTAGTTCTCAGTTCTTAGTTTAGATAGACGCGACTCCAGGGGACGGTGAGGCGACTTCCTCTCTCAAGTGACTGGGCTTTTAAGGAAAATAACCGATTTTTTAAATTGGGTATTTATTGCCTAAAATTTAAATAACTAAATAACATACCTACACAATCGTTCACATTCTTAGTGAAGCAAGACGAAGGCTTTTAACAGCAAACCGCTTCAAGATTTTTTCGCATAGAATCTAGCATTAAAACATGTATTGCAGTGTGAAATATTTAAAAAATACAGCGGAAATTACTTTTCATTTGGGAGCAGTTGCAGTTTATTAACAGGTTAATTTTTTTATAAAATATAAATATAGATTAACGAAAGAAAACTTTGTTATATAATGTAATTTGAAAATGCAATTTAAATATTAATTTCCAGAGAAAAGCAAATTTACAAATTAGGACATTAAATATTCAACATAAATTTAAACTTATCTACTTATACAATTTTAATAAAAACTTTTATAAAGAGGATTTTTTTCAGAAATAAATAAAATATTAAAGTGATTATAATGATTATTTTTTAACGTTTAGGTCCTACTAAATCATGTAAAAGTAATTCTGACCACGTGTTTATTACTGTCCAGTCATATTACAGTTATATATGAAAATATTTCACTAAATGCTGCTTACATAGCGCCCATGGCGTTCATTAAGTTGTGTGCTTTAAAGACATGAAAGTGGCAGAGATTAATTTTTATCTTTTTATTAAAAAAACAATATTTGAAAAACAGATTGATCACGGAGGATGATAAAGAAAAAAGTAAACAATGAAAAGTTTTTGCTGTATAAAATATAATAAATATTTATTAAAAAAAGTAAAAAACATAATATTTATAAAACAACATTCTAATTTTTAATTTATTTGAAAAACTAAAAAAAAAATATATGGCGCATTTCTTGTGTTTCTAGCTTTTAACGATTTAAAAAGTAAGTCAATTAAAAAAAAAAAAAAACTAAAGATAATGAAATCTGTGGCCCAGTTTTGAGCTCATCACCTTAAAACATGCAAAAAAATCTTATGGCGCTTTTTTGATAGTTTCTGTTCGTTGAATGCTCATTTAAACAAAAATCAACTCAACAACGTTTGACCTTGAAATGCTCAAAACAATAGCTTTATTTACATCATTTAATGTCAAAAACTAAAGAAATAGTAATTATATACCAAGTTAGAGAAGATATTTTTTATTAGCCGAGTGCGATGCTAAAATAGTCTTCTCTACCGTTGTTTATATATTAGTTTTTTCACTACTAGCACTATTTAACTATTTTTATTCAAATAATAAAGTAAATTATTAACAGAATATTTCTTGAAATTTTCATAAAAATCAAGTGGCCCTGCTCAAATAAATACTTTGAACTGACGTTTAAAAATTTAGTTTCTTTTTTAATTTTTCTAATAATATTTAGCTAATTATTTATATTAATTGGTAATAATTATAATTAATTCTATTTAATGAATAAAAAGTTATTTCAAGCTATTTTTTTGAGTTTAATTAGTAAAAATTGCACAATGAACTAAAAAATCTAAAGTAGCAGAAATCAATTGTTTATAAAATTTACACCTAATAGGAGAGAAGAAATTATTATTGCTATAGGTGAAGAAAGTTGATTTCACAGTCTGAAAACATGATAAATAATTATATATAATTATATAATTATAATTAATAAAAAACAGCAGATCGGGTACTAATGGCTTTATTACTATATAAAGTTTAAACTATTGCCAACGGTCTCGTTACTGGCTAGTTATTTTCTCAAGGCTAGAAAGAATGACAAAACGAATTACAAAAAGGCTGAAGTTATTTAACCAACAAAATACTTTTTCAACAATTTTTGGTTTACAAAGTACGGGGAACCTATATTAAAATTATTAAAAACTTATTTAAGTTGCTAAAATAGTTAAGAAAATCAGGAAAAAAACATAACTAGCTATACAGACGGCACCACAAGAATAAACTAAAAATAGTAGTAGCATTTCTACAGCATCGCCCACACACCCGTGGGAAAAAAGCTTAAAATAATCCCTGGGTTTTTGACTTTTGGTTTTCTTTGCTCTCCTGGTATAAATTGTCAATAGCAGAAAATCAACATAGCAGACAATATCTATAACGTGGCTATTAGTATGCAGCAGACACTGGTCTATTTAGTATATTGATAATTTACGACACGTTTTTAATAAGTAATCCAACGGCTTGCAAAGAATATTAATTTTGCCGCACGACTTGCTAATGTCGTGCCAAGAAATCTCATTTAAAAGAAACTACCTATGTAAAATCTATAGTCCGCCAACAAAAATATTAAGCAGTGAGTGAGCGAAGTTTAAAGTGTTAATAGTTATTTTTGTATTTTTTTTATAATAGTTATTTTTGTATTTTTTTTTGTATTAGGAGCGCCAAATGGCTGATCAGCAATCACACTAAAGCAGAAATCACATTTTGCGCTCGTAATTCAAACAAAATTTTTTCTACGATCTTAAATAAATAAATATATAAATTTCATGCAGTAAATAACCTAAAAAAGTGCAATTTTCTGAAAATATTGTGGTTTAGAAGTAAAATCCTCATCAGTGTCACTCTCCATAATTCCTTCATGGCAACATATATATAACACACAACTATTTAGCACACGAAATGGAGATTTGATTAAAAATAAATAATAATTTCATATTAAAAAAAATGGCGGAACACAACATCTTGTAGCATATTCTTGATAGCTGTTTTACGATTGACACACCGGTTGCACACTCTAGAGCGCAAAATTCAATTTTGCGCTTGCTGTCATGGCAATGAGCAGAAAAGTAAAATGGTAAGAAATAGGTTATTTTGCGATCTAAAAACTTCATTTGTTTTTGTAGAAATGTTAACTTTTCTATTAGAACTTAGAAAGCATAATAGTTATTTACGGTACTACCCAGGAAACCAAAAGACGTATTTATGACGTCAATTACTGGGCACTACATGTCGTCATATTATGACGTCTTTCTGTCATCTAGGAACGTATCATTACTGACGTTATACAACGTCAGAACAATATGTGGCTCCACCTATAGCCTTAGCATTAAGTTGACGATCAAAAACTGACGTCTTGTCAACGTCTGATATGCGTCGTATGTATGACTTCACAAATATGACCTAATACTGACGTCAATAGTACGTCGGGGACGTCATCTGGTTTCCTGGGTAGTGTGTAGAGTAGAATATTGCCCAGAAGACAAAACGTATATATTTTACCTTTTAAAAACGTCATATATTAAATCAAGTAGGCTGCTTGAACACTTATCTGAAACAATTTCAAGTCAAAACATTGGCAGTTTTCAAGAAAACTGCTCGTGTTTCGAAGTTAAAGTTATGCTGATATAAATTCTAACCGTATGTACGTATTTTTTCTATTTTGCGACTCTTATAAGCTCATATTCTTATAGGCCCATAAGAGGTGTGTACTTTTTTTCTTTTGGGTTGGCAACAGACAAAAGCTTATCGCTTGACGTTTTCCGTGCAAATATCAACGTCAACTTTAATTTTCTACAAAATTTTGTCTTTAGGTTATTTTTTACCGTGTTAAAATTGTGGCTTGGTTAATTGCAGAGAAAAAGGGAAGACATGAATATAAAATATTTCAAAACATAATTTCTTCTAACAATTTTAAATATGGCGAAAACTGTAAAGCAAACTCGAAACAATAATCCCTAAATCAGTCATCAATTTAAATGTAAGTTTTAAAAATTTTAGAGCAAAATAGAAAAAAATATGTAAAGCACTCGTTTTATAACACGTTTTTAGCGCACTAGTACTTTAGAAAACTTGCCGAAAGCTGTTTTCTAAACTTGTACTCGTGCACTAAAAACGTATGTTATAAAACTAGTACTTTAAGTTACTATTTTTTATTATAAACAAATTATTATAAATAAAAAATATTAAACCTTTATATATAATTTAGTTTTTAAATAATATTACAAAATATACAAAAAGTTAAAATTTCCAATTTTTATTTACATTTACATCAAAAACTTCAATATAGACTACCAACAGTAAAAAAAAAATTGGCGCTTAGTACGCTTTGGCTTTAGACCGACGAAATATACCAAACAAATTACAAACATAATAATTTTTCTACAACACATCTATGATATTTTTAGAATAATAAAATTAAAAAAAAAGAGTTTTGAAATAATTTTTTTTATGCTAAGCACTTTTTTCAATACTTAATATCATCAATAACACTGGTCGACAAAAAAAAAACCTCTCTCAATTTTATCTGATATATCATCTTCGATTATCTTTTTGATGCTGACCTCCATTTGTTGCCATCAGGTCAGGGTTCTGAGATAAATGCTACTGATTAAAAAATAAAATTAAATATCATTCTTTTCAGCCCTGAACAATTTTTTTTCTGGAACATTATATATCTTAAAGATGCAGTTTTACACGCAGATTTTAAAAATGTTTTGTTTTTTTAGATATCTTTAACGGTTTTCAAAAAACTGGAAAAAACTAAAAAAAAGTAAAATATTTTTTAAATGACCATTACTCAGTTAATACTAAAGCTTTTGAATTGTTTAATAACTCAATTTATTTTATTTTTTAATACTCAATAATTTCTTGTGAACCGATTTCATATCAAAAATTTATTTCCCGAGATATAAAGGGAAAACCACACCCTTGTTTTAAAATTTCGAAAACCACGCTTTTTTGGTGATTTATAAGTTTTATAGACGTATTTCAACATATATAAAAAAAAAACTAGTATTGGCGACAAAAGGTTAAGCCGAAAGGAAAGCTTGGAACCTATTATTTCTCTTACCCCCCAGAATATCTAGGTCTTCTAGAAAAATCTTCTAAAAAACGAAAACAAAAAGGTTATTTTTCATGATTTTATTTATCAATTAGATGGCTAAGCCCCCTCAAATTTACCAATCACCCCCCATCCCCCACCCCCAGAGTTTAAACCTTCTTAGGCTAATCACAATAAGGTACATAAATAACAATTTTAGGTGTCAAAATATATCCATTTTATTGTTTTTCACTTTTGTGTTATTGTGCTATATTGACCTTAAAATCGGGTTCAGCGCCTCAAAATTCATAGGAATACAATGGTTTCCAAAAATGTTTTTGACCTTTTTTTTTCTGTGGCCACACGTTAGCCACTCAAAAAAAAGTCAGGAATTAGTAAAAAACTCCTTTAATTGTCTAATTTATTGTAATTAATTATTTGAACGTTTCTTTTTTTTAAACTTAACAATTACACATTCATCGTACCAATTAAGATAAAAATATAACTGGGGACTTAATAAATCAAACTAATAATTAGTATAAACGAAGAAAGTGTAACGATATGTTTCAAGATAAAGTGCCATCAAACTTTCATGCTTTCGTTTAAGAACTAATAGCCCAGTCGATATGTCCCTTAAAACGGCTTCACCTGGAAAAAAATCTGCTAAGTAATGTTTTTATGGATTAATTAGGGCCAAGTCTCCTTAAAAATACAATAATTTTTCGACCTTGAAATCGATCCCGAAGTTTAAAAATTTCGAAAATTTCACAGAAAACTAGATTTTTTGAGTTTTTTTTAAATATATCCATTTCAGTTACCCTTTGAAAAAGTTTAAAAAAAAATATAGTTAAGTAAATTTTCTATAATTTTATTTTAATTTTTCCATACCTATTCAATAATAATTATTACAACTATTTTTCTATACCATTAACATGGGCGTAACACTCCAAAATGACCCCCCCCTAGGGGCGTTACGTAATACTTGAACGTTCCCTAAGGTGTTTTAGAGCACTACACGGTGCGGTAGAACAAAAATTTAGTTTGACTTTAAACTAAATCATTTTTTTAATAAACCGATTCAATAATATCCAGATCATTTATGGAGCAAAAACCGATAAATCCACTTTTTGCATATTTGGTCCTACATATCGATTCTTACTAATTTTATAGCGCTTTCTTGATATAGCGCATCATATACAAGCAAAATCCGATAATGATATGACCCATGAACAGTTTTTGCCAGTTTTAGGATTTTTTTATTTATTTTGGGATTACGCTGTACAAGCTTTCTGCTAATATTTCAAAACTGGATACATGGATTTATCGGTTTTTGCATGTTTTGCACATTTAAGGCTATAAAAAAGTTATTTTGGCTGATGGGTTATTTTTATATATGGAGCATATTTTATCTGAACAACAATGCTTATTTTTTAACTTCAACTGTTTTTTAGTTATTCAACATCGAAAAATGCAAAAATTTTCACTTAAAATAACCTAGTTAAGGGTAGAAACAGAAAATATGAAACAAAGTTGTTCGTTCAAAATGAGCTCTACTGATTGGTGTGAAAGGAAAGGCCCTAACTACCAAAAAACATTCTATGGCTCTAGTAACCTTCTAAATAAACCTTATATAGTGCTGTACGGCGCTTTAATTATATACTATGGAAAAATAAAATTCACACATTTTGTAGAAAATTAACTTTTCTTTCAAACCTTAACCAAAATCAAGTTATTTTGAAAAATCTAGTTTTATGTCATATTTTTAAAATGTTGACATTTTTTGAAACTTTCAGCTCGGTTTGAAGGTCGCAAAACTGATATATTATTTACGAAATTTTGTCCTTGTTAAAAAAATTGCGTTCCTGAGATTTTTCCAGTTAAGCACCTACCGACTGGACTACAAAGCAAGATTGGCTATCTTTTAAACTTTTTGACATATTTTTTACCAAGTTTAATAAAGACTGTTTTAGTTGTTTGGGAGCGTAAACGGAAATTAATTTTGCTGTTTGCATGCCTTGAAAATTACACATAAAAGATTTATGGATTTTTTTGACAATAAAATTGTTAGAAGCTTCATGTTAAAAATATTTTTTGTTTTATTTTTATTAATCTCATATTTCATATTCTATTAATTTTTTTTTGGATAGAATCAAGATAACTGGAGGAACTAAAGGAACTAAAGCCTTCAGATATCTTGAATGTAATGTACAATGACATGGTGACTTTTTTAGTTCATATAAAATTGATAATTATCAATTTTTATTTTACGAAAAAAAAATTCTTCAAAAAAATATGGCCCCTATATGGCGCCTATAATAGGGTAGGTTTTTAACGTTTTATAACAAGAGGTACATTTATTATTAACGAAGAATCAAGTTACAATGGCGATTTTTCCGGTTAGATTAGACAGGGACAAAAGTTCTACCCAAAAAGGATAGAAGACATACATACACACCCACTTCCACCCAACCAAACAAATTCTGTATTTATTCTTTGTTGAACAAATACAATATTTACTTGGCCGGGCGAAAAGTGTAACTATATTATTTTTTTATTAAAGAAATTACTGGCGCCATCTAAATTTTAGTAGAATTATCTTATTCTACAGATTCACATTAGCTATGTTCGTTCGTGCCGCTCAGTGCTACACTTTCCGGCCAACCAAATAAATACTGTATTTGTTGTATAAAAAACAAATACAGTATTTATTTGGTTGGCTGGAAAGTGTAGCACAAATGAGATAGAGATAGGGTAGACGTCTTTTGTTTCATAATTCTAGTTGTAGAGAGCTCCATTGAATTTGGAACCATTAATAAAATAATAAATAATAGCTAAACTATTTTCGTACTAAACAAACAATTATTATATAGATTGATTTATTATATAATAGTATCAAAATAAAAGTTAATTGATTTAATAAACAAATATTTATCAATAACAGCTGATATTTCACATAATTAACCTTAACACACTGGTCTGAAAACAATTTTTAGGTCAACTCTCATATATATTATAAAAAGTCCAAACCTAAGTTTTTTTCATAATTTAATTATTTAGGACCACTTGCACCAAATTTTGCTCTGGGATTATCTCGACTAAACCGAGTTTAAGTTAAAAATACTGCGTTCCGATTGGTTGACCGTCCATTTAATCCAAGATTAAAGTTAATCCATCGTTGGTGCAAGTGGCCCTTAGAGCTTTGACATCTTTTTAAAACCAAATTAAATCTATCGATGAGGTCTTGAGAAAAAAAGATTTTCATTTGTTTTGACAAAAAAAATGAGAATTAAAAATTATTTATATCAGAGTTTACGTCAAAAAGCGAGAAAAAAGTTTCTATTAACGTTTGTGTTCAATGGCTTCTTAGAGTACCTTTAAGGGGCATTTTTAGAATATAATTCCCTTCATAACTCAGGAACGGCTTAACTTATTGACTTGATTTTTTTACTGTAGCTAGTATGCAACCAATAAACATTATCATTTTATGACAAAAAAAATAAAAATAAATGTTTAACCAGGGGTGGACTTACCGTTTTACAGATAAATTAAGAGGCACCCATAACCTACGCCCCTGGTCAAAAAGTTCATTTTAATAAAACGTTTAAACATTTAATTATATTTACTGGTTTTATATTAAACCGATTCTGGGATATGAAGTGATAACGCTAGCTCCCTTAAAAAGCGATTTAGCTCCATAACGTCCAAAAAAACTCTTTTCTCATTTTTGAGGTAAAATCTGAATATCTGAAATAATTTTTAAATATCTCATTTTTTTTGTTAAAACAAATGAAAATCGTTTTTCTCAAAGACTCAAATTTGGTCTTAATATAATTATTAAAAAAAACTTGATATGAAAGTTGAGCTAAAAATTGTTTCCAGAACAGTGTGCTTCGTGTTAGTTTCTTCACCTAGTTTCTCCTGGAAAACCATTTTTGATTGCTTGCACTAATCAATTTTGTACATGAAGACTGAAAACATGTACAAATTCCAAATTATAATAATTATAAATTGGAGTTTGTACATATTGTTATGGAATTATTTCAGTACAACATAACTTATGAGCTAATTGCAATAATTAGTTGAAGTTTATATACCAACGAACTAATAACTCTTCTCTCTGGAATAGGCATTTCATTCGTTAAAACTGACAAAAACGTCGGCAGCATAAACATTCGTATGTCTTACTCGCACATATTTGTTCTAACAGAGACAACAATACCAGTTACTGGTAACTGTTATTGTTCAGGCTTGAATGTACCTACTATTTGTTCACAAACAAACCGAGATGTTGGCTATATTTTATTTTAACGGTATGCGTATTCTAGAAAGAAGAGTTATTAGCTCGTTGTTATATACGTTATTTACCTACAGATGTATTTTGTGCAAGTAACCGAAAATCGATTTGATACAAAGTTGAGAAAGTAACACAAGATATTTATTTTTAAGTGTGTTTTATCAACACATATCTTACTAAGTAAGTCTCGAGTTACAGTAAGCTTTTTTGCCTTAGACAGTTAACTCTTAAACCCAACCCATGTAAATTTAAAATTTATAAAAAGATACTTATCTACTTTCGAGTTGTTTCGGCGGGTCTAAATACTGTATAAATATTCTGTAAAATTTTTTGAGAAGATTTGATTTGACTCCTGTACCCCAGCACTAGTCTATTCTTGACATATTGAAGTCAACTGAGCCTAAAGCGCACCTGTCTGTACATTATAAATAATAAGGAATGTAGATGTTGGGGTCCGCGCTTTCGTTAAACAATCAAAAGCTAATATGGGAATAGTTTATATTGGGGTAGGTACCCCAGTAGGGTTAAAGGGTTAAGGAAACTTTATAAATGTTGGTACTAAATATGTGGAAACAAAAAGCTAATATATCTTCCTCTAGAATACCCATTTTTTTCATAAAATTAGAAATACTCTAAACAGGATCGGATTATCAGAGAGCTTTTTGTATAACAAAATTTTTCGTTTAATGTACAAATCCTAGTTACTTATGAGGGGATAAAAACAACATAATCTCATCTTACAATGCCTGCATTAAATATTCGCACCTGTAGGCTTGAATATCACAAACAAAAAATAGACGACGCGAAGCATATAGGACCTATATTATAGGTATATATGTGCGTATATGTCCATTGCACATTGTGCAAAAGAAATACTGCAGTGTTTACTCTTTGTTTATGGAACTAAAAGATATGAAAAATTAACTTGACACTCATACAAAAAACGGCAAAAAAAATCAAATAAATACGTAAAAAATAAGGCAACAAGTTAAACATGTGGCCATCATGTCCAAAAATGATCCAAATAAACAATAACAACCTTTCTGGATTTATGTGCTTCACATGCTTGGTGCCAAAAAATAACTCTAATTTCATTGTGACCAGCATACGTATTAAAAACATTATTAACCCTCTATGGCCCGAATTAATTCTTTGGAACCTGAACTCTCTTGAAACTCGGTTGTACTCAGTAAGTAAACACTTACTGTGCCATAGCTAAATTTTACTATAGTATATTAGATAGATAGATAGATAGATAGATATGTTTATTAAACTTCTAGAAACATTTGTTACATAGTTATCTATAAATTAGTAAAATAAACTAAGCCCACACTTAAGTAATTAAATACTTGTATGTGTATTGAGCCAGAAAAGAAATATAGATATAATAATTATGAATAATAAATAATAATAGATAATAAATCTTAGGACTAAACTTACCCAGCTAAAAACAGAAGCATTAGACAACATAATCTCAAAATCTAAATAATAGTACTTAATTAATAATTAATAATAACTACCAATAATTAAAAATGATAAAAATGATAGAGAACAAAAAATAATAGAGAATAAGAAAAAAAATATATAAAAATATATATATATACATCACATACACATATATATATACACATATATATACATATACACATATATACACACATATATATACATACATACACATACACACCCATACACACCCATTATAATACACATATACTTACATAAGTTAAAAGATAGTCTAATTATTTTTTTTATCAATAAGATCATGTATTTCAGTTCTTGGTACACCTTGTATATAAGTTTTGCATTTTCTTTTAAATATATTAATTGAGCGAATTTGTTTTAAATCGTTAGGTATTTTATTAAAAACTCTTGTTGCAAGATACAAATGGGATCGTTGACCAACGGTTTTTTTCATTTTTGGAACCTTATTTTGTGATTTGTTTCTTGTGTTATATTCATGTGATATAATATTGGTTTTATTTTTAAACTGTAGCTCACACAGTGCATAACAGTATAGTTGCCGGGGGTCGAAAACTTTTGCTTCCTCAAATAAATGTTCTGTAGAATAGGTTTGCTCTTTATTTAGTATTGTTTTTAAGAATCTGTTTTGTATTTTATTTAATTTATCTAGATGTGAGTTTAAGACTCCTCCCCAAACAGCTATACAGTATGATATATGTGATTCTACCAAAGCTTGATATGTAATTATAAGATTTCTTTTATTTATAAACTCTTTTATATATTTAAACAGATATAGTAGAGACCTTAACTTTTTTACAACGAACTCAATATGATATTTCCACGTTAAATGACTGTCAATAATTAATCCTAGGTATTTTGTTTTGTACGTCACGGAAATTTTTAAGTTATCAGCAATACAGAGTTCTTTATATTTTGGTAATGATGAGGCATATGAGCAAAATGGTATAAAGAAGGTTTTATCAAAATTTATAGTTAAAAGTTTATGATCAAACCATTCCTTAATCAACTTCAAATCCTGTTCCACCTTTTTCTTTAAAATTTCCCAATTTGCTCCTGTATAAAATATAGCCGTATCGTCTGCAAAGCTGATAAGAATTCCACTCGTATTTATATTAAATAATGTGTTTAGATATAGGATAAATAACAATGGCCCCAATATAGTGCCCTGTGGGACACCATATTCAACAGTTACAAACTTACTACGATTTTTCCCTAATTTGACACACTGTTTTCTATCTGATAAGTAACTCTGAATTAGGTTTAATGATATGCCTCTTATACCAATGTTTTCCAAGCAGTCAAGTAATAAAGGATGAGGAACGGTATCAAAAGCTTTACAGAGATCGAGAAGAACACATAGGGAGGGTATTTTTTTGTCCATTGAATTGTATATGTTTCCGGTGAGATTTAAAATAGCATCTTCTGTGGAAAGGCCAGTCTGAAATCCATACTGATTTCTATTTATAATTTTATATTTTTCGACGAAGCCTAAAATTCTTATTTTTAATACTTTTTCAAATATTTTAGATATACACGTAATTAGTGATATTGGACGATAATTTGCAGGATCCAACCTTTCTCCTTTTTTATATACGGGGACAATAACTGACTGTTTAAGTATGCTTGGAAAAATTCCTGTCTCAAAGGACTTGTTTATTAGAAAACTTAACGGTTCGGATATTTGATTTGCAGTTTCTTTTAGTGTTTTTGTGTCAATCGCGTCAATACCGACTGCCTTTGTATTTTTTAGTGAATTTATAATATTCAGTACCTCGTTATTATTTGTTGGACTTAGAAATATAGAATGAGGGTTTCTAGTATATTTTTCTGTATATCTACGATTCTTTTTTATTTTTCGAGCTAACTTGGCACCTACTTGGGAGAAAAAATTATTAAAAATATCACAAATTTCTTTTGGTTCCGTTACTGTCTGATCATTATTTTTTAGTTTTGTTATTTCCTGTTTCTTATGTTTGGGTTTTTTAATTTTATTTAATGTATTCCATAGACTTTTAGGTGTGTTTTTGTCTTGTTCTATCTGTGATTTATAATAATTATATTTAGCTTTTTTTATAATTTTCGTTAGATTATTTCTGTATAGGGTAAATTCTTCTTTTAAAGCTATATTATTTGGGTTTTTTTGTACGGAAACATACATTTTATTTTTAGTTTTTATTGAATTTATTATTGCGTTTGTTACCCAACAGGTCTTCTTATTTACACTTTGAATTTTTATTTGTTTGCTATTTTTTTCAATATTTTTATTGAAGTTATTTAAAAAATATGTAGTGGCTGATTCTACCGTGTTATGAGCATATAATAAATTCCAATTTTCTGTTTGTAAACTATTTCTAAGGCCTCTATAATCTATTTTTTTAACAAACTTATATTTCTTTAAATTAATTTTTTGTCTTTCGTTATCAAAAACAATTTGAGCTATAATAGGTTGGTGGTCGGTTATTCGAGTAGATATAGTTATTGGTAGTATATTTTCTATGTTATAATTTGTTTTAATGAATATGTGGTCCAAACACGAAGATTTTTTTGGGTTGGGATGAGTGACTACATTAATAAACGATTTAAACCCTCTTTCGCTCATAATATTTAGATATTCTTGTGTGGTTTCTTTATTTTTTTCGAGTATATTTATGTTTATATCACCAACAAAAATGCAAAAGTCAAAATTTAGGGGCGTTCTGTTAAAGTAGTTTTCTAAATCGGAGTTAAAATCCGAAATAGATAACGACGGGGACCGATAAATTGCTTTTATGTTAAATTTTTTGTTGTTAAAGCAAATAAACAGTTCTAATACAGAAACATTACCAATTTTGCTTACCTCATAATCAACATTATAGTCTTCGTGGACATAAGCAATAACGCCGTCATTTTGGTTCTAGTGACTATCGTTATAAATAATATTATATCCATCGATCTGAAAAATATTTGTGTTTTCTATCTTATTGGTTTCTGTTAGAATAATAACGTCGAATTTTTTGTCAAATTCACTTAGTGCCACTTCTAGTTCTTCAATATTCTTTGAAATGCTTCTTATATTTGTATGATATATTTTAAAATTTTGATAGTTATTATTTATAGATAAAATTTGATTTGTCTCATTGTTATCCAATAACACTTCTGTCTTTATACTGTCCAAATCAAAATCTCTTAAGTAATTATTCATTTATAAATCAATGATACAACTAATATCTAATTAAAATATTTAATGATACTTACTACTAATATTGCCTAAAATAAATTAAAAAACAAAAACACTAAAACTAACTACAAACTAATATTAAAATTACAGACAATATATAGGTAAATAAAAGTAGAAAAAAAAAATTGATTTATTTTAGTGTTTTTGATGTTACGGTGGACCTTAGACATTTCTTTAAATCCGATACTTCTATTTTGTTTTCAGTTTTATTTTTCTTGATGTCCTGACCAGTGCCTCCTTCTTCTAATGGTCTTTTTAGAGTTGGAGTATTTTTATTTGTCTCCTCTAGTATAGGTGATTTGAAATTTTGATTATCTAATTCTGGCGTGGGACTAGGTGATAATTTTTCTGTTGAAGTAGAAGTTTCTTGCTCAATATAAGAGTCTCTAAGTTGCTCGTACGTAAATTTTTCTCCGTTTATTATTAAGATATGGTCCCTTAATTTTGCGTTTTGATTTTTGGCCCTTGCTTCTTTAAAGTGTTTTAGCAAAACTTTTTTATTCTCTCTGTCTTCTTTGCTAAGATCGTTGGATATGGAAATATTAGTCCCCTTTAGATTTTTTATATTTTTAAACACTTCTTATTACTTAACATTCTCTTAATATTACTATGTACACTTTAAATTACTTTTTTTTTCTTCAGCTAATTATTCATGTTTGTTTTTTTTCTATTTTTTTTATCTTAGGATTTCTCCTCTACACTAAAACTTTGTTTATACATTTAAAGTATCAAAACTCTTGCTATAAAAATTGTATTCTTTTTGGAGCAATAAATATATTATTATAATTATTATATTATTGTTTACTCTTTGTTTATAGACAAATTAGATGGTGCAGACGGTTTGTTAAAATGTCATGGGTATTCTATAAGGTAATAGTTCGTTCTGAAAACATGAATGAGATAAATTACTAAATTTTAAGGCTTATCCCAGTGAGGTTGCGATTTTTATACACCTCCATTTTATTGCATTTCGGGTGGAGTAAATATAGTTTATATTACACTTTTAACCATAAGCTTCATTAATTTGGCTTGTAATGAAAAACAATGTTCAAATAACAAACAACCAGGCTAACATGAAAAAAATTCTACGTGGAAAAAAACATTGCTGAATATATAAACCATAAAACGCAAATAAAAAAAAATAGAAATATATATGTTCTAAAATTGGATTTTATTTTAGGTTTCCACAAACTACTTTAATTATATATACTACAAAGTTCAACCCTCCAGGCTACATTTACAGTCAAACCGCGTACAGGTAATTTGACTAATGTTTAATCATCAATGTTATTTTATATAATATAATAGTAGTCGTTATTTCCATAAGCATAATCATAATTTATATAGGTTGATAAGAATTTTATGAGAGTGTATAAATTTTCAAAGTAATAATGCATTACAAGTGAGATGCCTCATGTAGATCAGAAGGCGTAATATATGTAAGGACCCAAGCAATCTACACATGTGGCCATAGTATTCCCCAAATAAACAAAATTGATTTAAGAAACAGACGATGGATCCTGGAAACAATTGGAAGATAGGATATTGGTTTAACCTTGTTTCTCCTGAAAAAAATATTAAGAATTATCTCCCAAAAACTAACCTCTGAGATTTCACTCTGAGTACAAACCTTTTTCTACATGGATCCATCGTCCATTTTCTTGGTCATTTCGTTCATCTTCTGAGTCGGTCTATTTCAACTTTGAGGAAACATACTTTATCCAGGATGTTCGGTAACTTTTATGCACTTTGTGGTATAACAACCGAAAATTTATTTTTATCTAGAGCTCAAATATTTATTTGTGATACAATGACGAAAAATACTATTTTTGGGGCGATTACGAGCTCAGAGAGTAAGGTTGGCATCCGTAATCGCCCTTATTCTTTTCTTTTTATTCGATTTAAATATAATTTGGAATAAACATTGACGTTTAAGTTGAAATGTCATTAGTTTTAATATCAACGTTGATTATTATAATTTTTGCATAGTATAAAAATCCAAATGTTTATAGAGATTTATAATAACCTCTGAGATTTCACTCATCGTCCATTTTCTTGGTCATTTCGTTCATCTTCTGAGTCGGTCTATTTCAACTTTGAGGAAACATACTTTTTCCAGGATGTTCGGTAAATTTTATGCACTTATAGTATTAAAACCAAATTTATTTTTATCTAGAGCTCAAATATTTAATTGTGATACAAAGACGAAAAATACTATTTTTGGGGCTATTACGAGCTCAGAAAGTAAGGTTGGCATCCGTAATCGCCCTTATTCTTTTCTTTTTATTCGATTTAAATATCCTTTGGAATTAACATTGACGTTTAAGTTGAAATGTCATTAGTTTTAATATCAACGTTGATTATTATGATTTTATAATATAAAAAGTGGTGTTTTTAGATACAATCAAATGAAAAAAATATTTTTTATTTTACAACCAGTAACTTTAAGTTCGTAGTAAAATATATTTATATTTTTTTTGCAAATGTCAATGTAAGTAGTTACTGCCATTAGCCTACTTAGGGCAGTCAGGAAATAACCATCAGGGTTGAATGATTTATGCATAACTGGCTAGCAGGAGTAGTAGTCGTCGTTTACCTCCAGTCTTAATATTCAAAAAGTAATCTAAAAGCTGTGTTAATATATTTCATACTTCACTAAGGCTACCTTACCAATAGGCACCACTGAAAAAAGCCTTAAACATCATTTTTTTTTAACTGACCCTTATATCTTTTTAATTTTAAGTGGTAGGTTATACGATATAACTTTTACCAAATAAAAGGCTAAACTTTTATACAGGTAAATAATTTACCTGATTATATTATTTGGCGAAACCTACCACTTTATTAATAAACGTCTTTATAAAATAGCTAAATAAAAAAAAAAACAAAAAGTTGAATGAAATGAAAAGGAATAATACATTTTTTTGTTCAAACAATGCAGGTATTATTTACAAAAAAAATAAACAATATTTTGTGTAAATATGTTGAGATAATATTAAGATTAAATCTAACATAATTGGAAATTCATGTATTTAGGTAATCTGATTTTTGGGTATTTTTACATAAAAACTAGTTAATGTAATTTGTAGCACACGCAATTGACTAATTTCTTTTAAATTTTATGTAAAACTGTGATGGACATATCTTAATTATAATAATTACCTTAATTAATTAATTATAATTAATTTATTATGAATCTGGGTTTATTCAAAACTTTCATGGTATTTTTGTTATCATGCATAAATACCTTGCATCCATAAACAAATCCATAATGCCCTAGGAAATTATGATCCATAAGCTTATAATGCCTTCATAATAATTATGATAAAATAATTAGCATAATATGCTATATATTTTATATCATATTATATTTTCTTTAACATTTAGTGTCGTTTATTTACAATTATATTTATTAATACAATATTAGTATAAAAAATCTTGTATGTACCACAAAGGTTACTTTATGATAATGCTTATCTGGCTACATCCATCCCTCGTGCCAAAGACCCACGAACAGGATCTACGTCGTACCCTCCGGGCATTCTCATTATCATTATCATAACGCCCTTGGCACATACGTAGATATTTTTCCTGCGTTTTAAAATATTTTTAATAGATAGGGTAATCACAGTGAGGTTATACGAGTTAAAAGGCTTAACAAAATTTAAAATATGAAAGAATATGTTAGCTTTTTGCTCGTTTTAGTTTTATTTTATTTCCATTAAAACAAAATTTACAATAAAATAATAAATGGAAAGATGCCCAAAAGTACAGTGATTGGCCCGAGAAAGACAATGATTTGCCTTGATCAATTATAGTGATTGGTCCCCTTAATTCTTTTATGAGTATCCTTAAATAAGAAATGAAGAGTAAAAATACATAAATAAAAAAAAATAAGTTTATTCTAGTGCATAGTAGGTGCATAGTAGGCATAAAATTAACTAAAAACTAAATTTAGTAATTTTTTTTAGACAAGAAAACATATTTGAATTTGACTTGTGTTACGCATTTTGTGGACACGATAACTCAAGAACGAATTAATCGACCGACTTGAAATTTTCAGGAAAAATCAAGTTCTATGAGAAGTAGATCCCTATTATTTTTGAAAAAAAATATCCCCTAAAAACAACGAACTTATGGGGGGTTAAACCCCAGGCCAATCACTATTTTTTACCCAATTTCGTCAGACAGTGATTGTCCTATCTATAATTAATTTATAAGATTATAATCTTTAAAATGCTTTTAAACCGCTTGTTAATAGATGAAATATATAACCAATTAAAATAATTTATCGATGCTACATTATTACGGTATTAAGAAAAAACCTACCAAAGTTGAGGCGTTTCTTAACTCTTTCTTAAGAAAACGGCAGATTCACGTAAAAAGCTTGCACCTATCACTTAACAGTTTCGTCACTATTATACAGTAGCTCCCTTTAATAAAGTAAATTGGCGTGCATAAACTAGAAGGATATTCAAACTATAGTCCGTCCAATTATGCAAGATAGTAGTTTAAAATTTCCGCGATTTTTAAGCTACATCATTGGTTAAAAACTCGTACCTTTTAACATATAAAATATTTTGACATTTTTTGTCTATGACAATGATTGACGGCCATTAAAGCTAATAAAAAAAGAGAAAGTTACATAAAAAAATGGTTATACTTAATGTTATTTTGTATGGTATTGAAAAAGGTACTTTTTTGGTTTATTCTTCATACACACTAAATTAGCATATTATACATACTGCGTACACTATTCGAATTTGGATTTTTCCATGAATTAGTCAAAGATGTCAAAACTATTATTCAATGAGTTTATAATAATTGCTATTAATCAATGAATGAATGATTAACAGCTATTATACGCGAGTAGAATACTATACTTTATCCACGGCCGTTTTAAAGTTTAAAAGGTTTATTTTTACAGACCCGTGATTAATAGGACTATTAATCACGGCCGCGGATAAAAATGTTAAACTATTCGTAAAAGTTTAAAAGCCTCACCAAAAATATTAAAAAAAAAAATACTGGGCATAGTAGAAAAAATTTAAATTGCAAGTTAGATTTTTTTATTTTATTTATAATTTTGGTGAAGGCGCCACTATGTATAATTATAATTAACTGTTTGTATCCCAAAGCTATGCATAGTATTAAATATCATACGCATGTCACGACATTGTTTGAGGTTATGATTAAGTTTTTAGGTTTTATTTTAAATAGAACAATAAAATTAAAAATAAAATACCCGGCATACAGACGGTTAATAAAAACTTGAACTTGGACATATTAGAGAACCTAGATACCATCTTTCTGATGTTTATAAACATAATATGTTATATAAGATATATTATAATATACATAATATAAGATATACAAAGTAGTCAATCTATCGTTAAAATAAAATGGACAGGAAAGGGTGAATAGTACCATTTTATCCTTTTTGAGAGCACTGTGTATCCTGTATGTCGTCAATATTTAAATAAAACGTTAAATAGATGTAAAAGCATGCTGCCATCTATTATGTGGTCACAATTATCTGTTGACTTGTTAGCAAAAGACAAATCGCCACAATTCAGGCTATACAGTAACGTTCATTCAAAATGCCCCGAACCTAAACCATTATATGAAACTTTAGCCGGTTAAGCAAAGTTAGTTAAATAAATTAAGAATTGACTATATATACTTCACGATTACTAACCGAAAATATATAAATAACAATGGCTAAAATCAAACGGACAGGAAAGAGTGAATAGTAACATTTCATCTTTTTCTTTAAGGTTCATCATTTTCTTTTAAAAAACCTTTACAATTAAAATTGACAATACAATGACATGAACAAACTAGCTCAGGACGCTCCCATGTTGATCGGTCGCCATGGAAACAAGTGTCTAAGCCAATAATGTTACACGTTTGTATAATCAAGCTACTTGTTTTAATGAAATAGTTATTTATGCATGCAGAAAAGATCTTCTTTGCACACGCATATGCGTGCGGAAAGAGACATCTTTCCGCACGCTCTTAGAAAAAGGAATTATGCATACTTGGTCGTTGGAAAATAAGATATAGATATATTTTAGGTGGATGATATTTTTTTAGGTTTTAAGGTTTTACTGATTGGTAATGCAGCCGAGTTAACCAGCTCGATATATATTTTACTTTGCAATTTGTTCATGTTGTCAATCTGACATTTTCATATTCATTAAATATGTTGCAAATTGAAAATTGCCCCACTTACGATCCCACGAACATACTGTTTTACTACATTACATACAATCACTTTAAATTTATGACTAGATCAGTAAATTTTAGTATTCGTTAAACATTTTAATGCAAAGATATGACTCAACAAGGATGTTCTGCTGGCAGAGTGAGGTAATAGTAACTATAAACAAGCCGTGAAGATATGTAATGCTACGCATTTCATTATATACTCTTCACAGTAAATGTTATACTGTATTTTCCCAAATAGGTACTTAAAAAAAAATAATTTTCAAAGAATAAAATTTTTTTTTAAAGATCTTTTTTGAAAAACAAAAAAAAATTAAAAACTTAAAACTTTTTTTTTTTCAAAAAAAAAAAAATCAAAAACTTTCAAAAATTAATTTTCAAAAAAAAAATTAAATTTAATTTTACATTTTTTTAAGATTTTATTTTAAAAAACGAACAACTTTTGAAAAAAAAAATTTTATTTTTTTTTTGCGAAAAACATTTTTTTTTTTAATTAAAAAAAACTTTTTTACAAGGTATCCAAGTCTGTTATCATATTTTTCATGGAATTTTAGATGCAAGAGTTACAACACTAAACTTTGTTTTTTCTTTTGGGCGCCATTTTGGATTTTTGAGTTTTTAAATACAGTTTTTTTTCTGATTACGATGATGTATGACACGAGATGATCAAGTCTTACATTTTAAGCGAAATTAAAAAATATATATTTATATATTTTTTGCGCAGAGTATTTTGGAAACAACGAATTAAATTAACGGGGGTTAGGTTTAAAACTGTAAACATTGGCAATATGGAACTGCCACATACGCGCATGCGTAAGCTCAGCATTTAGATCTACAATTAGCCGCTTCTCACATTTCGATAATCTAAATGCGCGTAGGTGGAAACGTCATATTGCCAATGTTTACAATTTCAAGTCTGACCTTCGTTAATTTAATTCCAAAGTAGAAAAGAAAAAAACTCTATTCAAAAATCAAAAATTCCATGGAAAATATAATAACAGATTTAGATTGGAGGATATAGCGGATGCTGTAAAGGTGGTAGTTAGTGATAGATTATTAAATGTTTTACATATTAACATTAGATCAATAAATCATAATTTTGATCAATTAATAGCGTACCTAAATATTATACCAATCAAAAATATTGATGTAATAATTTTATCGGAGACATGGGGAGTGAATGATGTAAGTAATTTTAATATTCTTAATTTTAATATTTTTTATAGTAACTCTAGGTTCAATCAAAACGACGGATGTATTGTTTATATACGAGAATCAATTAATGCTAATGTCGAAATAGTAAAAACAAGACAACTGAATTTTCTGAGATGTGTTTTTGAAATAAATAATTATACTTATGGAATAACAACCTGCTATAGACCTCATGGTTCTAATGTTACAATTTTCAACGCGGATTTAGATAATTTTTACCAGAAAATAGAAAAAAGTGACATTGAAATCTTTTCAGGTGATATAAACATCAATTTGCTAGATAGAAACAATGGCGACGTCAATGATTATTTAGACATATTTTATCAACATCAAATGTTTTCTTATGTAACTGTGCCAACAAGAAATCAAAGATCTCTAATAGATCATTTCTTATTAGGATTAAAAAACAGTAATATACGCAAAAAAACTATTATTTCTTCCTATTTATTCCAAACGGGTCTAACTGATCACGATTTTATATTTTTAAGAATAGGTGACTTAACATCAAAAAATAATTTAGTAAATAATTGCAATAATAAAATTAAGGAATTTAATAAAATTGATTATGTAGCTTTAAAAGATAAGTTAAAAAACGAGGATTGGTTCAGTACACTCCAAGACACAAATGTTGAAAATTGTTACAATGAATTTTTAAGTAAGATACTAAATTATATCAACATTTGTAAAAAAACTGTTAAAATTTCAAACAATAAAAACACAAAAATAAAACCATGGGTAACCATCGGACTTGTTAACGCAATTAGACATAGAGATCAATTAAAAAAACAGTTAACTAAAACTTATACTGAAAACCTAAATGAACAGTACAAAGCCTATAGAAACAAATTAAACAAACTACTAAAAATAACAAAGAGTGAATATTATGAGAACGAATTAAATAGTGCAAAAAATAACATTAAAAAAACTTGGAAGGTTATTAATGAGGCCTCTAATACTAATAAGAAAAGAAAAACTGAAAATTATGACATAACTAACACAGGAGGTAGTAAAATAGTTGGGGATAAGAATAAAGCTAACCATTTTAATAGTTTTTTTGCTAATGTTGGTGAGAATATGGTAAAGAACATTGACAGCGTTAATGTGCAAACAGAAAATGAACATTCCAGTTTAAATTCACTATTTCTTAGACCTATCTCGGAAAATGATTTGATTAAACATATCTCAAATTTAAACAATAAATCGGCTCCTGGTCCTGATGGGATATCAGCTAATACTATTATAACTATTCAGAAATACATAATACCACCTATGATATACATTTTTAATCTTATTTTAGAGAAAGGTGTGATTCCCAAGGCAATGAAGGAATCTGTAATTACTCCAGTGTTTAAATCTGGTACAAAAAATCTAGCAACCAACTATCGTCCAATCTCTGTAATAAGTATATTAGCTAAAATTTTTGAACAATGCTTAAAAAGTCGTCTCATGGATTTTCTAGAAAATAACAACCTACTCAGTAAGAAACAATTTGGCTTTAGGAAGGGAATTAGCACGGAAAATGCTGTTTTAGATTTTTACAAAGTTATTATCAATAACTTAAATACTAAAAAAAAATGCTTATCTGTTTTCTTAGATCTAGCTAAGGCTTTTGACACGGTGGACCACAAAATACTTTTGAGAAGACTACAAAAAATTGGCATAAGAGGTTTAGCTTTATCAATTTTTAAAAGTTATTTAGTTGAAAGGGTCCAACGTGTCAAAATAAACGGTTCTTTAAGCGATCCACTTTTTGTTATCAGGGGCGTGCCTCAGGGAACAGTTATGGGCCCAATTCTATTTTTAATTTATATAAATAGCATTTATAATATAATTAACTTTCCCGGTGAAATCTTTTCCTACGCAGATGATACAGCCTTGGTATTTCTAGGAGATTCATGGGATATTGTCTACAAAAAAGCAGAACACGGACTTACGCTGATAAAACTCTGGCTAGATACAAGCCTCCTCAGTCTTAATGTTGACAAAACTAAATTCTTAACTTTTTCTGCGACTTCCACTGATCAACCTGTATGTGACTTTTTAAAAATTCATACATTTAATTGTAACAGAGATCAATGTAACTGCTCCGATGTTAAACGTACAACTTATATTAAATACCTTGGAGTCATTGTGGATCAACACTTGAAATGGAATGAACATATTAATTATTTAAACACTAGACTGAGGAGGCTCATTTACAAGTTTTATCAGCTTCGAGATATACTTTCTAATAAACTTATACTTATTGTGTACAGAGCTTTGGTCGAATCGTTGCTTAGATATTGCATTTGTATCTGGGGTGGATTACTGGATAATACCCTTCATGGCTTGGCAGTTACCCAAAATACGCTATTAAAAATTATTCTTAATAAATCAAGAAGGTTTTCCACTAATATTTTATATAAAGAAAATAATATATTTACAATTAGACAACTTTATGTATATCAAATTATACTGTGGACTCATAATAACAGAGAAAACTTGCCAGTAGTAGTTCATAATCAAAAAACAAGATCGATTAGTAATGATAGTATATCTGTACCCCGATTTATTAAAGCTCACACTCAAAGGTCAATTCTTTTTTACGGACCAAAATTTTATAACCTAATTCCAAATGAAATTAGGTGTTTAAATAAAAATAGGTTTAAACGAGAACTTAAAACGTTTGTAATAAATAATAATTCACTCATTCACTCCATGTTGTAGTACAGAATAATAACTTTACATCGACTAATCCACTCTCTAATATCCTTGTCGTTTTTGCTTTTCATCTCTTTCGCTTGCGCCGCATCCTCATTTTTGTGTTTTTTGTTAGTGTATCTTATGTATATCTTATTTAGTTTACTTAACTTAATTAAAATAGATTATTTAGTAAATGATCTGCACACAAATGCAAATTTAGGCAGATTATATTATATCAAAATTTTGTAAAGGCAAGTTATTAAATAAATTGAATTGAATTGAAAAAAAAAAAAAAAAAATTGAATTGATTGAATTGATTCTTTGCAAAAAAGTACCTCAACAATGTTTCAGTTAAAAACGTCTAGCTTTGTGAGTTTTCGTTTAAAAAAATAAAAAAGAAACTTTTTTCTAATTTAACCCTTCAATACCCGCACGCATCTAAAAGATGCAGGCGTTAAGTTGAAAAAAAAATAACTGTTCAATTTTTTCTTCTAGTTTAGATTTTTTTTAGTTTAGCATTTTTATTTTGTTTTATGTATTATTATAACAATAAATGATTTTTAATTAATATAGAGTTTTTTCCTTGGTAATAAACAAAATAAAAATGTTAAAAAATAATAGTTTTATTGACTTCAACCCTTATTTTATACAGAATACAAAAAAAAACATTGTTTTTGTTTAATGCATCTGAGAGGCTCAGTGCGAGTACTGACGTCGGAAAAAGGGTGCGGGTATTGGAGGGTTAACCGATCTTGTATCTCTTATAATAACGAGATACCCATGCATGAGTTCGAAAAACAGCCCTGTATGTGTTGACAATCAGTGAACAAATAACGAATGCAGAAGCTGGATAAGTTAGACTACGAAATTATAAACGCTATTGCACATAAACTCTCGATACGTTTCATACACCATGTATTCTTTTAACAGTGCTTTTTACAGACTATAAATATTCCCTTGACAAAGTATTTGATGATAATGTATCCATATATTGTGATATACAACTAATATAGGATGATTGCAGTATGAATTTATCAATATGTGAAGGCATCATTCAGCGACTCACTTTGAACATTACATCTGCATACTATACATCAGCTTACTAGAAATTGTGTCAGATTAATGCTCTTGTTCCATCACGAACATATACCAGGGGATATTTGGATTTTGTTATACAGGGTACACCCTTACATTACATTGCAATGTAAATATTGTGTAATTGTTTGTTTGTTTGTTTTGTTTGTTTTGTAATATTTTATTATAACTAATGTGATAATACCGGACGGCTAATATTTGTTTGGACAATACATATTGTAAAGTTACATTACTTCAAATATGTATATTTACTTCAAAAATATGCTAATACTACTTTTTTTGTATAAAATTAAAAATTACCTTCTAAAATACTGTATTACGACATTATAAATAATGTAAATCAACATAGTCTTGTTACACACTGTAACCGTTTGTTACTCCGCAAAGCGGCGCTTAACAGACCGACAAATAATAAAAATTTGACGTCTAATTAAAAAAATTATTTATTTATTTATTTTATTTAAGTTTAGTTTATTTATTTACTTGAAATTACTACATAGTCATGGAGAGTCTCAAGTAAGCTTAAGCTTGTGCTAGGGGCTCTCCATTAATTTTGATAACAAACTATAAAAATTAGAACTGTATAGGGAATCTTCACATAAAATTTGGTAGAATATCTTCAAGTTTTCTTCTTGTATTAATATACTCGTTTATTGAGGCCATACCATTTTTTGGATTATTCGTTTACTTGAGTTACTAAAATTTGAATTCTAATAGGAAAATAGTTATTTATGGTACTAGTGGGTAAAGTAAGATATTGCCCAGCCAAGCAGGTTAATTTTCGAGAGGGCAATATCGGTTTACCCATGAGTGCCATACAAGGTTTTATCCAATAAATAGCTTAGGAATTCATATTTTTATTAAAAATTTTAATGACATTTACAAGAAAATAATGTGACAAGTGACAGTTGAGTGGGTAAAATAAATAATTATCCACTCAATAAACTAAAAGCCACGCGGGGGTTATTATTGAGTTAATCTATTTAAAATAAAGCTGGTAATTGTCTTATTATCTGTATGTATTGGATAAATATTATTTGTAATCATGACATATGTTTGACATATACTCCAAGGAAGTTAACTTTTTATAATTTTTAGCATTATAGACCAAAAATTAACATCTGAGATTTTATTCTTAGTGGTTTAATATATTTAGACGGTCTAAATTAGATCCTTCTTTCCAAGGATCCATCGTCTGTTTTCTTTGTCAATTTTGTTACTCTAAATATTTCTGGGGAAAACCGTGTCTGTTTTTCGATACAATCAAAAAATACTTTACGCTCATTCTTTTGTTCGTGAAGATTAAATGGACCGTGTTTTGCAATAACATGTCTACTCACATTGTGAAATAACAGTAGGGTAATTCCAGCGTTGCTTACTTTATATCTTACGCCTATTTTAACTTTTAAATGTTATATTTTAAATGTATAAAGAAGGATAAATGAGTTTTGGGCTAAATGAGAACAAAACGTTTTTGTTAAAAAAAAGTGCAAAATTATAAAAAGAAATAATGAAAAACTGTTTACCAAGTTAATTTTTTAATAATAATCAAAATAAATATTAGTTAACCATTTGGTGTTATCTTATATATGACAACAAGGTATCGGGATGAGCTAAAAAAGTGATATCTTTTGTTAATCTAAACATTAACATAATTATACAGTTAGAATGTCAAATAAAAATACTGTAAAATAATGTAACTTTTTCATAATCTATTTTTTTTATTAATAGCATTGAAAGCTACATTAAATTACTAGTCTGGGGCCACACTGTCCCATGGGACTGCAAGCGCTGCAAGCCCAAAAAAAAAGACAATATTTATTTTTACTAAATAACAAACAAAACATATACAGTATAAGTTCGATAATGTGAACATGCGTATTATACATATAATATGTGAACTATTTGGTTTTGTGAACACAATTTTTTTTCTATTCACTTCTCTGTAGCATGAACATTATAAAGTCTCATTAACGTGAACGACTAGTTTCAACTTTATACATATTTTTATGTTGTTGTTTCTCTTTCTCTCTTTCTCAGTATAGTTTTTGGTTTCTTAGAGTCAACTTGGTTTGTTTGTTGGAAAATGGGTTAAACGAAGCTAAAGGGTCGAAATCGAAAATTATTAAAGGACATAGGAAATGGCATGACTGTTACTGCTTTAGCTAAAAAGTATGGGGTAGAAAAATTGACAACTGTTATATAAAAAATAAAAGCGATACAATTCTTGAAATAGTAACTCAAAAAGTCCAAACCAATTAAAAAAACAAACTTTAAGAGCATCAGAATTTCGAAAAATGGAAAGAAAATTGTATTAGTGGTTTCCTGCACAGCGAGAAAGTAATTAGTACAATTTTTATAATTACAATTTTATATTTCATTGAACAATTTGTTATTTTAACTAGAATAAAGTTTGGAAAAGTAAAAAATATTTAATTAGCTTATTTTTCTTGTCATATAAAGCCTGAATTATATTATATTTTCACCCCACTAACATGAACAGTCGCGTTAATTTGAACAGTCCCGGTTTTTTTGTGTTTAGAGTATCGAGCTTGTACTGTATTTATAATTAGTATAATAAGTTTAATTCAGTAAAGAAATTGAAAGAAAATTTTGCTTTAAGGTTTAAACCGGTTTATAGCCGGTTATTGCTTCTGTGTTTTACCAACGGTCTGAGGTAATTTCCGCAACCGGCTAACCGAAAACCGGTTATTACTTATGGTTTTCCATCTCTATTATTTTTTGTTTAGAGGATATATTGAAAGCTATGTAATGAAATTTGCAACGAATCCGTATCTTAGGCCTGAATCATTGTTAAAAACGTGATCCATGGATCCAATAAACATTTTATAATAAAACTATTAAACTTTGGCAAGCGGCTCTTATTTTCGATTATAAATAAATTTTTTAAATACCTTTTTTTCGTATCTTTTACGGAAAGCTAAGTTTACCTGAAAAATTGTTACTCTTTCATTGATATCTGGCGCCACCTATAATTTTTCAAAATTTCATTTTACCAAAAATTAGTTTTTAAGCAAGCAGGGCAAAATCCCAAAGCAGTTTTTTTTTTAATTAAAAAAAAAAGTAATTTTGTGGTATTTGTCAAGTCGATCCGGGTACACACAGTATGTCGAATGGACATTGACAACATCACGTGTCTTTTTGACTTTCCGCCTAAAACATAATGGGTTACATGCAGTCGTGTCTCATTTTGGGATCAGCAACGGCTTTTAACATCAATTACCTGATTATGAACGGGGTTGTCTATAAATTATAAATAACAATATATCCATTACGCATCGTTACATCTGCACACTTTGCCGGCTATTCAGGCTGGACTACTAATAAGGGATAACCACTTTGGAATATAGCAGCAATAATGGGTCGGAAAATATATAAAAAGTCGGATTTTTTTTTCTATGATAACACTTTTTTATAAAGTGTGCCTTGATGTTTGATATGTGACAAGATTCTCGTTACCAGAGTTGAATTTATAATATAAAATTAAAGTTGGGATAAACTGACAATGTCTAATTAAAATAGTTATTTGAGCTTCTAGTAGAGGTAAGTGAATTTTTCTGTGTGAGGACCTATTTTGTGGGCGGAAGCGGAGCTGAGGTCCATAAACAGGACCGAAGACAGAAAAAACTTACCTACGAGTAGCGCATTATGTTTTTATCACTACCAAGGAATTAAAATCTTATTTTATTAATAATATTTTTGACATTTATATGTGTGACAATTCAAGAAATCATTTTTTTATGGAATCACTGTATAAAATTAGAAATAATAGTCTTGTGTCTAGATGTTCTAGAAGAACTTTTAAATGACATGACAACTTCCATTTTTTTTCTTTGTGAAATTTGTTATTTGAGCTCTAATTAAAAAAAGAAGACCAAAATTTTAAAAATCGTTAGAGCCGTTTTTGAAAAAAATGTTTTTGGACTTTAGAAAATATATCTGATATTTCACGCTAACATACTCGGTTTGACCTCGACCCAGTATAGTGAACGGATGGACCGTTTTGAAAAAAAATTGGATGGAGTGCTTAGGTACCATAGTGGTACCACTATGCCAAGTTTGGACAAAATCGGAGAGATCGAGGCCAAACCGAGTAGGTTAGCCTGAAATATCAGAGATATTTTCCAAAAAACACGTTTTTTTCAAAAAAGGCTCTAACCATTTTTAAAATTTTGATCTTATTTTTTTAATTAGAGCTCATATAACAAAGTCCAAAAAGAAAAAAAAATGGAAGTTGTCATGTCATTTAAGTTCTTCTAGAACACCGTGCTGCGGTAAATGTAAGCACACTTAGGGTCCTTATGAGGTAAATCATTTTTTCAGTTTTTAGTTACGGTTTTGTTTGTATTGATTTCATCTATTACTAAATGTGCTCGATATAGTACTTTCCATTAATGTCGACTTTTTGATTAAGTAAACTTACCTAGTTCGAGAAATTTAAGATGTGATTGTACCTTAAAAAATATGAAAAAAAGTTCCTATAAATGTTGGTCCTAAGGGAGTTACGACCCTCCTAAGGGTACATCTAAAAAGTAGTTTTATTTAATATTTCTGAAATCCCTATAAATCACAGTAACGAAATTTTGCACATGCTTTAATTATCAATCAGTTTAAATATTTATCAATTAAAGGCTATAATTTCATGTAATTTTTGTTTGGCAATTTCAACCAGGGACGTGCAAAATGGGGGCCAATGTCACTTTCTTGCCCCAATTTTTTTACTGTAGATTTTTTGACATTTTCTTAATAAAATATTAACATAATATTTTAAGCAAACTTTTCACCTCCAACGTAAAATAACTTTGCATAACGCAACCGATTTTTAAATACCATACGTCAATTGGTAGCCTACAGTAGGTACTTTATTGTCTATATGCGTAAATTTTCAATTTTTTTTGCGTATTTTTGAGTTTTATCTTATTTTACGTCGATATAAATGAATTTCTAGCAAAAAAAAATTGTCGGTTTATCGGTCTAAAGGTCGTTCTGTCTATCTGGGAAATCTTGTGGGAACGATAACTAAAGAACGCTTTAAGGTAGAGACTTGAAATCTGGCATACACGTATATTACCAAAAGTTCTCGATCGGGATTGTTTTTGGTAAAGATTGGGGTGGGGCAAGGGGGCAAATGGGGAAAATACAATATTTTTTCAAAAAAATTTGAGAATTGACATAAAGGGGTTTTAAGGTTAAATTAAAAGCAATGAATTAAATTAAAAATTTTAAAAACATATTCGGTTTCAGCTTTCTCAAAAACCCCTGAGTAAACTGGTTCGAAAGTCAGTATAAGCCGGTGGTTCCCTCTAGTACTAGCCTACACAAGTCCTGGACTTAGGGGATGCTTAATTAAGTAGAATAGTACGAGGTTAAACAAACAAACAAAACCAATTTTCATCAGAATCCAATAATTTTAACAGATTTGACCGCCATATTGGATCCGCTATTTTGAATTTAAATTTTTACAAACAGATTCGGTTTCAGCATCCTCGAAAACCCCTGAATACCAATTTTCATCAGAATACAATAAATTTTAACAGATTTGGATTATTGAATTTTGAATTTTTACAAACAGATTCGGTTTCACCATCCTCGAATTTTTTCTAATTTTTACGATATTACGGCCAAAAGTCGAGTTTTGACCAAAAACGAAGGTGCCCTAGCCCCTAGTGCGCAGGGGCAACTGTTTTCGAGAAAAATGCAATTAAAGAGGAAATTTCACGTTCTGAGCAAAAATAGGAACTAAAAAATGCACCAATACGGCCTCTTAAAAAATAACACTTTTTAAAGGTCCGTAGCTCCCTTAAAAGCGATTTGTGGATATTTGTGTATGGGCACTTTTTTATAGTTTTTAATGCACCTGCAGTATTAAAATTTTTATTTTTATTATGTGTTTTTAATTAGAGATTAATATTTTATTAAAAAAATTGTCATAGCAACTGTATACACGGTGTCTTTGAAATAGGGTCGGAAATTTTAACAGGTGATTCTACATGTTAAAATATGACAAAAAGTTCCTATAAACATATGTCTAAAAATGCGTCATAAGGGAGCTACGCCCCTTTGAAATTGGCTAAAAAAATCGGTTTTTATTTAATAACTCAGGAACCCTTTGAGATATATCAACGAGGTTTTGTACGTCAACTAATTCTACCAAGGCCCGTTTTTATGTGTTATTTTCGTGTACTTATTTCAACCAGGGGTGTGCGAAACGGGGGGGGCTTATCAGTTTTTTGTCCCAAACTTTTTTCTGTGTAACTTTTTTGCAATTTTATTTATGAAATAAAATTCCCCAGGTCAAAATACATAAAAAAGGTACTCTTGTTGTAATACTGTAGGATTAACCGTTTTCGAGAAAAATTAATTTGAAGGTGAAATTCCACGGTTAGAGGACGAAAAATTAAATACTAAAATGTTAAAAACCAAAATTTTAATGATGCAGGGCGAATGTACATTAAAAACTAAGAAAAAAACCTCATATACAGGTACTTCCAAAAATGAATCCTAATGGAGCTATAGTCTCCTAAATATGCACCGTTTTTAAAGGGCTATGGTAGCTTTTTTCGACCTACATGTATGGAAACTTTTTTTCTTGGTTTTTGATGTAGAATAACATTGCATCATTAAAATTTTGGTTTTCGACATTTTAGTATTTAATTTTTCGTCCTCGAACCGTGAAATTTCACCTTCAAATGAACTTTTCTCGAAAACGGTTAATCCTACAGTATTACAACAAGAGTACCTTTTTTATGTATTTTGACCTGAGGAATTATATTTCAAAAATAAAATTGCAAAAAAGTTACACAGAAAAAATTTTGGGACAAAAAACTGATAAGGCCCCCCCGTTTCGCACACCCCTGGTTTAAATAAGTACGTGAAAATGACATACAAAGATGGGCCTTATTAGGATTAATTCACGTGCAAAACCTCGTTAATATATCTCAAAGGGTTCCTGAGTTATTAAATAAAAACCGATTTTTTTAGCCAATTTTATGACGCATTTTTAGACATATGTTTATAGGAACTTTTTGTCATATTTTATCATGTAGAATCACCTGTTAAAATTTCCGACCCTATTTCAAATATACTCTGTATATTAGAACGAACAATTTTAAAATTTTGAAAGAGAACTATTAAGAAATAATTACACCATCAATAAACCAGAGTTGCGGCTAAACTGAACTTTTTCTTAATCAAAACTAAATCAAAACCAAATATCTTGTTTTGGAATGTGGCTTTAAAGGCTTATAAAAGAAATAGAAAAGTTTAATTTTAATGTCCTATGTTACTTAATTTTCCAAAAGTTATAGTCCATTAAATCATGTTTCCGTAATTATGACTGCATCGTTACACCTAAACAATTTGCCAGCTATCTGGTCTGGACCACTAATAAGGGATAACCACTCTAGAATTTACTGCGCTTAAATTATTTAAAATTTTAGTCTAGTCTGGCATTAAGTTTATGCTAGAGACACTTTGTCAAAGAGCGTTATAACTAATTAAAAAGATTAAGAAGAGCTGCGAAAATTTTGCAAGGTAAATAGAAGTTTTTAAAAGCATATTATCTCGAAAGTAAGTTTACTTAAAAAACATTTTACTATTTTATAACGTGGAATAATAAAATACCACATTTTTCTTTGTTTTAAAGGCAAAACTTTTAATTATGAATTTTGGAAAAATCTAAAATAATAATTTAGCTAAATTCAATGATTAAAAGCTCGCGTTCGCCAAAATTGCTTAATTAATAAGAACTATAGCTATTATAGCTTTAGTGGTTATTATAACAACTCACAAAAAAATACATTTTTTAGAGCAAGATATCTAGTGTTCTTTTGTCAGCATCGTCAAATATAGTGTTACCTTTTATCCTAATTAAACACTATTAAATAAGGTGGGTGAGCCAATTATTGACATATTCCTAATATTGCCACCCCCTCTTGAACTTGTTAGTTCTTTCTCTTTGACGTAGATGACACTTACATTATATCTGTTATATCGAAAAGATGCCTGTATATATGATGTATCTGTATTCAGTGGGTAATGGCGTAAATAAAAATGTATTTCGTGTTTCGTGCCCCTCCACGTAGGCAAAAACATGCACTTTCTTGGTCCATATTGGGTTTCACTCAATAAAGAAGCGAAAAGGTTTTTTTTTAGTTGTTATCTAAGTAGCTGTGTTCCTAATATTGCCATGCGAAGTAGTTGACAGCAAAAAAAAAATAAAAGAAAAACAAAAAATGACAAGAAAAGAAAGTAACATGAATTCAGAGAGTTCTGAATCTGGGTTCTGCTTTTTATTCGAAGAGTATCGCCAGGCCGATACGTACTGTGTACATGTTATGAACTGGCCTCTGTGGAATGTGAAAAATTCAAGGTCACTTATACTTTACATGTACTTTACATGCTATATATTACCTCTTCTCTTCCCCTTGCCTCAGCTCACAGGTGCCAGTTAGTATTGTGACAATAATACGTAGGTTGTAACCGATACGTACATTAAATGCGTGGAGGTTACTAAACATGACAAATTGTTATTTGAGTGCCCAAATGGTACCTAAAAACAGCAGAAATTGTTATTGTGCCACAATAATTTTTTATCGATTTGTTGTTTTTTTGTAAGTTTGTTGTTTACTATTATTGCCAGTACCCGGGAAATATTTGGGACATGAGTTCCTAATATTGTCAGAATGTAATCATTTTTAAAAAGCAATAATATATTTTTTGAAGCGCGTGCAATTTTTTTATTTTTCACCCATTAGAATAAAGATATTTTTATGTTTAATTTAGTAACGTTTCAGGTAATTACAAATAAATTTAAATGCAGTAAAAAATAAATGTCTTAACATGTCAATAATTGGCTCACCCACCTTATAAATATTTTGATGAAGGCGAAGGCGTAAGTGAAGCGGACACTCCCTATAAATTGGTTCAAAAGTCAATTAAAGCCGGTGGTTCCCTCTACTACTAGCCCACACAAGTCCTGGACTTAGAGGATGCTTAATTAAGTAGAATAGTACGAGGTTAAACAAAAATGTAAAAATGTAATAATTGGCCCACCCACCTTATAAATATTTTGATGAAAGTATCACCTATAGAATGAGAAATATATTTTAAAGTTTATAACTTTTATAATATAAGCCTTGTTTGTTATAAATTTTAAAATATATTGTAGAGGTCAAAGAAAAAGTATAAAGTGATAAATAAATTAATATAATAAATAAATGAATATATATTTTTTTAAATACAAATACATTTTTTTTAAATATATGAATATAACATAAATTGTTATGCACCTACTAAGTGCTTAATTACTAATAATTATTTGGTAAATATAATTGTTTTTATCTAGATATAACATTTACATTAGTAAGTTCGAATGACTTTGAAAATAATGCTTTAAGAATGCTATTTTTTGATTTTGTTAATTTCTTTGTGAGCAGAGAAAAACTTCAAAGCTTAATTTATAGTGGGAAACGGTAAATTCGAGAAAATAAAAAGCGGTAAATGAAGGTAATGTTGAAATATGAGCAAAGAGGGAGTAAAAGTTTATTTATCCGAATGGCATTGTGGCTTGTTGCTGATTCGATTAACTGGTTAAGTTAATCCTTATTAAATCATATCCCTACGTAGAGTAAAGACCGTAACAACATAGGCATGTAATGTTCATATTATGGACCGTATAATACAGAATTTTAATAAAAATCTATTATTTCTTTGATTTTTCGGTGAATTCGTGATGAAACTGATCAATATTGACAAAACATGAAATTTTTCATACAACCTAGTTAGTAGTTAGTGACAATTTCTCACCCTTTTTGCCTATGACAACGGTTGGGAAGTGACAATCGGCTGATTTTACATATCTGCTGTCAGAAAATTAGTAAACGTCAAACCCATAACCTCAAATTGACAAAATAATTTTAAGATAATTTTTGCGTTTTTTTTTATGTTTATGTGTTAGGTCGTAAGAAAAAGTATACGCACCTCGACGCAAACCATTTCAGTGCACATTGAGGGCTTTTTTTTAAAAGCACTCACGTGCACTAAAAACTACTTTCGCGTACTCGGTGCGTAATATACTATTAAATAAATTTTTTGATACCCGATTGTCAGGTAGTTTAGGCTCTGTAGAGAAACACAGAACAAACAAACTAACCTACTAGTATTAGATCGAGATGAATCTTTTTATACCTAGATTGTTTAAATAGACCCAGTAGTTTGGACTGGGAAAACAGACAAACAAACGAACACACATAAGAACACACATAGTACTAATACTTTAGTGCTAGTACTATTATGTGTGTTTGTATGTGTGTTTGTTTGTTTCCCTACAGAGCCTAAACTACTAGGCCGATTTTAAGAATCAAAAGATGACTCGTCTTGATTACGCGAGTAACAGACTATATAAAATCCCATGTTTCGTCAATATTGATCATTATCATCAAGAAGTTAACATATAAATCTATATATTTTTATTATGTATTCGGTATCATACATACATACCAACACAACCCTCCCTTCGCGTTGCTGTAGAATAAAAAAATTTATTCGATTGATTCTAAAAGTAGCACTTTTTGTTCAAGTTTTACGGGCGAAAAGTTGAACTTTGTGGCCCTAGAGCCAAAAAGTTTTTTTCTCTCTCTAACTAAAACTTGTTATTTTTAAGCTTTTTAAAAGAAGATGCTTTACCTTTACTGTAATATTTATAAAGAAATATGACCTTTTGGTCACTTTTAGTCTTGAACTAACTATTCTTTTTGACCAGATACAGTTATTGTAATCATTACATACAAAATAAAAATTTATTCTATAACATAGCCTCAAAATATCTATTAACTGATTAATCTGTATTCAGCCGCTAAAATAACTTAAAAACACAAAATTTCAATTGTAAATTTGAATATTTATAATATATATTATTTTCATAACATACACATTTTAACAGAAATTAATCACCAAGCTATAGCTTTTTTAATTTGAGAATGAAACCGCACTCAAAAGAAATGATTCAATTGTTTTTTTAGCGATTTGATTGGATAGCAATTTATCATGGATAACTAGATAAGTAATAAGACAGTAAAAAGAGATATTTTTTGAAATTTAAAATTAAGTATATTTTTATAATTTATTATAATTAGTAACAATCGAATAAAAAATATTGTATAATACACGGGCAAAAACTTAAATTTCAATTTCGTAGGTTTATTACCCTCGGGCCGGCTCTATCGACCGGCCCTCGGCTTGTAAAAACCTACTCAATCGAAAAACTTAACTTGTCGCCCTTGTATTATAAATAACTATTATAGGTGTCTATTTAGCAGTGCACAAAATAGGTCAATATGTCATTTTATATTTATCCATATAAAAGTTAAAAGTTTAAATATCATAATTTAAAATATAACTAAACATTTAAATTCTACTCTATTATGTATATTACAAACTTTTAACAAGCATAATTTATTAAAATTTTAATTTTGTAGTAAAATTGCTTTAACTTGGGATTGCAATTTTTTCCCTTCCATACCGTAATTTTAAAATACCTAATATTGTAATTTTAAAACTTGATTTTAGGACAAAAAAAATTAATATTACGTTGTTATCGTAAAGTTAACACATTTGGGACGATATGTATACCCGGGGACACATGAGGGTTTTTCATAGTTTTTGATGATAAAAGTATATTTTTGATTGCCTTTATGACCATAATAATATTATATAAATCACCAAGCCAGAACGTTGGCAAGAAAAAATACTATTTTGTCTTTATATTACTCTCTAATGTTACCCCCTTTTTACAGTATACCGGGTGAGTTTTATTTATGTCCACCCCAAAAATTAAGATTAATCTTCACTCGATAAAAACCTCGATAAAAACGAAACTTTGGTGATTTATATAATTTTACGTTGGCTATAAAATGGCGGATTATTTTTTTTTCATTTCCGGTTTCGCCAGAAGTGGCAAAAATAGTTTTTTTTTAATGGAACACCCTGTAATGTTTTTTTTTTTCGTTTTTACTTTTATCATATAAAAATGAGATACACATAATGAACCTTCTTTTTACTTATTTAACCTTCAAATTACATAAGTTTGGCATAAGAAAAATAGCGGAAAAATAAAAGTTACAAATAAAGTTTGCATGGACATTAAAAAATAGAAGTTCAGGAGAAAAAACTTTTTTTTAGCTCTAATTCGCTGTCATTGATCAAATTTTTATTTTATCTTATATTTTTTTAAGCTTAAGTAAAAACAAGGTAAATTACGTAAATCTAGTTTTTATAGGAGAAAAACCAAAACGAACAAAAAAATTAGTTTTTTATACATAGAATTTTCGGGTAAATTCAAAAATGTAAAAAATTATAGGGTGTTCCATTTAAAAAAATATATATATTTATGCTACTTCCGGCGAAACCGGAAGTAAAACAAAAAAAAACAAATCTCCATTTTATAGCCAATATAAAATGATATAATTCAACAAAGTTTTGTTTTTAAATGAATAAAACTCATCCCGTATTATCGCAGAGACTCGTGATATATATCGCACGGTATGTAAAATTTAACGGTTTCTGATCTTCTAAAACATGTGGAAACTATCAAGTTCATAGAGAATCATGGGGAACAATATAAACAACATACGACCTTTGGCATATTTAAGGCAGATTAAATTACTGGCTCAAATTTAATTGTCACAATTAGAGAAGCTTCTTTAACTGAATAAATCTTTTCAAGCAACTAATTTTGCAAATTATATTAAAATATTAATTTAATTTTTCATATTTTGGCTATTATATTTATAATTACATTGTCTTTGATATTTATTTATTTCCACTTTAAAAAACATTTATAGTCGGTTTAAACTAATTAAAATACACTGCCCAGTAAAATAGCTTTCCCATGTTTCAATTTCTCGCGTAAATTTTTTTTTTTTTTATTATCAGATTCGCTTTCAGCAACCTCAAAAACCCCAATATACCAATTTTCACTAAAACTACCCCCCGCACCTCAGGGAGTGGATTTGAAAAAATGTTATTTTAAGATTCAGTTTTAGCGACCTGAAAAACCCCAATATAGTAATTTTAAATTTAATTTTTTTATTATCAAATTCAATTTCAGCAATCTCCAAAACCCCTATTTTCAAATTTTTGTAACAAAATATTGTTTTTTTTTCCATTTGCCCCCCTTGACCCACCTCAATGTTTACCAAAAACAATCCCGAGTGAGAACTTTTTATAACATACCTGTATGACAAATTTGAAGTATCTAGCTTAAAGCGATCTTACAAGATTTCCCGGACAGAACGACGTACCATCTTAAGTTTGACAATCTGTATATTTTTGTTGCTTTCAGAAAAAGTAACACTTTTAGCTGCGTAGGATTTGCCTAAATTTTATTAGCCCTCTACCAAAAATTTTATCATAATATTAATATTTTTAAGCTTTAAAATGTACAAGATTTTCCATCGATTAATATTATTAAAAATTTCCGAAATATATACATATAAATGAAACATACGTATAGGTACTGGACCAGTACTACATGTTGCTGTTAAAAATTACTAAATTTTTAATTAATAGGTATCTAGAAAAAAAAATACCCCGTTATTTTAGTGATAACATTATTGAATAGTATACTATTGAATAGTATATACACTAATATTTGAATACGGATTTTCGATTTATAATATTGTATTTATTTTTACCAGTTTAAATATGTATTTTTAACAACTGCATAAGGTATAAAATAAATATTATATAGGTGAAATACAAAAAAAATCTATTTAATACGTAAATGTCGACAAAACAATGTATATTTATATTTTTAGAAATCTTTGTCCATATACTTTTTTATGTGTACAGTTTTTTTTATTAAGCACTAAATAGTTTGCTATCGAAAAGAAAAACATGAAAAATAAACTAATTAAAATCACTTTTCAAATACTTGTCAGTCTGTTCTAGATTATGTTTATAATTTACACGTAAAACTGTTCATAAATATGTACCAAAAACTTAATTTGAGCCGACTATATAATAACTAAACACGCTTGTGATAATTATAATTAATATTTTCCTAGAAATTTAATACGGAATTTATAAATTTAATAAACAAAAATACTTAAACAAAATCAAAAACGAAAAAAAAGAAAATAAATTATTAAAATTCTCAAATAGTTATATATTTAATTAAATTTAATTTATTGCATTATCAAGATAACTTAAATCTGTGATTTTAAATATTTTAAATTTTTGTAGCGGAAAAAACTGGAACATTCAGTGAAAAATCAAAACTTAAGTTTTACCATAGGAAACTTACATAGTACATAATATATTATATTCCAATATGATAAAAATTTTATTAATTTATACTCATTACAAAGTACCGTATGTTTAATTTTAATTTAAATTTATAAATTAGATACAAAAAAGAATGCAAATTTTTTAAATCCCACGCAGAAAAAAAAAGTGAAAAAATTGATGCCAACATTAGGTTTAAATTGTCCAAAACATATTTTGTAAAATTTAGATTTAATGGAATTTGTCATAATATATTCTAAAAAATTACATAACTTTGTGTTAAGTTATGTAAATGAAGCGTTTTAAAATTTACATAGCTAATCATATAAAGATATGTATGGTATGAGTTAAAAGAATAATATTTTATTTAAATGGTTTAGCCGAGATAATGATTTATAACTCATCTGGGTTAGCCATCTATTTTTCTATCATATAGTTAAAGTAAAGCCGAGCGGAGAATACAACTTAACCGCTAGTTACCACTTTATCTGGAAGCCGTAAGTTCTAGTGAGATGGTTCTTTGGAAATAGATTAGCTTTTATACTTAAGAATAATATATTAAATAAATGTGATTAAAATTCTTAAGGAACATGAAAGATCATTTTTTACTTCTAATTTCCACTTCCATGCAAAGTTTCTAAGTTCTACTTTTTCTTATACATAGTAGTTTGCCATTATACACTACTAAATTAAATTTTTTTTTTATTTTTTTTTATTTATTTATTTATTTGAATAGATACACAGAATCATGGAGAGCCCCAAATAAGTTACAAAACTTGTGCTAGGGGCTCTCCACTAATTTTGAGAAAAAAAGTCCAAATGTTTACAAATTTGACAAACGTAACAAATAATTTCTATCTTCCATCTTCGCCTTTCCTCCATTTTTACAGGATCATCGTTCCTTAAATACCATTCCTACAATCTCCTTTCCAAATTTTTAGCAGTATTTACAGAAAATTTTGAATTTAGAAATTTATTTAAAAAATATATAATATAAAAATATTGTATGTTTGAGATTCCAACTATTTACAATAATTGTCAAAGACCAATTAATTGTGCATATTTCTCTTAGTGTAAATATGAAAACCGATACGTATAAGTCCTTGAAATATTTTTACAACAGTACAAATCAAAAGCCGATCCGAATAAAATTCCAAAATTATTTTAAAATGTTCAACTAAAAATATCCAAAATCGGGTGCAAAAAGCTCTCAAAGTTAATCAAAAAATAATTTTCCAAAGTATTCTTAACAGGCCCATAACAAATCCCCTGTTTTATTCAATATTTTCACTACAATTTCACTTTTACATTTTTTAATTAACAAGAAGAAACACTTTGCAGAACTGATCCTATATCTTAATATGTCACCTTTTTATACTCTTACTACTTTTAAAATAATAAATTAAAATAAGACATCTTAAGGTCAAAAGACTAACATGTTTCTAAGGAGTGGCCGGAACCTAAACGAGAACATCCGAATTTCTTCCTACTGATATAAAGCTATAAATTAACATATGTATGACATGTTAAGGTCAACGATTCTCAAATTACTTAGAAGGGGTCCGAACGAATAAAAAAGAATATCCGAATTTATCCAAAGGGTATACTGTATGTGTAGTGATATAAAATTAAAATGTGATTTACAGATTGTTAAATGTTAAATAATTATTAATAATAATAATTATAATTATTTAACATTTAACAATCTGTTAATTAAATGCATTATAACACATAATATAGTATGTAAAGCCTAAAAAGATACTAAGTAATAAGTTATGTAGAGACACATAATATGTAAAACTTATGTAAAACTTAAAAATACAGTCAGAATTTAATGAAAGGTTATGTAAATTAAGTAATTTTTCTCTGTACCTATTTCTGTTACGAAGAGATGGAGCATATTTAAGCATATTTTCTTAAAAGAAAAGCTGATAAGTAAAATTAAAAAATTATCGTGGTTGTTTGTAAAAGACATACTTTTTGTTAAGATAATAGATGCTGTTAAATAAAAGAAAAGGAAAATAAATGAGATTGCTCCAGTTCCGTAATTCTAAGCTACTACAGATTACAGCAAAATATATATCCTGAAATAAAATTTTAAAACTGTACAAATTTTTCCTTAACTGTGAAATATTTACTTAGTCTTTAAACTCTAAATTTTTTAAACTAATTATATTTTATGTTCATCATCGTCATCAAAGTATCAAAACTGGTTTGACACAGCACTTTATCCCACTTTATGCGGAACTCATTATTTTATTGTTCTAAAATTTCTACACCCTATAATCTTTATTATTTTTGAGAAGTATTTCATTCTAGGCACGCCAGGCCGGTCCTGCATACTTATCTTTTAACTCCCAGCTCGCACTCCAAAATTTCTTAGCTCTCCTGTCTTATGTTTTGATTCCTTTTACTAACTAACCTTTTTCACAAGGTACGCTTTTTAAATTTTTTACAGCGCCTGCGCTAGAATATTATTATACGGTAGTTTCGAATTTTCAAAAAAATTTAAAAATCTTCCTAGACAAAAAATCCTTGGATATAAATTAGTTTCATGAAAAAATAAGCAACTTTTTTTTTTCAAATGTCCGTCTGTCTCTGTCTTTCTGATGTCACGATTTTTGTGACCACGATAACTCAAGAGCGAATAATCCGATCGATTTTTTCAGGAATTTCTATGAGGGGAAGACCCCTATTGTTTTTAAAAGTAATCCCCCCAAAAACAAAAAGTTATGGTGGGTTAAACTTTTAAATCTGAAAGAAAATTCCGATTAACGTAACCTTTTCAGAAAAATTACATTTATTATAAGAATCAATTCTACCAATTTTAAAAGTAATCCCCTCAAAAACAAAAAAGTTATGGGGGGTTAAAGTTTTAAAAAAATCGAAAAAAGCTGAAACAAAATTCTGATTAACGTAACTTTTTTAGGAAAATTTACTTGTATTATAAGGATTCACCTACGAGAGCCTTGTGATATTTTTGAAGTATCTTTTCAGTCTTTTTTCTCTTAAGAATCATAAATTAGGTTAAGTGTACAATTTTGTCATCGCTACTCGGTGTAAAAAAATATTATTTGGAAAAAAATGACGTTACCTATGTAGGTTTTGATCCAAACGTACTATAACATGGTATAAAATTTGAAAATTATATTTCTCGGAAAACTGATGTGATGGAATGTTTGCTATATTTTTCTGATAATCAGCTAAAAAAATCTGTAATTAGTTTTCAAAGAGAAAAACCTTCATTGGCCTGTGTTATTTTTTATTAAATGTGATATGCCATGTGCCATGTTTCAAAGTAATAAACGTAATGAGAAATTTATTTTCCATATGAGTTACTTATATTAAGATATAATAATGGAAAAATCAAAAGTGTAAATGTATCCATAAAATAAAATTAAAATAGATTAATATCATGTACGTCTGCTTTAAATAATTCCTTTGAAACACCAAAAAAAAATAAATAAAACATTATATTCATTTATATTTAAACTTTGATTAAAACTCACTCAGCCTTATGAAAACTTTATGAGCTTTTATATATTTTTGTTAAAATAAAATCGAATAAAATGTATGGATAATCCCAAATATACAGAGTTATTCAGACATTGGCTATACAATTTTAAAAAGCGAGGAAACATGAAAAAGTATGTTTTACCTATCGCCCTGTAAATTTCGAAACATCGTATCTGCAAAAAAAATATTTTCGGTTCCTTACAGGTATAACAAGATATCTTTTTTTTAAACAATTAATAAGGTATTTATTTAGAACTTAATTAATTATATATAAAATAGAATAAGTCCTTATTCATATAAATTAGTCAATTCCATAAAAAAGAATAATTTCTAGTCTCTGGCAAGTTTCACATAGGTATAGAATATATAGAGAAAATAAACGTTTGCGCAGGTTTCTGCGCTGCGTAATAACAATAGATAGAAAATTGACATGTAAACGGTAAAATGGCGGTTCTATGTTGCCAACAATATTTCAACCGTATAATTTTTAATTATAAAAACCAATAAATTTCCAATATTTTGCTACATATTTTAATAGGAACACTCAAAAACAGCATAAATTTACATTCAAACCGTTTAAATACAAGCAAACGTAAATTTACATGGGTAGGAGGTCCGACAAGGCTGCACTCTGTCATTTTGTTGTGAAATCGAATAATTGTTGATATTTTGTTTGTGGCGTTGTTTGTGGTATTTGCGTGTCTTTATAGTTTAATTTTGATTATAGTGTTAAAATTTTTACTTAAAAATTACTTGTTTTGTAAAGACTTGTAAAATTGTGAAAAACCTTTTTGAGGTATTGTTTATGTTTACAAATTTTTACGTTTAAAAGGTAAAAATGGCGGACTAAATCTTACACACCTAATGTGTTTTTCTCTTTATCTAATACCCACTATAGCTTCTCTACCTATGTGGCAAGTTCCCATTTTTCAGGTACAATGTTTCGTTATTTACAAAATATAAAATCTCTACAGCCTTTAATAAGGCGAGAAACGGGGTATGAAGTGTATGAATTTTGGTCAATTTGCGTGACGTATTTTATGAACGACCCCTTACATTTATCCAGACATTTATAATTTTGATATTTAATTTGCGGAACCCTTAGGGAGCGTTCAAGTATTACGTAACGCTCCTGGGGGGGGGGTGGGGGTCATTTTGGAGCGTTACGCCCATGTCAATGGTATAGGAAATAGCGTTACAAAATGATAAAAATTTGCGTTACGTAATACTTGAACGTTCCCTTAACTGAAATCAAGTAAGAAAGTAAAATTCATGAATTTCTTGATAAAATAATTTTATTAAAAAAAAAATC
Source organism: Brachypterus glaber (assembly GCA_958510825.1). Lineage (NCBI taxonomy): Eukaryota > Metazoa > Arthropoda > Insecta > Coleoptera > Kateretidae > Brachypterus > Brachypterus glaber. Next base: position 5,052,372 of record OY294049.1, on the reverse strand, counting down.
ATAGTTTTTTAATGAAATAATTTAATATTAATATGATTTGATATTATAATCATTTTTTATATTTTTATTTAAAGCAACAGTTAAAAAAATGTATCTCAGAAATAAAGATGTATATTGCATGACATAATTTTATTTCGACAGCTTTAATAAAAACGCCAAAAAACGATTGATCTATCTTAGCTGGGACATCCTGTATATAATGTTTATGAAAAGGTTATTTTACTATGTTAAATGTAAATATTACATAAACATTTTTGTTTTTACAAGCTTTAAATAAATTGAGATCAATATAATATGCAATTGCAATTGTTATCGAAGCACATTTATGTTAAATAAATTATTCCAACAAACACAAATGGAAAATGCAGATTTATAACTTTATGTTTAGCAAAAATTTTAAATAAAAATAAAATTATAAATGAATTTATATACAATTTTAGATGTTTTATTTATTTAACAATATTATATTAAAATACTTATTTATATGTGTTTTTTATGCTTTATTTTATATACAATGTAAAAAAAGTTTCCAGCACGGATAACGTCCAATTTGTATTAAAATTTTTGAGAAAATTATTGTGGCCCAGTTGATGAAGTTTATTATAGAATGTAAAGTTTTGTCAAAAACACAGCATGGCTTTACTCAAGGTAGGTCAACCACCACAAATCTACTGACTAGTTTAAACTACTATACGAAGCTCTTGGACGAAGGTAAAGCCGTTGATATTTTATATTTACATTTCATGAAGGCGTTCGATAAAGTACAAAAAATGCAGATATTAAAAAAGCTAAAGCATATTGGAATAAGAGGACTTCTATTGGCATGGATTGACAAGTATCTGAGTAATAGATATTTCGACACTCCCAAGCAACAAGGATGTAACTCAAGTTAGACCCATTTTGAGTTATAGGTAAACGCCTTGAAAAAAGACACACATGGTGGTACTACTCAGGTTTCTCAACAGTCCACTTTAAGCAAAAGTTTACTTAAAATCACTAAAGTAAGAAATTCTAAACTTGAATATTATCAGAAACAAACAGTAAATAAACAATTAACACTTAAACAGTTAAATAGAGAATTTTATAAGCTTTCAAATGATGTATCACATGACTTCCTTTTCCACTTCAATTATTTACCCACCCTTAAATAACAAAAAAAAATATTTTAGAAATTTAGCTGTCTTGAAAAATGACAATATATGAGTTACGGCTTTGTTGCTTGGGGGTATCGATTTCAAGGTGCGTGTTGGTTTCGAATATTCTACCCTGCACGATGTCCTTTCCGGCTTCCCGCAGGGCTCGGTTTTGGGACCAATATTGTTTCTTATATATTCCTCGGATCTTGACAATTCAATACTTGTTCTACAAAATTTTGATGCTGATGATGTCAAAATGTTTGGTAATCCCCTTCAGCAGAGAGATCAAATTCAGCAAAGTCTTAATAATATTGTAGAGTGGTGCGATGCATGGCTGATACCTTTAAATATAACCAAATGTGCTGTTTTACACATAGCTAGGTCGAAATAACCCTCGTTCATCTACACTTTAAACGATATACCTATAGTGTAAATGGAAAATTAGATCTGGATGTTACTATCATATCTGACTTATCTTGGTCAATACATGTCACCACGTTGTTAAGAAAGCTAACCAAAATTCCTACCTTATGTTCAAGACTTTTAATAATCCCAATCCTACCTTTTCAAACCCCTATATAAGTCCTACATCCGACCCCAACTGGAACATGCGGTACTAATATGGTCTCCTACCTTATTAAGGATATAAAAGCAATAGAATCTGTGCAACGTCGAGCAACGTAGTATATCCCAAGCTTAAGACAGTTGCCGTACCATCAACGTCTTGAAAATCTCCACTTACCTCTACTTTCAGAGAGAAAAAAAGGGGGGATATGATATTCACATACAGAATATTTAAGGGACATTTTGGAGAAATTTTGTGTGAACTTTTAGAGGCAAATAATGACCCAAGGCTTCGTGGCCACCAGCACAAACTAAGAAGAGAAAATACGCCAAATTTGTTTTACCAACAGAGTATTTACGAACTGGAATTCCCTTTCAAACGATGTCGTGTCTGCTACTGGTGTTAATTCTTTTAAAAACAAATATGACAATTTTCTAACCAGTATCGGAATTGTTTAAATCGTATATGATGTTTTCTTTTATTGGCTTTTGTCAATTTATATACTATGTTTCGGTATATACTTGATTTATTACTATGTTTCTGTATATACTTGAGCAATAATAGGCCTTTGACCTCTGCCAATAATAATTTAATTTCATACTATCGATACGTGCAATTTAATTTCCTCGTATCGATACCAGAAGTTTAAAATTCGGTTTCAATGATATTAATTTTACAGTTTAATCTTAATAGGTAATTACCCTTTAATTTTGCCCCTATTTTTACAATTTTTACTGTAATAGATATTTGTGCGCAAAGACATAGTTTTGGCAATGAAGCATACAACATTTTTTAGACATCCAAGATAAAAACAAGCCGTAAAGATATGTAATGTATTTTTTTTATTTTCTTTTTTCGAAAAACTTTTTGAACTTTTAAAAAAAAAAAGAATATTTTTGAAAAAAAAATCAAAAAAAAAACTTTTTTCTCTTTACAAAAAACGAAAAGTTTTCGAATTTTTTTTTTAATTTCTTAAAAAAAGTTTAACCCCCTATAACTTTTTTTTTTTGGGATTAGGGAACGTTTAAGTATTACATAACGCAAATTTTAATCATTTTGGATCCCCACCTTCCTTTAACGCTATTTTCCTATGCCATTAACATGGGCGTAACACTCCAAAATGACCGCATAAAAATTATGCCATTTTCTTAAAAAAAAAAAGTATATTTCATAAATATTCTTTTGAGACTGGCAGCCTAAAAATATTTTTATAAATTAAATGGTTCAATAACAGGAAAACGTAATTTTTCTTAGTGTAAAATTGAGTAATTTTATTTTTTTTATAACAGCAATGACTGGGACAAACAGGCGATTTCCTAGCTTTGGCAGATTGTGTATGCACACACAAATATGTTTCCTCCATCCAGCGGCGGTTTTTTGTAAGGGTAAAGACAACTTTTAAACAAATGAAACACGCCGTTCCTTTTTTTAGGTTATGTTTAACAGCACACAGCACAGCACAAAGATAGAGTCGTTTTAGGCTTACAAAGTTGGTACCAAGATTTAGACAAAAGAATCTTCCAGTAATCTGTAAAGTGACCAAACTAATAATTAGGACGTAGTAGTATTCTGCTTGTCTGAAATAGAGCACAGTGACTAATACCTAAAACGTATTATGCTACTCTCGTATAAGGGATTCCCCTCAGACGGATTACGCGAACCGCACCCGAATTGGTATCAGACACGGATAATAGTGGTGGTGTAAAAATTGTGAAAGTTCTAAAATATATTCTTTTTAAATCATTAGTAATACCTCTAATATCAGAAGATATAAGAGGCGTTCGGGTTGAACGATCTTTTTACTCTCAACCCCATTGCTAACTTCATATATATATATATATATATCAATTGTCATCAAATATGGTTCAATGACAGTTGTCATGAAGTTAGCATAGAGGAAAAAGAGTAAAAAGGTTGTCCAACCCGAACGCTCTTATAGAAGTTTCTGCATAATTATAATAAATTGTTAATATTAGTTTTATTTATTGAAATGGGTATAAGTAAGTTGATACAATAACCATTAGAAATTATTTAAAATATTATATACCAAAAATAAAACATTATATTTATTAAAAAATAATTTATCTAAGATGAAATTTAATTGCTGAAACATTTTGACTTTTAACATAATAGGTAACCTTTAAAAGAAGATAACCATAATCATACTTTCTCTGAACATAACCCTACAATAACAATATTAGGACTATTCTGTTGCGATGGCAAAGGGAACTGCGTATTATTCGAAGGTTGTCTGTGCAGAAAACCGTAGCCGCAAGCAGCAAGCTACCGCTGGATGGAGTGACCCTACATGCAAACTCTGAAAGCAAATGTCCTAGCTGTTTGTACTTCCGCTATAATTTGTAGCTATAACTATAGACACCATTCTATCTTATAAAGTGCATCTATAAATCTAAGCCCCCATCTGTTTACCGTGTCTTGCAAAGGGAAATTTTGTTTGATTTTTTGCAGAGCAATATTTTCTGATATTAAAAGAGAACGAAATTTATTTAGAATTTGATTGTTTCAAAATAAAAAGGTTTTTTTCCAAAAAAAAAAAAGTTTGTTTAGCTGTATTGAAATAATTTTGGATATTTGGTCTTTATTTCATAGTTATGTCATATTCATGCACAGCCAGTGATTTAAAAATGACTTGTGTTAAAACACCACAGGAAAATAATAAATAAAATCAGTGGGTCGTCTCTATGATGTTTTATTGGTGGGTTCTAGCAATAGTGTACTAGAAAATCCAAAAGAAAGTGCAAACTTGTCGGGGACGAGGAGTTGGAAACGTGGTTATAAAATCTAAAACAAACGAAAACTAATTAAAACGGGTTCTGTTATTAAATTAATACTTTAAGGCTAATCGTTAATAGCTTACCTAAGACTAGAAGCACCGTTTCACTATAAAATGTACTTGGATAAATCATAAGCTCTCGTCTATTATAACTTTGTTCTACTTCGCTTGAAGGTTAAAATAAAAAGAATGGAAATTTTACGATATCCGCTTGTCAAATCTTAGCGGATATCGATAATTTATGGTGGGGTGCTGAAAACCGCGCGAAATTTAAATAAAATGTCTAAAATCATTGTAGTTCCAACTTAGACTTACGATGCCTTTTAAGAAAGAATAGTATATTGTTTTACTAAGAGGAAAAGTGAAGCTTTTTTTACTAGTCTGTAGAATTTACGGACGACGCGAAGCGGAATCCGGAAACTACAGACGAGTAAAAAAAAGCACTTTTCCTCTGGGTGAAACATACTATTTTTTCTTCAAGCATCCTATATATATATATATATATATATATATATATATTTAAATATTACTTTTCGAATTTAATTTATTCAGTAATAAAGTATGTTTTTTATTAAAATAGGCCAATAAAACCCTTTCGAAATAAACTTAAACCTTCATTTCAAAATTTTTTTGTAGGCTAAGTTGTACACTTTTCGCTATTTCGATGGTAACTTGTCTAATGTAGCATTTGCAATTTCGGAGAGATTTGTAGGTGTATAAACCATATATTCTTCTTCAATCATTTTTAATCAATTTCACACAAGGTTTTTGCACAGAATCTCGAGTCAACCACCTGTTTACATAATAAACAAACAAATTTGAAGTATGGCTGTCATCAAAGTCAAAGATTCCTAACTTTTTTTTACGGCGTACAACAATGAACTCATTTTTTTACTGCAAAAAAATAGATCACTTCTAACTAGTGTTTTCAGTTATTAAATATGAAAATTTTAGTACGCCATTTTTTCTATATAAATGGAAAAAAAAAATAACTTTCATAGCCAGGTAATAAACATGGGAACTTATTTGATAATTCTAATGTAAAATGATCCTGCAATTTTTATTGGTGCATTTTTTACTTGGTATTTTATTTTTAAAACAACGAGAAATCTCTTGTATGCCTGTTTTTAAAAAGGTTGGCTCTACTTAAAAAATACTAGACAAAAAAGAGATTGGGGCAAAAAGCGATAAAGTTCCGTTTCTTATATTTTTAAATTAATTCTGAATCTTTCTAAAATAGATATTATTTCTTTTACTAAAATTATTCTTTAAGTGAACAGTAAGAGCAAACAAATTACTTACTATACCTATTATTCTTATAGATATTAAAAAATGTAGGCAAAGATAAATACGAAAGTTTTTGAACAATTAACTTAAATAGAATGAGGACTAGAACGGAATAAATTTAAAAGCAAGCTCACTTTGAAGACCTAATGGAGGACACGTGATGTAATGTAATGTTTGCTTTTGCACTGTGACTTTAGAAATATTATACCGGGTGGCTTTTTCCAAAGATACCACCCACGGGGTCCTGAAGAATTAATGAGATGATGTAGCTCTACAAAAAAATCTGATTATGGGTAGCAGACTGTATACTATTACAGAGCAATGTACAGCTAAATCCAGAAAACTTTTTTTTGGTAAATAATGTTAAATAATCTTCTGCAGAGTCTTTGACAATATACTGAATATTTTGCTAGACGATTCCAATAGTATTTTTTAGCTGATTCCGAATATCTTTAAAACAAATCCCTATATTTTTCCGTTTCGAAAAAAATGCCCTTGAAAAACTTTTTTTCTTCTGGTTTTCAAATGCTTGTAGGAAAATTATCATATAAGCTAAAAGCGTTAAGCTTACATTAGAGCGGGGTTTTTACTCTTTAAAATCATATAAGAAAAACTTAACAAAATGTTTGGACTTTTTGTGGTTAATTTGATAACAGTTTTAAAATGCCTTTGAAAACACGTTTTATACAAACTACATTTTTCTTTGCCAAAGTGTTTTTGCCGAGTTTTGCAGAGTATGCTCGGTTTTTGAACAACTTTCATTTTTGACAATAATTGCGAATTATTTTGGTATCATAGACGTTCTGTATTTAAAGTTTTTAGCGGTAAAATTTATCTTAACGATAGGAAAAATTATGATATAAAAATTATTTATTTATTTTTTAAATAAATTGTCCTTCTGTTACCCCCTGATTAGAGGCACCAGGAGCACCATTTTTAAATACAGAATAATCCCACTGTTGTTGGTAGGTTGGTGCTACCCCTATTTAAAAACCAGCCACGCTCTCCCCATAAAGTATATAGGTACTAGGTTTCTATTTTTATGTTTCATATCTTGCAACATAAAACGGTAATGTATATTTGGTATGGATATTTTTCTAGTTTATTCTGTTTATTTTTAAATAGATACATAAATAAAAAAATCTTATTAAAATTGTATAGGTATAATCCAGTCAAATAATGAAAAATCGAAAATGTTACGCCACGTTACAAAGGGGGGGTGTCAGTAAAAATGTTACGTAAAACTTATAAAATGTTTATTGGATCACGTTTTTAACAATGATCTAGGCCTAAAGAGACTGATTCCTTGCAAATTTTATTGCACACGGCGTGGCTAACAGTTCACTAAATCCTATAAACAAAAACAAATTAGAGATAGAAAACCATAGCAAATAACCGGTTTTCGGTTAACCGGTTGCGGAAGTTAAATCAGACCGGTTTTGGGTTAAAACACGGAAGTAATAACCGGTTAAAAACCGCTTTAAACCATAAAGCAAAATTTCCTTTTATTTTTTTACTTTTTGTAAAAAAAAATGTTACGTAACAAATGGGGGGGTGAGGGGCCTCAAAAATGTTACGCCGCGTTACATGGGAGGAGTAGTACTTAAGTAATATTATCCACTCATATTTTTTGTGAGTTAATGTCAATACAAACTACACTCACCAGTACCTGATATATAAATTTTAATATACTTATATAACATATTATGTTTCGTATATCGCGTTTCTTTCAGGTTGAATATTCTTCTTAATAATGACAAGACGACAGCATTAGAAGAATCAGAAGACATACGTTCATTATAGATAAAGCGAAAATAGGATGACAAAGTGTGCGGTGTTTTGGGAGTAGCATCGTTTTGCATAAAATCACGTCCATCTAACGTATAAAATCATTTGTAAAAAATAATATAATAAAAAACATGGACAAACTCGAAAGTTTATTTATTTATTTATTTATTTATTGCCCAATGGAGTAAATCCAACAAATAATATTTAAATTTAAATTATTTTTGTTCGATACCGTCAAGTGGGGTGACTTCGGACGGTGTGGGTGACTTTTGACACTTTCTCGCAAAACTGGCCGAAGAAAAGCACGTGTGAACAAGCTGTGGGGTTCTGTGCACAGGTTGTGGGTTTCAATTCCACAACTTGTGCACACAACCCCACAATTTGTGCACACTTGCTTTGGTTCAGAGATTTTTTCGAAAAAGTGTCCGAAGTCACCCACACCGTCCGAAGTCACCCCACTTGACGGTACCCGTTTTTTAGAGAAATGCATCTATTTTATGCACACGCACCAAAAGGTCAACCAAAAGTCATAGAATATATATAATTTTTAATATTAACAACTATTATCTTATTTCCCGGCCTAAAAATTAACATATTTTAATATAAAACAAGTTTACCGGGAATAATAGCATATTTTTTAGTAACTTTTGCAAGAATTTAACTGTTATATTTCCGCAAAAACCACGTTGCTTAACAAAGCAAAATTTTATTCTTATGACATCGAACATCAAAGCAAATATATAAAAAAAAAATTACCCGTATATAAATTGATTTTTTTGTTAGTAATAAATTAAGTGTTATCCTTGTCTGACTAATACACATAATATGGACTACAGTTCATACTTATTTCACACAAACATTTGTCAATTAAAGGATCCGACTTGCGAACCCATACACCTGTATATGTACCCAAAATTATTACAAAAAACAAACTTCATGTTGATGTTATTATGTGCCTTTTAAAGCCTTATATCGATAATTCTAAATCTAAATTTTTGCATACTATTATTTTTGATACCGCTGATTTAAAATATGAAAATTTTGAAAAAAAAATCCCAGCTATCAATTTTTTTGAAGTAACAACGAAATGCAAACTGACAGAGTGAAACCAACCCCAGATTTAGATTCAGCGACCCCAAAAACGTATAGAAATGTTTGTCTCGTCTGGGGAACCCGACCTTTTTTCTTGTGTGACTGTGCACTATCCGTTACAGAAAGAAGTAAGACAATAGTTTTTTTAATGATGTAAATATACTTTGATTTTTTCTTCTACTTCTAGTAATAAATCAGCTGTATGCAGTGCTGCCAATAGCGGTTTTTATTCGGTTTTGCAATAAGCAACGTCGATTGTAACAACAACAACGATTGTAAAAAAATGCTTCAAACTTTTCCAAAATCGAACAATTTCTAGAGGTTTTTTATTAAAATGCATATATTTTTTCAAAAAATAATGAGAATATCTATTATACAGGGTGTCCCAGAACTAACACACTTTTTTTTAATAAACTAAAACAACTATTTTTCCTAAACAGAATATGCTGGGAAGCCTAATACCGGGTGTCACAGATCCAGTGTACACCCCCCATAACTTCTGTGTTTGTTAAAATAAAACTTTAAATTTTAGCACCTATAATATACTTAAGGAACCTCAATTGTTGACATGTAAAATAACATTTTGCTACTTCCGATTTTACTGGACGAATTGCTGACAACTTTCACATTTCAAGTGCGACATCTAAATGCCTTACATGGGAGATTTAGCTCAGCGGTCTAAGGCATCGATATAGCATTGACACTGAGCTAATGATCGTGAGTTCAAACCTGACTGGCGCCAATTGCCTTTTTCAGTTAATTAATAATTGAAATTTGGCGAAGGCGTACTCCCTAAATATATTGGTTCGAAAGTCAATTAAAGCCGGTAGTTCCCTCTACTACTAGACCACACAAGTCCTGGACTTAGGGGATGCTTCTGACATTGATACCACATAAGTGACATTGCCAATGTCAAATTCTATTTTAATTTTGTTTGAATTTTTTAACTAGATCTATGCGCTTTTTATACAAGTCAAATAATTACCAATTTTAAATTTTAATTAAAAATTAGTCAAAGCGAAAAAAAAAAGTAATTATTACACTTGTATAAAAAGTTAGCACATGGGTGGTTTTCATATTTCTTGCACTTTTAAATGGTGCTATGAGTGTACATGGGTACCAAATTCAAGAGTCGCTTAAAACCTCCTAATCTAATGAATTATACGAGTTAAGAAAAAATTATTTTATCCAATACATACAGATAATAAGACAATTACCAGCTTTATTTTAAATAGATAAACTCAATAATAACCCCCGCGTGGCGTTTACTTTATTGAGTGGATAATTATTTATTTTACCCACTCAACTGTCACTTGTCAAATTATTTTTTTGTAAATGACATTAAAATTTTTAATAAATATATGAATTCCTAAGCTATTTATTGGAAAAAATCTTGTATGGCACTCATGGGTAAACCGATATTGCCCTCTCGAAAATTACCCACTAGTACCATAAATAACTATTACAACAGGTTTGAATTGAACAGACCATAGTTAAAAAAATAAAAATAAAATTTGACGTTTAAAATGTCACTTATGTGTTATCAATGTTTTCAGAAAATTTTCCAGATTCCAAAAATGTAAGACATTTGGATGTGTTACGTAAAATATAAAACTTGTCAGCATTTTCGGTAAAACCGGAAGTAGAAAAATGTTGTTTTATATGTAAAAAGTTGTGATTCCTTAAGTACATTGTAGGTACTAAATTTCAAAATTTTAACTTCAGAAATACAGAAGTTAAGGGGTCTGTACATTGGATTTGTGACAACCGGTATATTTTCTATAAATATTTAGGTATTCTACTATAAATGAAAATATAATCACAGGTAATAAATTCATAAAAAAACAGTATATTTGTCAAATTTTTCTTTATTATTATAACAATTGAATTGTTATTGTTAATTTTTTAGCTGAGTTGGTCGATATAAATTTAGTATGTGCAGCCTAACTAGGCGTTACAGTATCTCGTTAGACTAATAGACAGTTAGAAAACGAGCAGAGAACAACACACAAAATGCAAATGGCCGCCAGAACGATTGTTGAACGGTCTCTCTATATGGGTATATAGAAAAGAGTAAAGAAAACACGGAAATAAGTATCATATAATAATATTATACATATAATAATAATAATAATAATCTAATTTGAAGTTCTTACCCGTATAAATCAATTGTGTGGTGGTTTTTGGGTGTCGGGCTTTTAAACAACCATAAAACTTGTTTTTTTAATTTATTATTTGGACGTTTCGATTCTTGTTTGAATCGTTTTCAACAATAAACTACAAAATAATAAAAAATAAAATAAATAAATAAATGTGTACAATAGACATTAAGTTTGTTTCTTTTTTTTTTATATTTATATGTTTTAGGTTAGTTTTTAATTTACTTACAATAAATTGTTAAGCTTTGGTTTTAGTCAAATTTTGATTATGCCATAGCATTTTCAGTGCTTGTAGTGGTTTTATACATAAGAATACATCAGTCGAAAAATTGCAAAAATAGAGACGTCATTTAATTTTAATCTTCTTCTTCTTCTTTCATTTTACTGGGCCGTTCGTAGGGTCAAAGGGCCAGTTTATTGTTATATATTTATGATGTTGTAATATATGCCATTCAGGCCTTCTATGTCTATTTTTCTATTAATTGTGTTTGCTTCTTTTTTTATATATATCATCTCTGCCACTTCTCGTTTTTTCTTATGTTTTTCTTTATGAAGTATTTCTGTATGTTCAAAATCAAAATTGTGTTTGTTTTTTAAGGCATGTTGTGCTAATGCCGTACTATTTATTTTCTTTGTTTTTATGGTGCTCTTATGTAGTGATAGTCTTGTAGATAGTTTTAAGGAGGTGTGTCCTACATAGGTTCCTGGGCAGTCTAGGCATTTGATTTTATATACCACATTAGAGCATTGCTTTTTTGGTGTCGGGTCTTTTAACTTTGTGTATATTGTGCCTAGTAGATTTTCGTTTTTAAATATTGTTTGTATGTTATGTTTTTTTAGGACCTTTTTTATTCTTTCTCCTATGTTTGTGTAGGGGATTATCACTTTTGTACTTTCATCTTTGTCTTGGTTTTTTTGATTGTTTGT
>OY294049.1:4961405-5040424 GCA_958510825.1 Brachypterus glaber | reverse complement strand
CGCCTCCCATAAAAAAAAAAACACCAAACCAGCAAACTATCAAACCAATCCATTGTTAACGTAAACCAACGCCTCCCATAAAAAAAACAGCAAACCAGCAAACTACCAAAGCAAACCATTGTTAACGTAAACCAACGCCTCCCATAAAAAAACACCAAACCAGCAAACTACCAAACCAATCAATTGTTAACGTAAACCAACGCCTCCCATAAAAAAAACAGCAAACTACCAAAGCAAACCATTGTTAACGTAAACCAACGCCCCCCTAAAAAAAACACCAAACCAGCAAACTACCAAACCAATCAATTGTTAACGTAAACCAACGCCTCCCATAAAAAAAACAGCAAACCAGCAAACTACCAAACCAAACCAGTGTTAACGTAAACCAACGCACCCATTAAAAAAAAACACCAACCAGAAATTCGTGAGTATTTTAAAATAATTTCGTTATAAAAATTTCAACAATTATTTTATTATATTTATTAATTTGCCACTGAAATCAGTGCTGCCACTACTACAAACCTGGCTTTCGGCCGTATGATTTTCGGCCGTAATACCCACCTCGAAATTTTGAATAATATGTAGAATCAAAACTATACCTGGCGCTGAAAAAAGGATCTGATTGGCGCAACCAGATTGATCAATAGTTAAATATGGACTAACTATTTTGCTTTCCCATTTTAAAAATTTTCAAAATTTCGGGACAGCCTTTTATTTATGCAAAAATTTTGATTTTTTTTTTGCTTATTTTTGCGTTTTATGACGTTTTATGTCGATATAAATCAATTTAGAAAAAAAATTGTCGCACGGTCGATCGGTTGGTCGATAGATTTAGTCTAAGAGCCCATGGCCGGCTACCTGTATGTATTTGACCAGACCTGAGTTTTTGTACGTTAAGGCCCCTATACCTACCATACATAAGTAGGGGACTCACTAAGCTCAAAGTGGTGGACGCGTCGAGCGCTCAGGTAAGACAGGTATCGATTTTTGACTAATTTTAAATCCATTTGACCACGTCTGCCGTTTTAAAATTTGAAAATATATTATTATTACTATCGGAAAATAAGAATGGCAGACCATTATCGCGCATTTTACTTTGTGGCAGACAATTTTGAAAATGCTAAAAAAAATAAAATTTTGAAAGTATTTGACCAGATCTGCCATTGATATATTTTATTTATTATAGTCTTAAAAACTTATATTGAACACGGCAGACGTCTACATTGCGTGCACACATCAACAAATAATAAAATCTTAGCTACTATCCGACCAGATGGTTGGCACAGACTTTATACAGCTATCTCTCTTCTTTTTCCTATGTATTACTATTGTACTCATTCTAGCCTATAGTATGTTCTCTTACAGTTATATTACTAGCATTCGAATAATGGAGGGTTTATACCTGGAAGGGCCTTGTAACAACCCCAACGTAACGGCTCACTATGGGGCGAACCGGGCCGTAAGCCGGACATCATACTTTTCTTGAAAACGATAACTGGGATTTTGATAAAATTTGGTATGCAGCCATTTTTAGGTACGACAAAACATTTTAACTAGGTTTCGTTTTTGGGAAAAAATCTGGAAATCTGGAAAATCTGGAAAACTTAAAAAAAAAAAAATTTATTTTTCTTTTATATGGTTAATTACCATTTAGTGTACAAAAAAGATATTTAGCTATGTATTTAATACGGTTTGGAAAAAATCTCCAAAATGTGTGTATCTTGTAAAATTATAATTTTAGCTAATAAATTTGGCATTTTCGAGAAAAAGTAAAACATTTAGCCAAGTATTGAGTATGAAAAAATTGTCGAAAAATTTCGAAAAAAAAAAAATTAAAAAAAAAAATATTTTTTCAAAAAAAAGCATTTTTTCGAAAAAAAAAATTCAAAAAAAATCGGGGGGATTATTAAAAAAAAACAATAGGGATCATCCCCTGATAGAACTTCATTTTTCCTGAAAATTTTGAGTCGATCGGATTAATCGTTCTTGAGTTATCTTGTCCACAAAAAAGTGACATGGCACGGACAGACGGGTGGATGAACAGACGCTTACGGGCTGTGAATAGTATAATAACGTAATTTCCCAATAAATTTATCCACCACAAAGAATATCTGTAAAAGTCTATGTAAAAAGTAATTTTTTTAGTTGTTTTTTAACACAAAAATTTAAATTAAAGGGGTTCTGGGGTCTGATCTCTACATCATTTTTTTCCGTACTTAGTCCACTATATTGTAGTAATAACAAATTTGCGGGACTTTGCGGGACTTAAACGAAAAACATTTAAATGTCGGAAAATTAAAAAAAATCGATAAAACAAAAAATAGGAGATGTACATAATATTTTATTTTTTTTATAATACACTTTAATGTTATTATTACGCAATTAATAGGAAAAGATTATATTGTATGATAAGAAAAAAAAAGACTACAAATTTTCGTAAGCATAATTTAGACATCTATATAAGCGCTAATTTTTCTGGCTAACCTTAATTATACATGAAAATTTTGCCTGCACTCAATGTATAATATGATTAAATATAATAAAACCAAATTTAAACCCCTATTTTTGAATTTTTGTTTTTTACCCGATGTCCAACCTATGGCCCGGTTCGTTCCATAGTGCGGCTATTGCCTGATGTTTTCAGTATATTTGTGAACGTTCATACAGATACCTCGTGTTTCGTGAATTTTATAAAATACATAGTGCTGCTTTATTTTATTTTCGTTTGGACTTTTTTCATACTCAATACTTGGCTAAATGTTTTACTTTTTCTCGAAAATGCCAAATTTATTAGCTAAAATTATAATTTTACAAGATACACACATTTTGGAGATTTTTTCCAAACCGTATTAAATACATAGCTAAATATCTTTTTTGTACACTAAATGGTAATTAACCATATAAAAGAAAATCAAATTTATTTTTTTTTAAGTTTTCCAGATTTTCCAGATTTCCAGATTTTTTCCCAAAAACGAAACCTAGTTAAAATGTTTTGTCGTACCTAAAAATGGCTGCATACCAAATTTTATCAAAATCCCAGTTATCGTTTTCAAGAAAAGTATGATGTCCGGCTTACGGCCCGGTTCGTCCCATAGTGAGCCGTTACGTTGGGGTTGTTACAAGGCCCTTCCAGGTATAAACCCTCCATTATTCGAATGCTAGTAATATAACTGTAAGAGAACATACTATAGGCTAGAATGAGTACAATAGTAATACATAGGAAAAAGAAGAGAGATAGCTGTATAAAGTCTGTGCCAACCATCTGGTCGGATAGTAGCTAAGATTTTATTATTTGTTGATGTGTGCACGCAATGTAGACGTCTGCCGTGTTCAATATAAGTTTTTAAGACTATAATAAATAAAATATATCAATGGCAGATCTGGTCAAATACTTTCAAAATTTTATTTTTTTTAGCATTTTCAAAATTGTCTGCCACAAAGTAAAATGCGCGATAATGGTCTGCCATTCTTATTTTCCGATAGTAATAATAATATATTTTTAAATTTTAAAACGGCAGACGTGGTCAAATGGATTTAAAATTAGTCAAAAATCGATACCTGTCTTACCTGAGCGCTCGACGCGTCCACCACTTTGAGCTTAGTGAGTCCCCTACTTATGTATGGTAGGTATAGGGGCCTTAACGTACAAAAACTCAGGTCTGGTCAAATACATACAGGTAGCCGGCCATGGGCTCTTAGACTATTACATTAGAGCGGGGTTTTTACTCTTTAAAATCATATAAGAAAAACTTAACAAAATGTTTGGACTTTTTGTGGTTAATTTGATAACAGTTTTAAAATGCCTTTGAAAACACGTTTTATACAAACTACATTTTTCTTTGCCAAAGTGTTTTTGCCGAGTTTTGCAGAGTATGCTCGGTTTTTGAACAACTTTCATTTTTGACAATAATTGCGAATTATTTTGGTATCATAGACGTTCTGTATTTAAAGTTTTTAGCGGTAAAATTTATCTTAACGATAGGAAAAATTATGATATAAAAATTATTTATTTATTTTTTAAATAAATTGTCCTTCTGTTACCCCCTGATTAGAGGCACCAGGAGCACCATTTTTAAATACAGAATAATCCCACTGTTGTTGGTAGGTTGGTGCTACCCCTATTTAAAAACCAGCCACGCTCTCCCCATAAAGTATATAGGTACTAGGTTTCTATTTTTATGTTTCATAACTTGCAACATAAAACGGTAATGTATATTTGGTATGGATATTTTTCTAGTTTATTCTGTTTATTTTTAAATAGATACATAAATAAAAAAATCTTATTAAAATTGTATAGGTATAATCCAGTCAAATAATGAAAAATCGAAAATGTTACGCCACGTTACAAAGGGGGGGTGTCAGTAAAAATGTTACGTAAAACTTATAAAATGTTTATTGGATCACGTTTTTAACAATGATCTAGGCCTAAAGAGACTGATTCCTTGCAAATTTTATTGCACACGGCGTGGCTAACAGTTCACTAAATCCTATAAACAAAAACAAATTAGAGATAGAAAACCATAGCAAATAACCGGTTTTCGGTTAACCGGTTGCGGAAGTTAAATCAGACCGGTTTTGGGTTAAAACACGGAAGTAATAACCGGTTAAAAACCGCTTTAAACCATAAAGCAAAATTTCCTTTTATTTTTTTACTTTTTGTAAAAAAAAATGTTACGTAACAAATGGGGGGGTGAGGGGCCTCAAAAATGTTACGCCGCGTTACATGGGAGGAGTAGTACTTAAGTAATATTATCCACTCATATTTTTTGTGAGTTAATGTCAATACAAACTACACTCACCAGTACCTGATATATAAATTTTAATATACTTATATAACATATTATGTTTCGTATATCGCGTTTCTTTCAGGTTGAATATTCTTCTTAATAATGACAAGACGACAGCATTAGAAGAATCAGAAGACATACGTTCATTATAGATAAAGCGAAAATAGGATGACAAAGTGTGCGGTGTTTTGGGAGTAGCATCGTTTTGCATAAAATCACGTCCATCTAACGTATAAAATCATTTGTAAAAAATAATATAATAAAAAACATGGACAAACTCGAAAGTTTATTTATTTATTTATTTATTTATTGCCCAATGGAGTAAATCCAACAAATAATATTTAAATTTAAATTATTTTTGTTCGATACCGTCAAGTGGGGTGACTTCGGACGGTGTGGGTGACTTTTGACACTTTCTCGCAAAACTGGCCGAAGAAAAGCACGTGTGAACAAGCTGTGGGGTTCTGTGCACAGGTTGTGGGTTTCAATTCCACAACTTGTGCACACAACCCCACAATTTGTGCACACTTGCTTTGGTTCAGAGATTTTTTCGAAAAAGTGTCCGAAGTCACCCACACCGTCCGAAGTCACCCCACTTGACGGTACCCGTTTTTTAGAGAAATGCATCTATTTTATGCACACGCACCAAAAGGTCAACCAAAAGTCATAGAATATATATAATTTTTAATATTAACAACTATTATCTTATTTCCCGGCCTAAAAATTAACATATTTTAATATAAAACAAGTTTACCGGGAATAATAGCATATTTTTTAGTAACTTTTGCAAGAATTTAACTGTTATATTTCCGCAAAAACCACGTTGCTTAACAAAGCAAAATTTTATTCTTATGACATCGAACATCAAAGCAAATATATAAAAAAAAAATTACCCGTATATAAATTGATTTTTTTGTTAGTAATAAATTAAGTGTTATCCTTGTCTGACTAATACACATAATATGGACTACAGTTCATACTTATTTCACACAAACATTTGTCAATTAAAGGATCCGACTTGCGAACCCATACACCTGTATATGTACCCAAAATTATTACAAAAAACAAACTTCATGTTGATGTTATTATGTGCCTTTTAAAGCCTTATATCGATAATTCTAAATCTAAATTTTTGCATACTATTATTTTTGATACCGCTGATTTAAAATATGAAAATTTTGAAAAAAAAATCCCAGCTATCAATTTTTTTGAAGTAACAACGAAATGCAAACTGACAGAGTGAAACCAACCCCAGATTTAGATTCAGCGACCCCAAAAACGTATAGAAATGTTTGTCTCGTCTGGGGAACCCGACCTTTTTTCTTGTGTGACTGTGCACTATCCGTTACAGAAAGAAGTAAGACAATAGTTTTTTTAATGATGTAAATATACTTTGATTTTTTCTTCTACTTCTAGTAATAAATCAGCTGTATGCAGTGCTGCCAATAGCGGTTTTTATTCGGTTTTGCAATAAGCAACGTCGATTGTAACAACAACAACGATTGTAAAAAAATGCTTCAAACTTTTCCAAAATCGAACAATTTCTAGAGGTTTTTTATTAAAATGCATATATTTTTTCAAAAAATAATGAGAATATCTATTATACAGGGTGTCCCAGAACTAACACACTTTTTTTTAATAAACTAAAACAACTATTTTTCCTAAACAGAATATGCTGGGAAGCCTAATACCGGGTGTCACAGATCCAGTGTACACCCCCCATAACTTCTGTGTTTGTTAAAATAAAACTTTAAATTTTAGCACCTATAATATACTTAAGGAACCTCAATTGTTGACATGTAAAATAACATTTTGCTACTTCCGATTTTACTGGACGAATTGCTGACAACTTTCACATTTCAAGTGCGACATCTAAATGCCTTACATGGGAGATTTAGCTCAGCGGTCTAAGGCATCGATATAGCATTGACACTGAGCTAATGATCGTGAGTTCAAACCTGACTGGCGCCAATTGCCTTTTTCAGTTAATTAATAATTGAAATTTGGCGAAGGCGTACTCCCTAAATATATTGGTTCGAAAGTCAATTAAAGCCGGTAGTTCCCTCTACTACTAGACCACACAAGTCCTGGACTTAGGGGATGCTTCTGACATTGATACCACATAAGTGACATTGCCAATGTCAAATTCTATTTTAATTTTGTTTGAATTTTTTAACTAGATCTATGCGCTTTTTATACAAGTCAAATAATTACCAATTTTAAATTTTAATTAAAAATTAGTCAAAGCGAAAAAAAAAAGTAATTATTACACTTGTATAAAAAGTTAGCACATGGGTGGTTTTCATATTTCTTGCACTTTTAAATGGTGCTATGAGTGTACATGGGTACCAAATTCAAGAGTCGCTTAAAACCTCCTAATCTAATGAATTATACGAGTTAAGAAAAAATTATTTTATCCAATACATACAGATAATAAGACAATTACCAGCTTTATTTTAAATAGATAAACTCAATAATAACCCCCGCGTGGCGTTTACTTTATTGAGTGGATAATTATTTATTTTACCCACTCAACTGTCACTTGTCAAATTATTTTTTTGTAAATGACATTAAAATTTTTAATAAATATATGAATTCCTAAGCTATTTATTGGAAAAAATCTTGTATGGCACTCATGGGTAAACCGATATTGCCCTCTCGAAAATTACCCACTAGTACCATAAATAACTATTACAACAGGTTTGAATTGAACAGACCATAGTTAAAAAAATAAAAATAAAATTTGACGTTTAAAATGTCACTTATATGTTATCAATGTTTTCAGAAAATTTTCCAGATTCCAAAAATGTAAGACATTTGGATGTGTTACGTAAAATATAAAACTTGTCAGCATTTTCGGTAAAACCGGAAGTAGAAAAATGTTGTTTTATATGTAAAAAGTTGTGATTCCTTAAGTACATTGTAGGTACTAAATTTCAAAATTTTAACTTCAGAAATACAGAAGTTAAGGGGTCTGTACATTGGATTTGTGACAACCGGTATATTTTCTATAAATATTTAGGTATTCTACTATAAATGAAAATATAATCACAGGTAATAAAAACAGAATATTTGTCAAATTTTTCTTTATTATTATAACAATTGAATTGTTATTGTTAATTTTTTAGCTGAGTTGGTCGATATAAATTTAGTATGTGCAGCCTAACTAGGCGTTACAGTATCTCGTTAGACTAATAGACAGAAAACGAGCAGAGAACAACACACAAAATGCAAATGGCCGCCAGAACGATTGTTGAACGGTCTCTCTATATGGGTATATAGAAAAGAGTAAAGAAAACACGGAAATAAGTATCATATAATAATATTATACATATAATAATAATAATAATAATAATCCTTTATTCCAGCCCAGAGGGCCATATACAAAAAATACAAAAAATACAAAACATACAAAATATCTACAAGAAAATTAATAATTAGCCAATATACAAAAGTTCAAAAGAGCTACCGTCCCCCATTAAAACTCTACTCCAGGGTATCTATTCTTGGGCTCGAGAGAACGTGAACAATTTTCGTAGGAAGGGAACTGATCACATCATATCAAAGTTCCCAAAAGTTAAAAAATGCTATTCTTGAAGAGCAGGGAGCGTGATGGGATCTCTGCAGCGTTGCCAAGTATTTTAGTGGATTTTAACCAATCAGATTATGCGCACGAGTTTGCGTGTACAAGCAGCTTGTGACAAGCTGTCATTAATTTACTTTTTTTGTAAACAAGTGCTGAGGTTTAAATATTTTTTTAATTAATATATAGAAGTATAATATATTATTAGTAAGAAATTACTGAAAATAAAACCAGAAAAAGATCTGCGCCAACTAGCAGTCAGCAAAAAAAATCCTTCTAAATTTTATTAATCTCCCAAAAGGGCAACAGCCCTCACAATTTCCAAATCATCCATCGTTATATTATTATTATCATAATATGTATAATAATTTATAAATATAAAAAATCTTTTATTAATTACGATTAACTATTATAAAACAAAACGGTATTCAAATTAACAACACAAAACCAAAGCAAAAATAGGGTTATGTTCGAATGCGCGCGACTAACTTATATGTCAAAATTTCCGTGAACGACCGCTTCTCACGATCCCGAGTAGTAGAAGTAAAGTTCCTCAATTTTCGTGCGAAGTGAAGTTCAAGAATAAGTAGTTTTGCGTTTCGAGAGAAATAATATGCAACCCACACTACCTTTCTCCCGGGAATGCGTTCTCTCGAGCCCGAGAATACATACCCTGGTATTCCATAAATTGGAACGCCATAGAAGGTCACTCCTTAGCAGAGTCACAATAAAGAGGTTGGAAGATTTATACAGCCGATCGCGTGTCAATCTGAGAATGCGACTCTGACGTCACAGCGCTTAAACTAAAGTTTATTTTTTTAAGGTATAGTTATTTTAAACCTTCCGGCTTGTAAACAATCTCGAAATTACCATAGCAAAGTAAGATACGCATGCGTCGTAAGCGAAATGACTAGGCCCAATTTACACAACCGTAAAACGTTGACGTGCCATTAACGAGAACAAAAAAATGGTTTGGACACATGCTTCAGTGTAAATCAGACTTTGTGGAGTATTTAGCGGCAAATTTAAAATAACTATACCTGAAAAAAATAAACTTTAAATACCACTCTGTAGGGTAATTGAAATTTATTTCTTAAGATGTAATAAATGATTTTTGTTTATATACGCAAATTTTGATCACTTTGGACTTTTTAACGAAATTTTGTTAGGTATTGGAATAGGTTCTTAAGCAGTATCTTACTTTCAGCAACCTGAAAAACTCCTATATACCAATTTTCACAAAACTATCCCCCATCCCTTAGTAATTGAATTTTTTTATCAAATTCAGTTTCGCCCTCCCCAAAAACCCCTGTATACCAAATTTAACGAAAATATTTAAAATATTTACCCTCTCACTATACCCCTATATAGCAATTTTCAAAAATTTTATGAAAATTATTGTATTTACCTCATTTGCCCCCTTCTCTTTCCCGAGCGTGAACTTTTGGTAACATACCTGTATGCCAAATTTCAAGTCTATAGCTTAAAGCGTTCTTAAATTATTCTACCGAAAATTTTCTTTTGCTTGAAATTGATTTATATTGACATAAAAAGTCACTAAACGTAAAAATACGCAAAAAAAATTGAAAAATTTCAATGGGAAAGCGATAGGTTGAGGCTAAAAACATATATTTTTTAATAATATTCTCATTTTAAAACTAGTGAAAAGTGCTAATTTAATATACATATATAAAATGTATGTACAATGCTTTTAAATTATTATGGGTTTGGATTGTTTTTTCAGTGTTAGCCTCATATAGAAAGAAGTCATTACACACCCTGATGTTTTCTCTCGCTTTTCCTACTTTGTGTGCAATTTATCTTAATAATGTATGGAGGATTTTCACACTATTTTAACCCCTTTATGAAATGTCTTTCGATGTGTTTTAGCAAATCTGGGCTCTTTAGTCTCATGTAAATACGTCCAACCTTAATTAATGGACTACCCAACTTAGTAAAAGAACCCTATTTGCCAGTAAGATTGAAAACCTATTGAATACACTGTATATTAATACAATACAGCATTAAAAAATATATATTACTTTCCCCAAGGAAAGTCTTGCGTTTGTAAAAAAAAATCTTAAATTTTTATTGTTTTTTTTTTGCGTTTCCGGACGTTTTATTTCCAAAATATATGATAACCATAAAAAAAATCTGTCTGTCGGTCTTTCGGTCTGTCTGTCGGTCTGTGTGTCCGGGAAATTTGGACTTTGGACACTCAAAACGCTTCAGGCTAAAGGTGTAGTGATGTCGAATTCTATCACTAATTTAGTGATATATTATATAATTCGGTTATAGCCCAGCAGTTAATTATAACTTTTATTATAACTTACTCAGTTAGGTTGGCCATACAATCTTCCATCGTATTTAAAGTATACCCGAGCGGAGAATATACTTAACCACTCATCACTTTATTCGGGAGCGGGTATTCTAGGAGACGGCGCTTTGGAAACAGATAACGATTTCTTCTTAACTTAAGAATAATATATTAAATAAATGTGAATAAATTCTTCGAGAACATGAAAGATCAATTCTTACTTCTAAGTCCTATTTCTATGCAAAGCCCTTAAATTCTAATTTCCATTATATATTAGTTTTCCATTAAATACTTCTAAATTAAAACATTCTATGTTTGAAATTCCAACTATTCGCAATCATTTTCAAATCCCAATTTATTTTACACATTTTTCTTAGTGTATATTTAAACTGGTTCGTATAAGTCATTTAAATTATTTTACAAAATATTTTTCAAAGTTAATTAATATTCGTCAAAATTTCTATCAGTGTTCATACTATCAATATTTATAAGTGTCCAAAATTATTTTTATGTATAATATAACGAGTCTCAAAATTTAAAAACTATTTTAAATTCAAGAATAAATCTCAAAATTAATTCTCACAGAAACTACATTTTCACTTTTGACACTACTGGATACTATTTAACTAACAAGACAAAAAACTATTCAAGAATGATCACCTCTAAAATTTGGTGCTCTATTTATTTTCTTCATAAATCCATAAATTAAAATGAGGCATATTTAGGTCACACGCGCTAATGTTTCTGGGTGTGAATTCCCCACTACCAAAGTTCAACGATTTTTACTTAGAGGGGTCCGAACAAAACCCGAAAATATCCGACGTTACTCATGCTTACTTTTAAGAATTAGATCTTATAGGCTATGTATATTAAAATAAAATTTTAAAATTATACGGATCATAACAAAGGCTTCAAATTTGGACCATAAGTTGATTATCCAAAGTTCTAGGCTGGGATTGTTTTTGGTAAAAATAGGGTTGGGTTAAGACGGTAAAATAGGGAAAAACAATTTTTTTTCAAAAATTTTTCGTTTTACGAAAAAATTAACTTTTTTTGAAAAATTATAATTTTTTTTAATTTTTTGTTTTTTTTTATTCTGATGAACCTATAGGAGTAATTATTATTTTGATGGCAGCAGTTTTTTTATTTATTTTTCCCTGTTTATTTAAAAAAATCAAAAATCCTTAATGTTTTGTTATTTGTTATCATATGTAGAATAGGCTGAGCCGTTATAAACTTTTTTTTTAAATCAGTTGACGGTAGTTATTGAAATTTTCCAAATAGTCCCAATAGTACCCCAAATAAAATCCAAATCGGCCAAAATTATAAGAGAACCATCTTTAAATGTTTTGGATTTCTGTCAAAAATCAATTTTTAACTTATAAAAAAGTTTTGAATCATAATGGAGAGCCCCTAGCACAAGTTTTGTAACTTATTTGGGGCTCTCCATGATTCTGTGTATCTATCCTACAATAAATAAATAAATAAAATAAATAAATAAAAATAAAAGAGGCGCTTCTCTACTGCTAACTATTTCCGTTTTTTAGATAATGCTAAAAGTTCCTTAGCAGACTTTATAGACAGCAGCAAAAGTATATTGCAAAAGCTAGATATATGTTTAAAAGGACTACTTGCAATATGCTTGCACTATTGTCTACAAAGTCTGCTCAGGAACTTTTAATATTATCTAAGAAACGCACAAGCTATATAATTTTTTCCAAAAGTGGTTATATGCTTAGGGGGCTGTAAAATTACTGTATTCAAGGTTACAAGTTTTGCTTCAACTTTTAAACTCATTTATTCTTCAGTCGAGTCGGGTTCTCTACCTAAAATATAAGACTATTTGCATGTTTTGCTGTTTTTTATTTGCCTATTTGGGCCCTCTTAATGTGGACAGATTTGATTGAATTTTTTTCCAGTAGTAATATTTGGCAATTTTTAATAACTATCAACCTTTTTTAAAACTCAAAAAAAGAGGGTAACGGCCCACCATAACCAACCCTTAAAATTTTTGTAATACTTTTAAATGCACCATTCTTATTATTAATAAAATAAAAATGTTTTAGAAAATTCAAGTTTAGTATTTA
Source organism: Brachypterus glaber (assembly GCA_958510825.1). Lineage (NCBI taxonomy): Eukaryota > Metazoa > Arthropoda > Insecta > Coleoptera > Kateretidae > Brachypterus > Brachypterus glaber. The sequence continues at coordinate 5,027,650 of OY294049.1, read as the reverse complement.
GTAGGTACTTGGTGTAAAATTCGCTAATAATTTTTCCAGCATTGTATGTTTAGAAACATTAAACCAACAAAAAGGCTTAGAACCCACAAAAGCAAGTTCTTTTTTATATTAAAACGTTAAGCCAAACATTTTACGACCATATTAAAACATATCGTGCTTAACAAATTTACGATAGCTACTAATTTAAAAAATTCATTTGATATTCTCACCAAGATAGCAGTATTCCTGTTTAACATGAATACCTAATAATAATTATTAAGAACGAGAGATTAAAAGAAGAATCTATACAGGGTGTATTTGAAATAAGGTCCGAAATTTTAAGGCGTGATTCTATCGTAATCATAAAATATGACAAAAAGTTCCTATAAACATATGTCTAAAAATGAGTCGTAAGAGAGCTAAGCCCCTTTGAAAGTGGTTAAAAAATTCGGTTTTTATTTAATAACTCAGGAACCCTTTAAAATATAGCAACGAGGTTTTGCACGTAAACTAACCTTAATAAGGCCCATATTCGTATGTTATTTTCATTTAGTTATTTTAACCAGGGTTGTACAAAACGGGGGGAGGGGGGCTTATCAGTTTTTTGTCCAAAACTTTTTTCTGTGTAATATTTTTGGAATATGATTCCTCATGTCAAAAAACATAAAACAGATATGCTTGTTGTAATCCTGTTCGGAAAACAATCATTTGAATGTGAAATTTCTCGTGGACGAAAAATTAAATAGTAAAATGTTGAAAACCGAAATTACAATGATGCAGGGCGAATGTGCTAATCAAAAACTAATAAAAAAAATGTATATAAACTTTTCTAATGATATATAATCTGTTGCTGTTAAGGGTGGGCCCAAAATGCCTAAGTCCTTTATGAATGAACCATTAAAGAATTGTTATGAATGAATACGAAATAACGGCAATAGTGTTAGACCTTTAAGTCAGTACAAATCGACGCATAGTAATAATCCTTCCTTTATATAAAAGTGACGTGCTAATCAAGAACATATGTGACCCTGCACAAAAAAAGCCAGTTAGTTATCAAATGTGTTTTTTTTTCGGTTTCTTATTGAAGGATTATTGAAGAGTAGGGTTGTTGGGGGGGGGTGGAGTAGGGTTACTAACGGTTACTAAAGAGTATGGTTATTTGGGAGTAGGAATCTTATAAAGTAGAGTTGTTGTTGAGAAGGGATAATAAAGAGTTAGTCTGCCAACAATGTTGCAAAGGAAATTTTTGCCATTAAAATCATAATTAAATTTTGACGGTACTTTATGTTTGTGCTAATGTTTAGTTTTGATATGTTATAAAGATAAATGCTTATTACAGTCTCTAGTTTAAGACAGTAAAATTGTTTTAATCAAGATTAAAAAGATATTTGACATATACAGTATGTCACAGAACTCGAATTCGAAATTATCTTAAAACTAAACTCCATCACCATTGACCATATAATTTATTAAAAATTCGTGTTGGGCTTAAAATTTTAAAATTATTTACTCAAAATGAAATTTTCTTAGATTTTATTAAAATTGTTATTTATATCACTTAAAGTTTGTTTAGAACTATTATTTACTTTTTTATATGCAGAAATTAATTATTTAACAGAGTGTCTAGAGTATATATAAAACATTGTCGAGTTTTTGGCAGGTTTGATGTTTTTGGTATTATTTTATATTGAGTAGCACCTCATAAAACAAAGAGAGTACACTTTTGACGAAATATATAGAGGGTAACGGTGCACACCCAAGGGAAACTTGATATGATTGGTGGCACCTTATGAATATTACAAAAGAAGCCTTACTTATTAGACTATCATTACGTATCATCAAAACTTCCGTAGCTTTCACCATAATCACAATAAAAATGTAAAACTATAAGAGTGCATTTGCGCACAATTCCCTACCCCAAGGGGTAATGTTGCGCACCTGTTGGGGAATTATGCACAACAGATAAAAACAGAAAATAATGCAAAAATATTTATTAAACACAAGATTTGTATACAGGTTTACAAAAACCTATTTTTTAAAGGAAAGGTTTTGGAATTTTTGATCGTTTAAAGAACGTTTCCAAAACCCTTCTTTTAAAAATATTGTTTTTGAACATTTGTATGATTATTTTGTTTTCAACTTTTTAGTCATACGTAACATGTAATTATCAGAAAGGTTATAACTTTTAAAACTTGTTTTTTTATTTCATTTTATTACTATTTAATTGAATGAGAGGCATGTGCATCATTACCCCATCATGAAATTAAAAATAAACTACTTTACATAACAAAAACTATTTAATTAAATTCAACAAAATTGCATGAATAAATGCAAATTATCATACCTATCCTTCAAGAATATATTTATTTTAGAATAATCGGTCAAGATTATGAACTTATCGTCCTATTTCGTACACGTGCAAAACAATAGCAACAAACATCAATTGACACATTCAAATATTGTGACAACTTTCATTTGTCAGTCGCAGTTTTTAATTCTAGCGAATTGTTAGACATGCCCCTCAAGCATGGATGTCAGAGATGCCTGAGAATACCTCGTAATATTCGGTGGTCTGCACGGTTACCCATTGCGCACCGTTACCCTACTTTCCCCTACCTGAAAATCCTACAAAAAAAAATTGTTTAAGATTCAAAAGAAATTCTGACCAAAATACCCATCTTTGACACTATTTTAAACCATTCTAATTCATAAATAAAGAAATTTATGAGCTTTAAAATGATGAATCACAAGACCCTCTTTTTATTAAAAATCCTCCATATTCTAGAGTCACTTCATCTGGTAGTCGGGACCGACTCTCTACGGGGCTCAGTCCCAAAACCGGTCAACGGATGGAGTGGCCCTACTATGCTTCACTAACATGTTCTATAGGCTAAAAAGATAAACTAATTTCCAAAAGATAGTTTATTTTGTACATTTACGTTTTTGAATTTGAAGTTGATATCTCAACTCGTTGAAAAGTTTAGAGGCAGTAACTTTTGATCCATACTGTATGTTTGATTATTCTGTTGCTCACAGTATTACTTAGAATGAGGTAAATAAACCGTTTGGTATAAATTTAATTGTAGTTCATAAAATGGAACATAAATCGAATTTAGAGTGAATATTTAGAATGAGTTACAGTCACAGTAATAAGTTTTGTAAAATGGGAATTTACGATTTCAAAATTTTATATTTCTTTGCTTAAACTTTGAAAATTATTAGTTTTGAATTTTAATTCCTAATAAAAGTGAGAATGTTTGTTTCATGACAGATCATCAACTTGTCTATTTATTATCCCAACAATCAGAATTCTCGACAATCGAGATAAGAAGTTTCGTTTTTTTGACTTTTCGCATGAAATTCTAGGCAAATTTGTTAACTGGTCGGTAATGGGAGATTAGCTCAGCGGTCTAAAGCATCGATATAGCATTGACACTGAGCTAATGATCGTGAGTCCAAACCTCACTTGCCTTTTTCAGTTAATTAATAATTGAAATTTGGCGAAGGCGTACTCCCTAGATATATTGGTTCGAAAGTCAATTAAAGCCGGTGGTTCCCTCTACTACTAGCCCACACAAGTCCTGGACTTAGGGTATGCTTAATTAAGTAGAATAGTACGAGGTTAAAAATAAACATAAAACAAAAAAAAAATAAACATAAAACTTCAAACTAGATTTTTTGTCTTTGTGTTTAGTTTTGCAGAACTTGTGAATGTCACTGTATTTTATTACAAAGTTGTATCACGTTTGGGTTGGGGAATTTTGACAATATTCATCCCCGTGTCTTAATTAACCTTTCATCAAAATTAACCCTTAACCTGAGGTTACATTATAACTCTATCCCCAATATTGTTCACCGAATGCGGCAAAATTCCTAATCTTGATAAAATTACGCTTGATCTATTGACAGGCGTAATTTGAATCTTGAAAATTTCATTAAAACCACTTTTATCCTTTATATTACAAAATCGTTACAAATTTAATTTTTATTTGATTGTATCTAAAAGCGTCTCTTTTTGTATAATAAATCTGTACGAAAAGTTAAATTTTTCACACTAGTGAGCAAAGTAAAACAGTCGACGTTGATTTGTTAATTGATATTAAAACTGATCACATTTAAACTCATACGTTATTTTTTTTTCAAAAATACAAATTTATGTATTAAGATATTACTATCGAATAAAATTTCCATACAAACGAGAACTTTATTTAGGGCAAAAGTTTTATAGTTATATATGTACCTTACGTAATAGAAAATTATAATAAGGTAAAATATTTGTGTACCCAAATGGGCATTACATTGTGTACCCAATTGGGTACACATTGCAAGACTTTGAGTTCCTGTGTCTACCCAAAAAGGTAGACAGATGCAGAATTTAGAGTTCTTGAAATAATGGTTTGACAGTTAAAATGTTTAAACGCGTCACCTTAATAATTTCAAAACATATCAGCTGCGGCGACAGAGTGAGTCTGATATGTCTACTAAATTAAAATTAGGGGGGGTGGGGTGCACTAAACACCCTATCTTAAATCTTCTTTTATAAAAAATATTACCGATTTGTTTTACTAAACCAACGATTTTATTTCGCTATAAAGATTAAGAAAAAAAAAGGAAAACATGGCCAATAAATTCCACATTCTAAGATTAGGTATAATTACAAGAATTATGTGAAATTTATTGGCACACAATGGCCTTTATATATAGCCCACCTGACCGGTCACGACCTTGCGGTGAATTTGCTGCACCCTCTTCGGGACTATAAGTGATGATCCTAGGAAAATAGCTACGTTCTAAAAGCCCATCTTTGAGGATAATAATGAGCTTTTGCCCACAGTCATTTTGTACAATTAACTATCATTTATCAAAAATATGATGTATTTATTTAATTCATCCGCCATTTTATTTACTTGTTTATTTGTAATATATTTTTTTAATTTTCAGGTTACTCGCGGAGTTAACAATAATTGACATTTCGGTCAAAACATCAAGGGGCTCTAGCAAAAAAGTTTAATAAGCCGTTTAATTAGTTTAAAATGTTTCGATCTTTTAATTTATTTGGCGTAATATGTCAAACTATTTAAGATTTTATTATTCACCACAAAAATGTAGGCACAGAAAAATATTATCTTAAAGTAAGAATGTGTGATTTGGGTATTCTTCTTTTAAGAAAATATCCCCTCCTTTTAGGCATATTTAAAGCAAAACTTTGCTTTAAAGGAGAATATATTCTCTTCGTTATAGAAAAATTCTTGATTCTTAAAAGATAATAGTTTTCTGTGTGTTGCTTACTTCTTGTCTTACTTCTTTGTGGCGAGCGCAGAACATAATATGTATACCAGGTGAGTTTCAGTCCATGGACATCCCTAAAATTGAATTGTTTTCAATCCGATCAAAGTAATTTTTGGTAGCTTATATTTCTTAACAAGGGCTACAACATGGCTTACAAATTTATTTTTTGCACTTCCGATTTCGCCGTAAACTCAATTTGATTTTTTATAATGAAACCCCCTGTATATTTTTGCATTTTTGAATTTAGAAAACATTTACATCTAAGAACACGGAAGTAAAAGGAAAAAAAGTACGTCATTTTGTAGCCCTTACAATAGCGCACCAAAAAGTTAAAAGCGTCCAAAGGGGTTTCCATTTGAAAAAAATAAGTTATGAAGAAAAAACCAGAAAAAAAGTATAAAAAAATACAAAATTTTGGTTTTTACAAAAAAATTGTATTTTCCCACATTTAGCAAATAAATTAGATTAGATCTAAAAATGAAAAAATATTTAGTGGTGTCATTTAAAAACAAAAAAATAACCTAGTTTCCGAGGAAAACAAAAGTGCAAAAAAGTAATTTTTCCTACGACCTAGTTAGTAGTTAGTGCGTATTTTCCATCCGTTGCATATGACATACCTGCTGTCAGAAAATTAGTAAAAGTCAAACAATCTCAAATTGACAAACTAATTTTAAGATCATTTTTGCGTGTTTTTGTTAGGATGTTAGGAAAAATAGTATACGCACCTCGACGCAAACCATTTCAGTGCACATCGAGTGATTTTTTACTCGAGTGCGCCTCCTAAAAAAAAAAGAAATCTCGTGCACTAAAAACTAGGTTCGCGTACTCGGTGGGTAATGTACTATTTTATGCCATTTTGTAACCATCGTTGAGAAATATAAGCTAAAATTTGCTTTAATCGGATTAAAAATAATTTTACAACAACCAAACCAAACCTAATTTTAGGGGATGTACATAAACTGAAACTCACCTGGGATACATAATATGTATGCTTACATACATACACAAAGAAAAAATTACATTGTCCAGTAAAATGTATGAAACCGAAATATCTTTCATATTTACAATTTTGGCGAAGGCGCACTATGGAACGAAGCGGGCCATACGTTGGACATCGTATCTTTCTTGAAAACGGTAGTCGGGATTTTGATAAAATTTGGTATGTAGCTATTTTTAGGTACGAGAAAGCCTTTTAGCTAGGTTTCATTTTTGGCAAAAATCTGGAAAATCTGGAAATCTTAGAAAAAATTAAATTTATTTATTTTTTATATGATTAATTACCATTTAGCGTATAAGATATTTAACTAAGTAATATAGATAAGTTCTAAAAAATAAAAAATATGGATAAGTTCTGGAAAAAGTGTATAATTTGTAAAATTATTATCTTAGCTAATAAGTTTGGCTTTTTCGAGTGGAATTCAAACATTTACCTAACTATGAGTTCAAAATTTCTGGAAAATTCTGGAAAAAATCTGGAAATTTCTGGAAAAAATCTGGAAATATTCTGGAAAAATTCTGAAAAAGTTTTAAAATAGTGACAAAAAAAATTATAAAAAAATGTGATAATAAAACAAACTAAATAAAGTAAATAATTTTTATATAGGTACTTTTATCAAAAACCAGTAATTCCCAAGCTTTCTTGAATAATTCCTTTACTTTATTTTTACAAGTAGACTAACAATAAGCTATGCAAGATATCCTCATTGTTTGCCTCTCTAGACATTTTTCTTGCGTGATTTTCTCTAAATTTTTTCAGAATTTTCCAACTCAATAGTTAGTTAAATGTTTTAATTTTACTTGGAAAAGCCAAATTGTTTACAATTTTACAAGTTATACACATTTTCCAGAATGTTTCCAAATTTCGGATTTTTGTTTGTACACTAAATGGTAAATATTAAAAAGCAATTTAATTTAATTTTTTAAAAGATTTCCAGATTTCCAATTTTTTTCCAAAAACAAGGTTAAAACAAAATTCTTTTTTCGAAAATTGAAAAAAAGTTGAAAAAAATATATATTTTTTATTTATTTAAATTTTTGTTATCTGGGCCTTTTTTGACAATTTTGCGAAATTTAAAACTACCGTACTATTCTAACGCTTAAGCTAAGCTAAGCTAACGTAATTACCAGATAATATTACCCACCGCAAAGAAATTCTGTAAAAGTTTATGTGAAAAGTTATTTTTTTATTGTTGTTTAAATCAAAAATTTAAATTAAAGAGGTTCTGGGGTTTTCTGGGGTCTGATTTTTGCATAGGTTTTTTCCTTCCTTAGTCCACTATAATGTAGTTATAAAAAATATGCGGGACTTTGCGGGACTTTAACGAAAAAACAAGAAATGTCGGAAAATTAAAAAAAAAATGATAATACAAAAAATAGGGTAATACAAAATATTTTATTTTTTTATATAATACTCTTTTAAATTGTTATTATTGCGCAATTAATAAAAAAAGATTATATTGTAAGATAACAAAAAAAAAGACTACAAATTTTCGTAGCATAATTAAGACATCTAATATAAGCGTTAATTTATCTAGGTAACCTTAGATATAGATGGAAATTTTGCCTGTACTCAATGTATAAGATAATTAACTATAAGAAAAATGCATTTAAACCCTTATTTTTCTTTTTTTATTTTTTACCCGATGTCCAAGCTATGGCCCGGTTCGTTCCATAGTGAGGCGTCAATACTACATTTTATAAGATTTTCAACTACATTCTATAAGATTTTCAACTAAATTCTATAAGATTTTCAATATTTTATTATTTATTTATCACATATAAATGTATAGGTGATAAGATGTTGCGGACGGCAGCTCAATATGTCGGAGGCACCTGTTAATGGGGGGGTTCTTAACGTGAAAAATAACTTTGTTATTAAGAGGCTTTTAATTAGGGCGCCATCTAGAGTATTTCTGGATTGTTAACTTAGTGCTCTAGATCACTATTGATATTATTATTTGAATTTTTTATGTTTTAATATTTGTTCAATCCTGAAAGAGAAATTTATATTTTTGTAAGTTGGATATATCAAACGAAATCTGAAATTTATATACGTTACATTTATTATAAGTTTGTCATTTATATAAAAGATACATGAAGTTACGCTGTTGAGTACACCACTGGTGTAATGAAGTGAATTTAATAGTTATTAAATAACTATGAACACTAAAGTATGTAAATTAGTTTTACATAAATGAAAAGCAATTCCTATATGAGGATTTATGTATAAAAAATAGTTATGAGGGAACGTTTGGTAGTTACTTAACTTAAGAAATAGATTTTCTGGAATACACCCATTTTCCTTCGGAATAAGTTTGGCTCAAGCAACATTGGTTCATCACCGCGACCTCTCCTCAAGAATACCTCCAATAAAGGCTAATGTTTGGCTTCATAGGTTTTGAGTTTCAAATAAATTGAAGTTATACCTCATGTTAAATAATGTACGTTATGGCTGGATCAACTAAATTCAGGATTTTATATCATCTTGACTTGGATATGAATTATGCTTGTGGCTTACATTTGAATTGGATTACATACAAATCGGACCCTGAAGTCCCATGTGTGAAAAAAATGTCATGGCTTAGCTTAGATGTTTTAAAAGTTCACGCAATACGTAGTGACACCCACATGATACAATTTGAAAAAGCAGTAATCCAATCCAATCCAATTCCAGTATGGCTTTTCCCTTTGGGTAGTTGGCCAGCTCGATCTAGTATAATTTTCAGCCTACGCAAAACCGTCTCACTCTGTAGTGATGTTTGCGCAGACGCCAATTTATAAAAAATTAATAATCTCTTTGAAATTCTTAAAAAAATATCCACGTGTACAACGAAATACATTGAAATTAAATCACATATTAATAATCACGACTCACTTAAAAATTTACAATTAAACGAACACTTTCACGACATTACATAAAATAAAAATAATCAAGTCCTGTGCATATCAATGATTGCGATGCTGATGCTGGAATATATCCGCCGAAGCAGTCACATCCGTCCCTTACAAAGATCACGCTGCGACTGGAAAAAGCAGTAGGTGAAGGCATCGCTTACCCAGGTAAACTTGAAGAAGCAATGTTGCCAAATCATATCGACAGAATGTCTCTTACAAAAATACAAAATATAAGTAATTAACCATGAGCCAAAAATATCCAAATAGGTTAACTTAATAACTAAACTGATTAAAACTAAGTCAGTATTAACTCATTTACTAAATATAGATTTTAATATACCCTGGCGAATACAAGGTGAAGCCAATCTCGGTAAAGTAAACCAAGATAAATAATATGTCTGACAACAAGGTCGACCAAGCAGGTGATCTTATGCCATGCGTGTCCGCGAGCGGAACCAATAGCTTAAGCTATCTGAATGTCATGTGACACTAAGCCACCAATAAACTACATTTCAGATCTGCGATTCTGGAGAACCCTAACTAAACTACTCGACAAAGTTTGACGTATAAACATAACCTAAAAGTTATAATAACAAATACAACTTAGAAATGTAATCTATAAAATATATAAATGAGTGAATACTGAATGAACTAAATATGTGTGAAGCAATCACAATACCTGTAAAACATAATAACAAAAGAAATTTCGCTATTTGGAGGAACCAAATACTTGATACTAAAATAAAAGTAAGTTTACTTTATAAGGTAACTAATAGTTACTAACTTGTAACATTTTACATGTTACATATTATTGTTTTTCACTATTTTTCATTAGTTTAAATAAAATTTGTTACCATTATATTTAATTTTATTTTGCTGTTACATTTTACTCAATCTCCCTTAGATTTTTAGATAAATTGGCTTTAATTCTGATTTGCATATTACTCTTAATAAATTTAAGTGACTGAAAATCCCAGTATGAAAAAACACACAAAGTTGTGTTGATCTTTTAATTGTCGTGCTGTGCCAAGCGTGAGCTAGTCCCATATTTGCACAGCTGGACAATCCATTTTGACGGCTATTTTCATCTTCTTTCATTTATTATCTTTATAAAGTGAGCCATTACAAGTGCATGGGAGAGGCGCCCGAGGGAAGTCTTTGTCATCAGGCATAAGGGACAATATTTTAAAATATTATGCCATAAACCGTTTTTATTCGACTGATTCCAAAAGCGACACTTTTTGTTCATGTTTTGCGGGCAAAAAGTTAGAGTTTGTGGCCCTAGGGACGAACACTTTTTTTGGCCACTAACTAAAACGTTATTTTTCTTTCTCTTATTTTTCTTCTTCTTCTTCTTCTTCTTCTTCTTCTTCTTCTTCTTCTTTTTCTTATTCTTCTTCTTCTCATTATTATTATTCTTCTTCTTTCCTTCTTCTTCTTCTTCTTCTTCTTCTTCTTCTTCTTATTATTATTATTATTATTCTTCTTCTTTAAAAGATTATCGCTGCTGGACTAATCCTTTTTAGCCAACTGTCTTTTTTTAGGTAACAATTTGTCATGAATAGATAGATAGGTAATAATACAGTAAAAATAAATATTTTTTGCAATTTAGAATTAAAGATATTTTAATAGTTTATTAAAATTAGTTAAATAAAAAATATTGTATAATACACGGACGAAAAGTTAAATTTTGATTTCGTAGATTTATTGCCGTCGGGCCGGGGGCCCTCGGTTTCTAAAAACCTACTCAATCGAAAAATTGAACTTTTTGCCCTTTTCATCTATAAAATAAATAAAATAAGTAAAATGCAGAAAAAATAAAAAAAGATAAAAAAGTTTTAAAATAGCGAAATATAATAACTTTTTTCTATGTTTTTATAATGCAATCAATATTAATGTGTTTAAGCTATTTTTACCAATACGGATTAGTTAATCCTGCGCGGCCTTAATCCGATAATAATTGTAGTATTTATCTCAGGTAAGAGTTATTAATTTTTAAATTTCAATAATTTCATGAATGGTTTGTTCTCTGAGTCGCTGAATCCAATAATAAAAAATTATTCGGTGAACGGTGGACAAATACATATATATTTTTTAAAATTATTTTCAAGAAGATTGTTAGACACTAGGTAAATTTAACATTTAACGCACGAAATTTAAAAAATATTACAAAAAGCAGATAAGCACGTAGAAAGTCAAAAAAAGACGGGTGGTTTCAAATAAACAAACCTTTTCCGGATTCTTTAAAAAAAAAAGTATTTTCTTACAGCCCTGAATGTTAGTCTGACTTTATTTAAAAAATGGTCCACAGTGTGTTGCTAGCCCACTGTCAGAACTGGAGTGATGTATTACTGTGGTCAGGACATTTTGTTATCCCTTGATAATCCCGGCACTAAATAAACGACACACTACATTATAAATATTCCAGAACAAAGGCATTTCCAGTTTAATCACATTTACACTCAAATTTCCTTTTTTTTTTGTTTTCCCACAAGATTCGTACAAAACAAGAAATTTTCTATTTCAGATTTAAAAATATATTGTGATAGGTTAACCGATACAATATTTAGATGCTGGAAGCTTTTTCCGACTTTAATCTGTTTTCACAAGGGAATATTCCCGTTTTACTAATTTAGGTTTAATATAGAAACAAGCCGTGAAGATATGTAATGCTACGCATACCATTATATACTCACAGTAAATGGTATACTGCGTTTCCAAAATACTTTAAAAAAAATCATTTTCAAAAAAAAAAATAAGGAAAAAAATACATTTGTATTTTAAAAAAGATCTTATTTGAATAACGAAAAATTACTAAAAAAAAAAAGATTTCAAGAAAAAAGTTTTCGAAAAAACTTTTTTTTAAATATTTCAACTTTTTTTATTAAATTTTCTTTTTGCAAAAGATGAAAAATCGAAAAAAAATCAAAAAAAAATGTTCAAAAAAAAAAAACTTAAAAAAAAATACATTTTTTAAAAAAGATCTTTTTTGAAAAACAAAAAATTATTGAAAAAAAAATTCAAGAAAAACATTTTTTTTAAATATTTCATTTTTTTATTAAATTTTCTTTTCGCAAAAGACGCAACCTAAAAAAAATTTAAAAAATTCAAAAAAAACTTAAAAAATACATTATTTTTTTAACCTCTTCAGGGACATAGGCACATATGTGCCTATGCCTATATATCGGCAAAATGAAATTCACCGAATTCCTTATTTCTCAGTGTCTATAGGTGTTGCCATTTGATATGTTTCCAATCAAAAGTGACATCCAATGGCCAAGATTCGCACATCTTCAGTTGTTTACTTGTTTTGACAATAAAAATATTTTTTAACTTTTGCTACTAAATTAATTTAAACAAAAAATTAGTCCCTGAAGAGGTTAAAGATCTTTTTTGAAAAACGAAAAATTATTGAAAAAAAAAATAAAATAAAATAAAAGTTTTCAAAAAAACTTATTTTTTTTTTAATATTTCAATTTTTTTTGTTAAATTTTCTTTTTGCAAAAGATGAAAAATAAAAAAAATAAAATTTCCAAAAAAAATTTTAAAAAAACCAAAGCGTATAGAAATGTTTGTCTTCTTATTAATGATACACCCCGCAACTTTTGAACGGGATGACTTATAAACTTTTAATTTGGAATATATATATCACAAAACAAAAACTATTATTTATCATATTTTTCATTTTTTTATTCGGTGGCCCTAGGGCGGCAGTTAAATAGCACCATAGGCCTTGTGATAGGTCATTTTAAGGAGCTTAAAATTCTCTATTCAACCATGTAACTATTTATTTTTTAACATGTTTTTTAAAGATTTTTTTTCTTCAAAATTGATGAAATTTTCAATATTTTTAAAAAAATAATTCTGAAAATTTTGCGCAAAAAAGTTAAAATAGATAATACATGGTGTATTATCATGTTAAGACTAATTATTTATCATTTTAATGTAAAATTTTCAATATATATGCACAAAATATTAAAAATTTGAAAAATTTTGAAGAAAAAAAAAATCTAGAAAAAAAAATAGAAACACAGTTAAATAAGAACTGTAAGCTCTTTAAAATGACGTATTTAATATATTGTCATCCATTGCCCCCCTGGCACCACCTTACCGAATAAAAAAATAAAAAATATGGTAAATAATAGATTTTATTGCATGATATACATATTTAAAATTTAAAGTTTGTATATCATTCCGTTCAAAAGTTACGGGGGGTGTACCATTTAAAAGAATAACCCTATATATATTCGGTCTACGGTACGATTACACAGCCAAACACAAAACTAGACTAGACCAATACATTTTTATATTTTCGAGGTCCAGTACATTTTTATATTTTCGAGGTCGCTGAAACCGAATCTGACCTCAGAATTTCTCCAACAGATAGCAATTTTTTTTAACACTTAAAAAAAGGGTGCGAAAATTTCTTAAATGCAGATGTTTTTAAGTGTAAAAAAATTGTGACCTGATGAAGCAATTCTGGGTGGCTGTGCATAGCCAACCAAAAAAAAAAAATAAGTTCCAGGGACTAGACCAACGCATTTTTATATTTTCGGGGTGGCTGAAACCGAATCTGACCTCAGAATTGCTCCAACAGGTTACAATTGTTTTCTACACTTAAAAAAGGGAAAAGGGAAAATTCCTCAAATTCAAATGTTTTTATGGGTAGAAAAAAAATGGGATCTGTCGGAGCAATTCTGAGATCAGATTCGGTTTCAGAGACCTCAAAAATAAAAAAAATGCATCGGTCTACACGGAAAGAAATTAGTGGGCTCTGCGCTATACATTATAAGATATTTGGTAACAGTGGCAAATTATAGTGATTTAAGCTATAGATTATAAGGGACACAATAACTAATAATGTTAAAAATAAATTGGAAACGATTATATATATTACAGACACGATTATATTTATTACAGGCACTATTATAAATTTACAGAAATTTTATTATATTATAAAAATTATTAGCACGGACAATAATTAAATCTATTTAAGCTATAAATGCCATACTATTTGTTATATTTTATTATTCACTAAACAATTAAAGTATTTCATATAAATTTTTACACTGACTGCCATAATTGTAAGAGAAAGCCTTGTATTTATATAATAAGCGATTATAATTTGCTTGGTATGTGTGTTATAGCGCTCCTAGCTATAATTTTTTTTTCCGTGTAGTCTCTGGGTATTAATTTATTTATTTTCTTGTGTGGCTGTGTTATTCTACCGATTTTTAGTAAATCTAACAGCTTATAGCTGCCATCTACACCGAAAAATAAAACTCCTGTATAGATAAACTGTTTTGATTAAAGCAGGGTTTCTTGGACTTTCGCTGTCTATGCAAATAGTGAAATCTCGTAAAATTCTCGTGAAATTTCCGATATGCCGTACGCTAAATTCGCAAATTGTTTTCTTTCATTAAAAAATGAGTTCAGCATGAATACATTTTTAAGTATGGCCGTCTAAAATAACATTTTTCCTGAACATTGAAATGTTAATCTAAAGTTATCGATAAATCCTATTTCAATTACTTTTTTGACGATCCCTTTTAAAATCGAATTCAATATAAGTTTCCTTATTTCCGATCGCTTCTGAAAATATATATCTAACCGTGATGATATATAATGCTGCGCAATCTATAGTATACTACTCGCAGTTGGGTCATTCCGTCGTTACGTACGTTACATTCGTACACCTTAATTTAGGTCTTAGAATATTACTCGATAGTTCATTCATTTCACGGCGGGTCCAAAACCGGTTTTATTAAAAATTTCACCTCCATCCAAAACTGATGTCAATTCTTGTTAAGGGATCGAATACGAGTAGAACAAACCAAAAATTAAAAAAATCGTAGGAAGAAATGTTGAGTAATATCGATAAACGTCTGTTTTTGGATACTTTACAGCTGTTAAATTATTCTCTTGCCTTTTGAAGTACTGAAAATTAATTAAAACCCCTTGTATGTCATACTACTGGAAAGCTATTAAAATGAGCTTTCTTTTGATATATAACATAATAACAAAGAGCAACGCGGGTTGCCTACTCTAGACCTTTTAATAAGTTTTCATAAAAAAATAGTTATATTGCAAAACTTAACAGGTTGTTTTAAAAACAGAAATACTAAATTAAGAGGAGATTCTACACCGAAAAATGTAAAAAAAAGTTCCTATAAAGATTTGTCTGTAGATGTGTCCTAGGGAGTTACGGCCCTCCGAAGTGTCCGTCCGTCCGTAGGGTTTTTATTAATTATCTCTGAAACCCTATAAACTACACCAACGAAATTTTGTACATACCCCTATATAATAAAGGCAATCATCCTATGTAATTTTGATTTTATAATTTTAACCAGAGGCGTGCAAAATAGGGGACGCTTTTGCCCCAAACTTTTTTTATTGCTTTTTTTGAAATTTTTCCAATTAAATATGTTTCCTTACTTTAAAACACATAAGAAAGGTACTCTTTATGTAATACCAAACACCGCGCACGGTGGGTCCAAAACTAGTTTTTATAACAATTTCACCTCTATCCAAAATTAATGTTAATTCTTATTAAGGGGTCGAATACGAGTAAAAAAAACAAAAATAAAAAAATTGATGGAAGAAATATATATATATATATATATATATATATATATATATATATATATATATATATATATATATATATATTGATGGAAAGTTTATAAAATAAGCTTTTTTATTTATTTATTTATTTATTTATTTATTTATTTATTTATTTATTTAGTACAAACAGATATACATCCAAGTAGTACAATAAAAAGAAACATTACAAATATAAAACGTATCGTTAGAATATAATCTAAATAAAATAGGAATCTTAATTAATTAGTTGTTTGTTCTAAGAAGTCTTTTAAAAGAAAATAGGCTCGTGCAAAAAATGTCAATATAACAAGAATTTATATTTCTGGCCAATCTAGGTACACTACTAAAGTGACCGTAATTAGTTCTAGTAAACGGAACATGTAATAAAGATGTACAACGCGTGCTTACTCCAGGAACACGTAAGGAAAAAAGTTTTAAAATATCCGGACAATCAATTAGGTAATTAAATAACTTAAACATAAATATTTTGTCAATATTTGTTCGGCGAGATTCAAGTGACTCCATTCCCAACAAAGTTAATTTATGATTATAGTTAATTTCATTAGGTATTTTAAGTTTATACAGCAAGAATTTGATAAACTTTTTTTGAACTTTTTCAATCAAGTTTTTATAACATTGTTGAGAGGGGGACCAAATAATTGCTGCATATTCAAGAATACTCCGTGACAGAGAATTAAAAAGTAATAACATGGCAGGTACATCTGTAAAGTCTTGGCATTGCCTAATTACAAAACCACACATTCTAAGGGCTCTATTAACTATATTTTCTATATGAGGGACAAAAGTTAATTTGTTATCAAATAACACACCCAAGTCAATGATACTGAAAACTCTCTCAAGCTCATCATTATTAATAACGTAATTAAATTCATACGAAGTTAGCCTTTTAGAAAAAGATATAACTTTGCACTTACTAATATTAAGCTCTAAAAAGTTCTCATCACACCACCTAGAAATACGATCCAGATTTGATTGTAAAATTAAATAATCAATGGTCGATGATACTTTTCTAAAAATCTTCATATCATCGGCAAACAAAAGTATTTCGCAATCTTCAACACATGCCATGATATCGTTGATAAAAAGTAGAAAAATTATGGGACCTAAGTGAGACCCTTGAGGCACACCAGAAGTAACATCAATAAAATGCGAAAAAAATCCAAGAATAACTACAATTTGTTTGCGATCTGTTAAATAACTTTTTAACCAATTAAAAAGTGGCCCTGTTATACCATATCTTTTAAGTTTTAAGAGTAACAGACCGATATTGACCCTATCAAAGGCTTTTTTAAAGTCTGTGTAGATCGAATCTACTTGAATACCTAGCTCTAATGCAGTTAATATATAATTAGAGTAAATTAGCAAGTTAGTAACAGTCGATTTCCCTTTGGAAAACCCATGTTGTTTAGAATTGATTAAATTACGAATTAATGGAGTAATATATTCTGTTACTAATTGTTCAAAAGTTTTGGCTAAAGCTGAAAGACCACAGATAGGACGATAATTGGTAATATCACTCTTATCACCTGATTTGTGAATGGGAGTTATATAGGACACTTTCCAAATATCAGGAAAGCAACCTTTTGACAATGAAAAGTTAAACAATAGTGAAACTGGATAAGCAAGTGTGGGACAGGTATGTTTTAAAAAATATGGCGGTAGTTTATCAGGGCCAGAGCTCAACTTAGGAGCTAAGGAAGATAATTTTATAAAAACATCATCGCATGACACATTACAGCTAGAAATATTAAGATTTGTGTTATTATAAAAAGATTCATTTAAATTATAGTTATGAGATTGCCTCTGAGGCGTATAGACAGACTTGAAAAAGTCAGAAAACATATTAGCTATGGTACGACCATCTTCAGATTTAAGATTGCCAAAGTGCATAAATTTAGGCAAACCATGTGACTTTTTTTTAGAATTAATGTAACTCCAGAAACTTTTTAAGTTACTACTATTTATATTTGCCTGAGTATCCTGGAGAAAGGAATTATAATCATTTTCGATTAACTTTTTAGATTTATTACGAGCCTCTTTATATTTAGAAAAAAATATGTTATTGTGGGTTTTCTTAAACTTATTATAAAATTTGTTTTTAGCTTTTAAACATTTAACGGTTTCAGAACTAAACCAGGTTGGATATTTCTTTGTTTTCTGTCTTATTTTAGGAACAAAAATTTCTATAGCTAAGTTGACTATATCATAAAAATTCTTAGTTGCTAAATTAACATCATTAGTGATAATATTATCCCAGTTTATTTCACCAAAATAATTATTGATTGAGTTATAATCTGCTAACTTAAAATTATACTGCCAGTTAGTTTCTCTAGAAAGTGACTCATAATTACAGTCAATTGGAATAAAAATATCTAAAGGGGGGTGATTATTATCGATTTTAGATAAAATAAAGTCACTTGGAACCACAGTAACATTTTCCGTACTAGAAAAAAATAGATCCAAGATAACATTATTGACATTTCTTACCTCGTTAAATTGATAGAAATTTAAAAAATTTGCACAATTACTAATAGTTTCAAATTTACGTTTATCAACTACACTAGAGTCATTCTCACTACCACCATCATCATCTAAGGACCAGAACTTTCTAGGAATGTTATAATCACCACATATGTGAAGAGTCGCATTGGGGTTAGTATCAGCTATATACTCAAGCGATGAGCAATGATCTTCATATGCAGTTATAGGCGATTTATGTACAATATAAAAACAGAAAGTAACAAGGGTTGCCTACTTGACAGCTTTTTATTAAATTTTTATAGAAAAAATCGCATGCTTGGTTTTAATAATATTTGCACACTTATTTATTATTTAAACAGAGTAAAGTAAAGTAAAGAGTACCTTTCTTATGTGTTTTAAAGTAAGGAAACATATTTAATTGGAAAAATTTCAAAAAAAGCAATAAAAAAGTTTGGGGCAAAAGCGTCCCCTATTTTGCACGCCTCTGGTTAAAATTATAAAATCAAAATTACATAGGATGATTGCCTTTATTATATAAGGGTATGTACAAAATTTCGTTGGTGTAGTTTATAGGGTTTCAGAGATAATTAATAAAAACCCTACGGACGGACGGACACTTTGGAGGGCCGTAACTCCCTAGGACACATCTACAGACAAATCTTTATAGGAACTTTTTTTTACATTTTTCGGTGTAGAATCTCCTTTTAATTTAGTATTTCTGTTTTTAAAACAACCTGTTAAGTTTTGCAATATAACTATTTTTTTATGAAAACTTATTAAAAGGTCTAGAGTAGGCAACCCGCGCTGCTCTTTGTTATTATGTTATATATCAAAAGAAAGCTCATTTTAATAGCTTTCCAGTAGTATGACATACAAGGGGTTTTAATTAATTTTCAGTACTTCAAAAGGCAAGAGAATAATTTAACAGCTGTAAAGTATCCAAAAACAGACGTTTATCGATATTACTCAAAATTTCTTCCTACGATTTTTTTAATTTTTGGTTTATTCTACTCGTATTCGATCCCTTAACAAGAATTGACATCAGTTTTGGATGGAGGTGAAATTTTTAATAAAACCGGTTTTGGACCCGCCGTGATTTGTATTTCGGGTTACAATCCTTACAGACACTTTTAAATCGACTTTTTGACTTTGTTTTTTTTTATGTTTGTTCCCGCATAACTTTGGAACGAATGAACGGAATTTGATAAAACTTTTTGCAACTTAAAGAGGGCACTCATGAGGTGGTCCCGTTTTAATTTGACGCTCGGATAATGCCGGGTAATCCGGATAATTAAGATAAATCTAATCATTTTAACGCAATTTCATTTACATATTTTAGTTTATGTATAAATTTAATAGTCAATTAGGCAATAAAAATAATGCAGCTTATGTGCGGGTTTCATTTGTTACAAAATTTGGAAGTACACTTATGCAACTAAGCAAATGATAATGAAAATCTGATGTTTGCTTCATTTTTGAAAGATTTCCTTTTTAATAAGCATATGGGATAATGTTATTCAAATTTGAAGGTAGAAACACCCCTTAAGGGTTCAAAGTAAACGTGTAACACTCCTCTGTTGGGAAGCTGCGAGGAGTTTAATAAATTGGTACAGAGCACCATAACTCATGAATCATAATCAAGATAAAGACTATATATTAAATTTATGTTCCCGCCTTTAAGGAAAAAAAAAACGGTCACTAAATCCGAATTATGGATGTCTAATCTCAATTTTTACGAAAGCCGTTTAGCAGCATTCGAATGGAAATAATCTTTTAAATTAAAAATCACCCATAATGAAACCAAATCAAAAAATTATACGAATTATACGAAGCCAGATGTTAAATAAGGATAAGAAATTTTATTATTATTTTTTTTACTAAATTTGTCTTTGAAAAAACGATTTTTTTTTGGTGGCCATTAAATTTATTCCGCTATTTTTAGAAAAGAGAAAAAATAATTAATTTAATTTTTTTGGTTTTGGTAAATAAAATATCTTGTTTATTTTAGGAATTAAATTATCAAAAAGACAAAAATAATATCTCAATCTAAATGAATATCATTTAGGCCAAGTAAATGTTAACATTATACACACAACAAGATATTTTTTATTCAATTGATTCTAAAAGCGTCACTTTTTGTTTATGTTTTGCTGTCGAAAAGTTGGATTTTGAATTTAAAATTAAATATAATATATTATTTTAATAATTTATTATAATTAGTAGTAATCGAATAAAAAATATTGTATAATACACGGACGAAAAGTTAAATTTTGACTTTTTAGGTTTATTACCCTCGGGTCGGAGGCCCTCGGTTTCTAAAAACCCTAATTAATCGAAAAATTTAACTTTTCGCCTTTGTATTATACAAGTTGTCCCTTATCGTTATATTTAAATTTTGGGAGTAGACTTAACCCTAAGACAAAAAACACAAAAGTGGTAGGTCGATTGTTATTCGTAAGGCAGCTACGACCCTCCTAAGGGTATAAGGGTACCTCTGAAAAGAAGTTTTTATTTAATATCTCTGGAACCTCATGATATGCAGTAACCATTTTTTGCACATGCCTTAAGAAAAGGCGATGTAACTTTTTTGCCCCAAACTTTTTTATCCGTATTTTTTTGATATTTTCTCAACAAAATATTGATCTCTAATTAAAAATACATCAAAAAGGTATTCTTTATGTAACACAAATTCCAAACCGTTCTCGAGAAAATTTGAGTTAAAGAGAAAATGTCACGTAGTGAGTATCCAAAATAGGAACTAAAAAATGGTCCAACTATGAAAAAAAGTTCCCGTACACAAATATCCACAAATCGCTTTTAAGGGGACTATTACTTTACCCTTAGGAGGGCCGTAGCTCCCTTACGAATAAAAATCGACCTACCACTTCTGTGTTTTTTTTTGTCTTAGAATTAAGTCTACTATATAGTCACAAAATTTAAATATAACAATACGGAACACCTTGTATAATACAAATATAATACAATACAAATATAATACAATACAAATATAATACAATTCATATAAATAACTATTGTTATAGTACCAGATTTGTGGATATAATTAATAACACAGCCACACAAAAAAATAAAAAAGGTCAAATACCCTTTTCGAAACTATTGTATTCCTATGTATTTTGAGGTGCTGAATCCAATTTTGAGGTCAAAATAGCACCTCATACAATTAGTTTTCGAGATAACCTCAAAAAGCTATGTATTTTGAGGGGATGAATCCAAATTTGAGTACAAAACAACACCTCATCCGATTTGTTTTGGAGATAACCTTAAAAAACGGTATTTTAGAGTATAACGAGTATAACGTTTTTTAAGGTTATCTCGAAAACCAATCATATGAGGTGCTATTTTGACCTCAAATTCGGATTCAGCACCTCAAAATTCATAGGAATAAAATAGTTTCAAAAAGGGTATTTGACCTAATTTTTTTGTTTTGCTGTGTTATTTTAATAGTAAAACTCCACAGATTTATTTTAGTTATTATTTTTTTATAGCAAACTATAAAATATTTATTGTGAAATACTGCCATATTAGTTGGACAGAATTCAACTATAATTGAACGAAATGATTTTTCAAAAATAGCAGACTCGTCCTTTGATGTAGACGTAATTTAGATTAAAATATTTTTTCTTTGACAAACTAATATCTAATCATTTTAGTGTTTCATATTTTAATGAAAAATAAACCAAAATAATGACAAATACATACCTACTTGTATATCAGGTTAAAATAACAAAAAATCCTATTAAAAAAATCATATAATATTTTAAACTACTTTGAACCAGACTTTTTTTTTTCGTGCTAAGGCACACCAAAAAACAGGTCTGTTTCTGCGTTCGAAACAAATACTTCTATATGTTTTTGGGGTCGCTGAATCCAATTACAACAATTAATGTTTCACCTTTCATCACTTTTTTGAGGTTAGCAGCGAAATACGATCTGACCGAGTCAAACCAACAAACCAATTCAGATTCAGCGACCCCCAAAACGTATAGAAATATTTATCTGGACCCCAGAAACAGAACTTTTTTTGTGTGCCTGTATTATTATGTTTTTAATGGAGACAAATATCGATGGTGTAGCGTACAAAGTATATAGGGAAACCTTATGTACCGAAACCATCGATATATCCTAATAAATTATTTTTGTTTTTAATTCACTACACAGTAGTATACAGTGCCGGCTTAAGGGCGGAGTGAGCGAGGCAGTTGTCTCGATTCTTCTCAAGAAGTGACGCCAAAATGATGTAATGAACCAAAAATAAAAAAAAAAACTAAATAATTAATTTTCAAAATAATAAAAGATATTTAACCATGAATTCAGGGACGAATTTTTTGTTTAAATTGCTTTTTACTGTTAAAACAAGTAAACAACTGAAGTTGTGCGAGTCTTGGCCATTGTAGGTCGCTTGTGGTTGGAAACAAAGCAAATGGCAACAGCTATGGTCACTGAGCGTTGATGAATTCGGTAAATGTCATTTTGCAAAATTTATTTTTAACTATATACATATGTAACTATGTCTCTGAAGTGGGTAACATGTTTTAGCTCTCTCGAAAATAAATTGGAAGCTTCCAAAAATTACAAATATTAGCCCAAACTGACTCCATAATTTAATAAAAGTTTAATGAGAAAATTTTGTTTACATTAGGTACACACAGTAGTCCCCGAGAACCCTTGGGTTAAAAAAAATTCGAACCAAAAGTTAAGGTTGGATCCTTGTAGTAATCGGTTTGGAGATAATATATCCACCAACAGCCAAATTCAGAAAATTCGCTTTTGGCAGATAATGGTAACTCTTCTTTGAAGAGGTACATCTTTTACACCAATGATAATAGAAAACTGTTCAAGTGTATTTAGTTAGTATTTTTGACGCAGATTTTAAATATCTTTTCAAAATTAAGCTATCATTTTTGTTTACAGAGAAAAACGTTCTTAAAAAAATGTAAAATTGAAATTTAGGGCACTTTTCAGCATTTTTATTTATTACATTTTAGCAAATATAATACTTTCAACTAAACCTGAATAAATTTCATGTTTTTAACTAAATATATACGCTACTAACAGTTAAAAATATTATTTTTTTCTGAACTTAAGAACCTGAAAAAGTAACTGCTATTTTTACAGTATCATTGATGAAATTACGGTCTGTTGGGTAGTGTCCTTTTTTAAAGCATTGGTTCTCAATAAGTTAAGTTTTATTTATATAAAACTCTGACAACCCCATCTTTGTTTTAAGTAATGATTTAGCCAGCATAGACTATTGTCTAAAGTTTTTTTTATTTATTAATACATGTATTGCAATAAGATTAAATATTTTATTTTAATTTAAATTTATTTTTTTCCATTTTTTATTAAATATAATTTAACGTTAGTTATTATGTTTTATATTTTAACATCTTATAAAATAATAATATATTTTGTTTGGCACAGTAGTTTTTGCAAATTAAAGCATAATAATTTTATTTAAAAAAAAATCGTTTTATTGTCTGTATTTTTTTATTTTTTTAATATAATTATTACAAATCCAAGCAATATACCCAGACTTGTAAGTTATATTTTACATCAGTTAACTCTCTGAATAAGCAGGATACATACTTTTTTTTCGCACAAAATGCAAATTTTTCGCCTATTTTCTTCATGGGGGGTAAAAAGTTTAGATGTTTTAAAATCTATATTATGTATTTTATTATTTTCATATGAATGATATCATGATATGAATGTCATTTATCTATGACTGATAGAATTAGGGTCACTCCATCCAATGGCAGCTTGCTGCTACCACCTAACCGCACTATGTCATGATAAGTGATTAAATTCAATTCAATTCGTTTATTCATCTTTAGAATGTATACAAATACACATAAATAAGTAAAAAGTCAGCAATGAAATTGGAAAATGGAGACAAAAAATTATAATATGGTTAAACACAACTGTATGTATTATATTTTACCGATTATTAATAATAAATTACATTTTTCGTATTGTTGCTTAACATAGTGGGTTCGAACAGATTTTAATAGGCAGGCTCGCCAGATACTACTAAGAACGCCTCTCCTTAAAATATTAAGTTATATTTAAACATCATACAATTCAATACAAATGGGGTTGTGAGGCAACATAATGAAGCACCTGGCAACAATGCAGATTCTAGAGAGTCCGCTATGCCCAGAGTGCGAAGAGGATGAAACATCCTCTCATTACTTAGCCGAGTGTGTCAGATACGACAGGATCAGGTTGCAAGTCTTTGAAACTCAAAGACTCAACCAAGAGGAACTAAGAGATCTCCCCTGGGCCAATATCCTGACCTTTATTGAAAGGACGGGCAGGTTCAAGGAAGACTCAAATTAGTAAATGGCTGGGATTGCCTGGGGTGACAAAAAGGGCCAGAAATGGCCTAGTTGTCCGGCTTTGGCCAACCCAAAAATTTACTACTGTGAGGCAACATAGTACCTTTCAAGTCACTGCGACCAATGAGATCTATTGTGAATCCCCTTCATAATTTAATCTACATATAACTTTAGGCTTCCCAAGAAGGCCAAAAGTATTTTTGGGGCTACTTGGGATATATCTGCAGATTTTGGATATACCTGTTCGATATAGTAGCTTTTTGCAAACAATGACTTTGCAAAAGCAGATAATGTGTTCGGCCTTTTCTGGTGCTTCTGAGCATATACAGCAGGTGTCAATTTTTAAGCGTTATCTTAGAGGGCAATGACTGGTTTTTATTTCCGGAATGAGTTCACTTTTCTTGTTTTTCAGGTTGATATTTTATAAATATTTTGGCCTGTCTTAAGTTTTGGTCTTTACAATATCGAACTATGATTTTGGTTTCCCATTTTTTGGTAGACTTTACCAGGTGGCTTTTGTTAAAGGTTTAGGGTCAGTAAATTGAGTGCATGCCCCTTCTCTAGCACGAGAGTGCTGCCTCATTGCCTTCAACACCCTCGTGTCCTAGCACCCTCATTTTGTTGAGAGTTTCGCATCATTCCCAAACAAGTACACATTTGGTATCATAATGCCGTGGTTCCCTAGAACCGCCGCCGGATGGAGGAACTATATTCAATGTTCTAAACCGTTTTATAACCACTGATTTACTTATTCCATAAAATGATTTAAAAAGTCAAACTTTGAAGGATTGCAATTTTCACACTACTCAACAAAATAAAATATAATCAAAATCAATCAAATTTAAAATGGTTAATAAATTAAGTTCTAATTAACATTTTTATTGAGTTAAAGAAACAGATTTTCTTTATTTATACTTTAGAGTCATATATTTACTAAAATTAAATAAAAGTAAATGCTTAAAAGTACCCTAAATTTCAATTTTCCATTTTTTTATTTATGTTTTTCTCCGTAACAAAAATAGATAGCTTACTTTTGAAAAGATATTTGGAATCTGCGTCAAAAATACTAACTAAATACACTTGAACAGGTTTCTATTATCATTGGTGTAAAAGATGTACCTCTTTAAAGAAGAGTTACCATTATCTGCCAAAAGCGAATTTTCTGGATTTGGCTGTTGGTGGATATATTATCTCCAAACCGATTACTACAAGGATCCAACCTTAACTTTTGGTTCGAATTTTTTTTAACCCAAGCGAGCTCGGGGACAACTGTGTACACCCTACACATATATTGTATGTACCTAATTATAATTTACTAGATTGCTATAATTTTTATGTAATTTTTAGAGGTTTACTTTTCAGCGGAACTTTTTACAGGCAAATGCGTGCGAAAATTAGTTATTTTTTTTGTAAAAAAACATTCCTTATTGTAAGAAAGTGGTCCCTTCTGTCTGCGATAAACTCCTCTAAGCACTTCTGGCACACCCCAATAAAAAAGTTTCAAACAATAATTAAAATTTGTAACCATTATAACATAAATATATGACACAATTAATCACTGTGACCGTTTTTAAATCAACCCCCATTATAAAAATGTACATCACACAAAAACGGTATCTATATGATTAATTACTTGTATTTTCATCCTTGTAAATGATAAAAAATTACTTGTTATTTATATGAATGAGCGACACGCATACAATGTAATACTTTCAGGAACTAAAAAATAAATAAAAAGTATGTTAAACAGAATATCATTTACATCACTAAAAAAAACTGTAAATAAAAACGCACTAAAATTTTACATGTATAAAAAGCATTGTTGTGGACTTTATATTATACCTAATGAAAGAGGTCTATTATATTTGTATGAGGTTAAAGCCAGTGTCAAATTATTCAAGAATATATTCTGTTGTATAAGTCATATAGGAATTTTACCATGCGGTCCAAAAACCACCCCCCCTGTTAGCTTCTGAACTAGTTGATATTTTCAGCTCTTAAAATGTGGACAGGGGGCATGGGGAGAATTTTTTTTAATGGAAATTGGGTCGTGCTATACATCATTTAAAACCTTATAAAATTACACAGTCTTAAAATGAATAAAAAATATATTTTTCTCACTACCAACTAGGTAAGTTGACATTACTTAATTAAAAAGTCGACAGTACTGGAAAGTACTATATCAAGTACACATAATGATATATGAAATTAATACAAACAAAACCGTAACTAGAGACAGAAAAAACTATTTACCGCACAAGGACACTAAGTGTGCTTACATTTACCGCATGGTATGTAGGGCATGTAGACACAAGACTTCTACTTCTAATTTTATAGAGTCGTTCCATAAAAAAATGATTTCTTGAATTGTATCACATATAAATATTAAAAATATTATTAATAAAATAAGATCTTAACTCCTTGGTAGTGAGAAAAACGTAATGCGCTACTCTTAGGTAAGTTTTTTTCTGTCTTCGGTCATATTTATTGACCTCAACTCCGCTTCGGTCCACAAAATACTACGTCACACAGAAAAATTCACTTACCTCTACTAGAAGCGCAAATAACTATTTTTGCAAGGTTGAAAAGAGTATTTATCCCTCTATAATGATTTATTACATAACCCATTGTAATGAATTAATTATATACATAAATATCCCTTTTTGTCACAGCGCCATCTATAAATATGTATTTTTTGACAAACCCAAAACAAATTCTTAATTATTTAATGTATAATTTAGTATACATTAAGTCCGGAATTCTCAATTTATTTTTTGACTTTCTCCGTGTAGTAGGTAACATAGTACTAAAATATGCTTAATAAGATGCATACCATAATAAGCTTAATAAAACCTATAAAATAGTGCTTTATGCATTCTAACTTGATCATAAAAATCATTTAAGACCAAATTTACTATGCAGTCGCACTTTTTACATTCTGCGTCATTTTTCTTTAAAAATCGCTTTTAAGCTGCAACATTTTATCAAATAAATTTGAGTGTTCCCACGAAAATATATTTTTGCGAAAAAGCACGAAAAGAAAGCAAGGTGTAAAAATTTATTCAGAAATGTAAAAATGCAGAAACGTGATCGAAGATACATATGGGGTGTTAGAGAATATCATTTTGGTGATATTACAAAAGAAGCTAAGATGAAACCTAAGATATATCAAACAGTATTAATATCAACTTTTTCTATTTTGCGACTCTTATAAGCTCATAATCACACTCATTTTGCGTGTTCTTATAGGCCCAGGTGATGAAACTTGAAATATTTCACGACTTTTTGAGGTTAGCAACGAAATGCGACATGACCGCGTCAAGCCAACCCCAGATTTGTATTCATCAACCCCAAAAATATATATAAATCTTTGTCTCATCTGGGTAAATAGACCTTTTATGCTTTCCCATTTTAAAAATTTTCAAAATTTCGGAAAGCCTTGTGCAAAAATTTTCAATTTTTTTTGCGTATTTTTGCGTTTTATGACGTTTTAAGTATGTCGATATAAATCAATTTAGAGTAAAAACAAAAATTGTCAGTCGATCGGTCGATCGGTTGATCGTTCTGTTAGGGAAATTTGTGTGCTCGATAATTTAAGAACGCTTTAAGCTATAGACTTGTAATTTGGCATACAGGTATGTTACCAAAAGTTCTCGCTCGGGATTGTTTTTGGTGAACATTGGGGTGCAGCAAGGGGACGAATGGGGAAAAATACATTTTTTTAGAAAAATTTAAAAATTGCTATATAGGGGTTTTTGAGGCTGCTGAAATTGAATCTGATAATGAAAAAAAATCTCCACCCCCGAGGGGGTGAGGGGGTAAATATGTTTAAATATTTTCAATATTTTCTTCAAAATTGGTATATAGAGGTTTTTGTGGTCGACTCATATGAATCTGATAATAATTTTTTTCTAATTTCACCATCTGAGGGGTGGGGGGTAGTTTAAAAAAATTCTAAAGGGTTTTTAAGGTTTCTGAAAGTGAATCTGATTATAAAAAAATTCTAACCACCCCGAAGGGGTGGGGGTAGTTTTCGTGAAAATTGGTATATTGGGATATTTCAGGTTGCTGAAACTAAATCTGATAATAAAAAAAATTCTTAATCCACCCCCTGAGGGGCCGGGGGTATTTTTCTTGAAAATTTATATATTGGGGTTTTTAAGGTCGCTAAAACTGAATCTTATAATAAAATTATTCTAATTTCACCCCCTGAGGGTTGAGGGGTAGTTTTTGTGAAAATTGGTATATTGGGGTTTTTAAGGTTCATGAAACTGAATCTGATAATAAAATAAATCTAACTCCATCACTAAGAGGCGGAGGGTAGTTTTCGTGAAAATTGGTATATTTTTAAGGTTGCTAACACTAAATCGAACAATAAAAAATCCATTTTACGTGCGGAGGTGAAAAATGAGAAAGCTTTTTTTCTGGGCAGTGTATTTTGTATTTCTGCGTTATCAAGGTTTGTACTTTTAAAGTTTCTATTCTAAATATTATTTAGTTATTTAAAAAATAAACATAAATAAATAAAAAAAATATATATATTTAACTGTTTCCACATTAACTAATTATAAATTTAATAAAATTACTCTCTTCTAATGGCTGATTCAGGCATAATTATCACTAACTAAACTAAGCCATTCTGTCCATCTTATTGGCCAGGTGGGAAGACTTATTTCTTTTTGGCCAATCAAAAGGACAGAACGGCTAAGTTTAGTAATAATTATGCCTGAATCAACCTTAAATGTAAAATATATTAAATTATAAATAACGGAGTTTTTAACTTTAACCAAACTCAACTTGAGAATAGTTTTTTTGTGAATAAAAATGAAATGCCAAAATTGAAATTTCTTTAACTGAAACTTTCTTTATAAAAATTTCCAAATACGAATACCTACCTACAAATTTAAAAATAATTTTAAAGTTTTCAGTATGACAAAAAGGATCTAAACTTGTTCAACAAAAAACGTTTTTATTATATTTTATTGAATTATTTATTATGAATATATTTATTGTAAAGGATACTTAGCATATTATAATAGTATATTAAAGTACTAGTTTCATAACATAAGTTTTTAGCGCACGAGTACAAGTTTAGAAAACGAGCCTCTTGCGGTGAGTTTTCTAAAGTACTAGTGCGCTAAAAACGTGTTATGAAACGAGTGCTTTATACAATTTTTTTTATTTTGCTCTAAAATTTTAAAAAACTTACATTTAAATTGATGACTGATTTAGGGATTTTTGTTTCGCATTGGCATTACAGTTTTCGCCATGTTTAAAACTCTAAGAACGAATATTATTTTGATATATTTTGTAGTCATTTCTTCTCTTTTCCACTGCAAGTAACCAAGCCACAATTTTAACACAGTAAAACATAACCTAAACACAAAATTTTGTAGAAAATTAAACTTTAAACCGACGTTCACAATTGCACGGCAAACTTCAAGAGATAGACTTTTCTCTGTTGCCAATCCAAAAGAAAAAAAAGTAGAGACCTCTTATGGGCCTATAAGAACACGCAAAATGCGTGTGATTATGAGCTTATAAGAGTCGCAAAATAGAAAAAATAAATTAAGTTTATTTATATAGGTGATAAAGGGGTGATTTTAAATCCAAATATATGAAAAAAAAGTTCCAAAAAAAATTGGCCCGGAACTTAACCCTAAAGGAGCTACGACCTTCCAAAGGGTTTATCTAAACAGTAGTTTTTATGTAATATCTCTGAAACCCCATGAACTACAGTAATATTGATAAAGGCTACCCTTTTATGTAATTTTTATTTGATAATTTTAACCAAGGATGTGCAAAATGGGGGCGATGTCACTTTTTTATCCCAAACTTTTTTATCTGTAGATATTTTGACATTTTCTCAGTAAAATATAATTCTTTAATTTAAAAATACTCTTTATGTAACACCGTAGGGCCAATCATTCTAGAAACAAACTGAGTTAAAGACAAAATATTACATTCTGACCATCCAGAAACTAAAACATGTACCAATAAAAATTTCAATACTGCGGGGTTATTCTACCCTATAAGGGTAACATTGGTCTCTCACACCGATGACATCGTAATTTTTGAAATACCGTCCTTAATTTTAGTGGTAGATTATTGTCACTTAAACTCATAAAAGTGCCATTTTGCAGTTTTTGCTGGTAAGTTTCGGTCCCATACATCGATGTTACCCTTGGTGTAACTATTTGAGCATAAGTCTATATTTATATTTGTTAACTTATTTTGAAAACAACTGCAAGGATTTTGACAAAATTCACTTGCTAAGTATTTTTTGGTATTCGAAAATCCCCAGAAAATTAAAAAAAATAGAATTCTGGTAAAACGGGGACTAATTACGTCGAAGATTACCAAGTTGTAAAATTTGTAAAAATAAGAGATAAAATGACAAACTGCTGTTATTTATGTACCTAAAAAAAAAACGAAAACAGACATATTTCTCCACATTATATAAAAATTCCTTTGTTTGAGCACCCAGAAATGACGTGCCAAAATTGCACCAAAAACAATTACTAAAATATAGTTTTTTGTTTTAAACTTTATTTTGTACCTTTCTAAATAACTTATGTTCGAAAATTAGTTTCAAGACCTTCAAAGCGATTTGTGCATTTTTGAGTACGGGATTTTTTTTTATAATTTCTAATGTAGAATCGCCCCACAGTATTAAAAATTTAATTGGAGCATTTTTTAGTTCCTATTTTGGATGCTCAGTACGTGAGATTTTCTCTTTAACTCAAATAAAGAAATAACGTTAAACCTGAAAACTTGGGTCTTTGCTAAGAATGCTTTGCTTATTTTGCATTTTTGTAAGTAGTCATGCTGTGTATTATATCTATAGGTATAATGTATTTGTACATAGCATACACTGTTTTCCGAACCTTGATAAAACATTTTTAAATGTGTCAGTATTCTTGCGCTTACAAACAAAATTTAAGCGTTCGACAAACAATAATAAATATAGTAGTTCGACAAAAAATTATCCTTTATTTTCCGATTGTTTTTTGCCCTTATAAATCAGTTTTTGTCGGCTGAACTTGGAAGTTGTTATATAGAATATAACATTATATTTATTAAATAAAATACGTTTGCAACAAAGATGGAACGTAATTATAATGGTGGTCCATTTATCATTACAATTTTTTTTATTTCCTTTTAGGGGAAAAAAATAACATTTTCCTGAAAAAGTTATGTTAATCGAAATTTTCTTTCAGCTTTTTTCTTTTTTTTTAAGTTTAACCCTCCCATAACTTTTTTGTTTCGAGGGGGATTAAAAACAATAGAGACCTTTCCCTCGTAGTACGTGATATTTCCTGAAAAAAGTAGATCGGAATATTCGTTCTTGAGTTATCGTGTTAACAAAAATCGTGTCACGGACAGAGGGACGGACGGACAGAAGGACGGAAATTTCAAAAAAAATGTTGCTTATTTTTTTATGAAACAAATCCATGAATTTTTTGCGTAGGACAATTTATTATTTTTTTTTTTTAATTCGAAACTACCGTATAATATGATTCTAGAGTAGGCGCTGTGAATAATACATAATAATACATAGTAATCGTAGTGGGCTACGATCACCTACTCAATTAACGTGTAGGAAATGTGGCTTGGCATTACAAACCTAATTTTAGCAATAATGTTAATATTGGCGACTGTTTAAGTAGTTTTTTTTTTTAATTTTTAAATGCTGGTGCTTTTCATTAATATTTAGATTAAAAAAAGAGTTCTTTCCTTTACACTAGAAACATCAAAAATGTATTTAAATAATATATTTGAAAGGAAATATAAAATCCTTTTTACAGTGCCGTAAAGTTAAATTAATTTATTGCATTACCAATTTAATATATTTTGCAAAGTAGGTTATAAATTAAAATTAATTTAAATTAAATACATATTAAAATATATGTATATCGGGTTAAAGAGCAATGTGTTTAGTGACACGAAGGGGTGAAGCTTTGTTAAAATGATTATATTTTAAGAGTACAACTTTCATAAGCGGTTTACACTTTGTTTTCTGAGGAGCCTTATTTTTTAGATATTCGTGGTTTTTATTTCTTTTATAAAATTCCATACCCTGTAAAAAGTCCCAGCTAAAACAATTTATTACATTACACTTTGTTTAACCTCGTACTATTCTACTTAATTAAGCATCCCCTAAGTCCTAGACTTGTGTGGGCTAGTGGTAGAGGGAACCACCGGCTTTAATTGACTTTCGAACCAATTTATAGGGAGTGTCCGCTTCACTTACCCCTTCGCCAAATTTCAATTATTAATTAACTGAAAAAGACAAATCGGCGCCGGTGAACTCACGCTATTTTGGGTAGTAAAGTCGTCAAGTACGACGCGGTAGTCCACTACACCAATCCTCCCATAAAAACAAATTAGTGTTTTTTTGGCGTTATTATTAGAGCTATCGAAATAAAATTTAACCCAAAAAGCAATATATGTGTTCGTACAAAAATTTTCTACTAGTTTTTGTTTTTGAGCTATTAAACACAATTTTAATAAAGAATTTTAATTTAAATACTAAAGCTAAACTTGCTATTTTCCTAACAAGTCTGCCGAATTTTTTTAAAAAGCATTAAGGGAAGTTCAAGTATTACGTAACGCAAATTGTACCAAAATTCATACACTTCATACCCCGTTTCTCGCGTTATTTAAAGCTGTAGAGATTTTATATGGCTACCCCCCCTTACACACCCCCTATTAGGGGGGGTAGCCAAAATATGAAATCTCTATAATCTATAATAACGCGAGAAACACTTCATAGTATGAATTTTGGTACAACTTGCTTTACGTAATACTTGAACGTTCCCTAATAGGTTTTATCAAGGTGGGCAGACATTGGAATCGTTAATTTTACAACATAGTTTGATTTTGTCTGACAGGTAAGAATGGATTTTTAAAGTAAGTTTATTTATTTGTCAAATTTAAAACATTTTAAATCAAAAACACAGTATCCGCTTCACTTTTTTTTTCTAAAAATTAAAAAAATAAATAAAACAACCTAATTTATACAACTTTTTTAATTATTAAGTATTATAAGAATTATGTAAATACAAAAAACTAACAAAAAATCTAGTACTTACTGTATTTTACCCTAGACGGTTTTTGTCAAAAGTTTAACCCAACTTTTAAAATCTCTTGTCAGAATGATAAGATGTAAAATTTACAATTTCAGTGCCTCCCTTAAAAAAACCTATTAATGCTTTTAAAAAAAAAATCGGCAAAAGTGTGGAAAGAGGCTCTTTTATGGTACTAGGTAATAGGTACTAGGTACTAGATAACTAATATAAAAATATCGGAGTAAAAAAACATTGTTTGGAATATTTGTCTATCAGTCCTACCGATTGGCAGACTAACATCTCTACTCTAAATTTCTCTACTCCCTAACATCCCTACTCCATAACATCCATACTCCACAACAACTCTACTCCATAACATCTCTACTCCATAACATCTCTACTCCGTAACAACTCTACTCCGCACTATATGCACTCGATTAGCCACTTGTCTTAACTCAAATGAATATTTGTCATGCTAAGTCACTGTCAAATATGAATTTAATTTATTAATTACTTACTTATTAGTGCATGTTAAGAGTACGCGGTCATTGTGGCTTTTAGAATAATTCATTTATGATTGTTCTAGATTTGAATTTAAAGATAAACGTTTTCTACGAAAAAAATAAAATAATCTAGAAGAAGAAGATTCTTTGTTCTTTGAACTGCTCATTTATTATTAAGTAGCTAATAAAGTCCTTATAGTGGAGTAGAGTTGTTACGGAGTAGAGATGTTATGGAGTAGAGATGTTACGGAGTAGAGTTGTTGTGGAGTAGGGATGTTAGGGAGTAGAGAAATTTAGAGTAGAGATGTTAGTCTGCCCTACCGATTTCATGCAAAAACCGCTTATCGACAAAAATAACGTTAATCCCTTATGAAAGGTTTACTCTTTGATTGTGGTTTTCGATTAATAAATAATATTGATATGCTGATATAATACTATAAAAATAAATTTTAGCATTTTCACCGCGATACAAATACATATGACAAAATGAAATATTTATTGAATGTTATCGTTATTTATTGTAATGATTACAATCGTTATAAAATCGTTCATTGAGCATTTTATATTAAAATAATTAATACTTATCACGGCTAGCCTTAAAAAATTTAAATGAAAAGTCCAAACCACCCCGGAGTTTTTGATTTTATGTTGTTTTTGGGACATTTCCAAACAGTTTTTGACAAAAATTGAAATCGCTTACCAAGCCGTTTTTAAATAGTCATTCTTCTTCTTCTTCTTCAAGTTTTTCCTGCCACGCAATACGGAGTTTTTTCTATGAAACACCCTATAGGATAGGTACCATCGCGGCCAATATATTCAGCTACACCCAAAAATGATACATATTAAAAGCAACTTTAAAATTTTACAGACATCTGTAATATTTAAATTTTAAATTTTGACAAGAAATGTCAAATTTACAAATAATTAAATAGACATATTTTTTTAATAATGCCAAGCGAATTAAAAAAAGCAATTCTAGCAGCAAGACTAAATGATGGTTTTAGTATAAGAGCGATAGATAATTATAATTATTCATTTATTAAAATTAAAATACCTTACATTACATTGTTTCATTATAACAAAACAAAATTTAGTATAAAAATCCTACATTTTACTTGAAAGTTTGTGCACTGCACTGCACTGCAGTTAATTAATTAACATTAACACAAAGCACAATTTTTTATCTCTACATTATTATTATGAATTTCTTATAACACTGTAATTTTGATTTGGCCATTCTTTAAAACTTAAACTAACCTCAGAACTATCGTTACTATTTATATTTGTATATTGATAATAATAAAAATGAAATATAGTTATTTCAGAATGACAGCATGTCTAACCCTACTTTTTAAACATGACAAATAACTCATATGTCACGATCTACGCAACTATAATTTGAAATATTGGGTATTCCGCAAGGATCTTTGCTGTAGCTGGATTTAATGGCCGCGATGGTACCACTTGTTAATGTCCAAAACTACGGTCGTCTTATTTTATAATATTAAAGTAGGCATGTGAATGATTGTGATAATATTGAGTATCATGGGTAGTGCCTATGCTATATGGTGTGTCATAGAAAAAACTCCTTATTGCGATGGCAGGAAAAACTTGAAGAAGAAGAAGAATGAATGACTTCATTTAAAAACGGCTTAGTGAGCGATTTCAATTTTTGTCAAAAACTCTTTGGAAATGTCCCATAAACAACCTAAAATCAAAAAATTAGGGGTGGTTTGACTTTTCATTTAATTTTTTTAAGGCTAGCCGTGTTATATTTTAACCTCTAAAGATCAGACCTTTAAATTTTGGTGACAAAGCTGTATTTTACCCTTAAAAAAAAATAAATAAATACATAAAAAGCAGATTTCGGATTCCATTCCATTCCATGAGAAATTCAGCGCACAGTGGGATGAGAAAATCTGAATTTTTGTACACGGCTATTTTTGATACCGCTGATTTTGAATTTAATATACAGGCTCTTTTTATGAATTTTAATGTTGACCAATGATCAAAACACCAAAAATGGCGCATTGGTTTTTTGAATTTTGTAGTATTTAGGCAAAATTCAAGCTATTAGGACTAAACTTAAAACACTTAATAAGATAGAAGTATAAAAAAAAGCGTTTATTATCCATATACATGCAGAAAAATTAACTCAACTAATTCTCTTAAAAATATGGGTACTTACCCCATTACTTCCGCCTTTAAACCGCCACTGAAGCGAAATAAAAAGTGCTTTTTT
This sequence comes from Brachypterus glaber, assembly GCA_958510825.1. Classification (NCBI taxonomy): domain Eukaryota; kingdom Metazoa; phylum Arthropoda; class Insecta; order Coleoptera; family Kateretidae; genus Brachypterus; species Brachypterus glaber. Next base: position 4,991,208 of record OY294049.1, on the reverse strand, counting down.
TGATTTGTTAAGTAAATAGTAAGTAATCTCCTCGATAATATTTAGGTATGTTTTATATTTTATGTTTTAAATCAAGCCAAATAATCTTGCTTTAGGAATATACGGTAAGAACTTTAAACAAAAATATTCCTTTTAAAATCAATAAACTTATTTAAAGATTTTCTTTTGTGCACATTTATAAAAAGCTTTGATCCGGGGTGGCTTTTAAAATTTGTAAACTGTTGAGCTATGGAGTTGAGAAGGGGCTAACGGGAGGAACGTATTCCGCGATCTACGCATGCGCTTGGTTTTGTGCTGGTTTGGTGTTTTTTTTAATGGAAAGCGTTGGTTTACGTTAAAGTTGGTTTTTTGGTTGCTTTGGTGTTTTTTTTTTAATGGGGATCGTTGGTTAATTGGTAAATTTACTTACCTATGTTAATTTCTGCTAGCGCATGGGCAGATATCGGAATACGTTCCTCCCGTTAGCTCTACGTTAGAGTTGTGTAGAATTTATTAAATTGGCATGTAAAAATTAGCTTTTAATGAGTGCTAAAAACATGTAAATAATATACTGTTTAAATAATGCACCTAATTAAAATGATACAATTATGCATTATTAATGTGATGTTTTCAAAATAGAAATATTAGGTACATCGAGATAATAAAATAATTTCAAAATAAAACAGTGTAAATGAAATGATGTTAATGCAGTGCCAGTTTTTATTACGTGGTTAAAAACCAAATATCCCACAAAATTAATTATATATTGTCCTAATTGCTAATTGTTATTTAGAAATTTATAAAATATGGTTTTCTATTAAATTTGAGGAAAATATCATATTATAATTGTAAATATTAAATCACACAGATCGACAAAACTTAAACATTTGTTTTTAAAATTTATAATATGAAGATTATAATAAAAAATACTTTATTAAATCATTTTTTCACTACTAGCTTTAGAACATACTATTATTTATCATATTTTTAGACTGTGAAATCAATTTTCTTCACCTATAGCAATAATAATTTTTTCTCTCCTAGTAGAAGTAAATTTTATAAACAATTGATTTCTGTCGCTTTAGATGTTTCAGTTCTTTGTGTAATTTTTACTAATTAAACCCAAGAAAATAGCTTTAAATAACTTTTTATTTATTAAATATAATTAAATATCAATAAATATTATGAAAAAAAAAACTAAATTTTTAAACGTCAGTTGAAATTATTTATTTGAGCAAATGTCATTGATACTTGATTTTTATGAAAATTTCAAGAAATATCATTTCTGTTAATAACTTATTTTATTATTTGAATAAAAAATAGTTAAATAGTAGTGAAAAAACTAATATATAAACCACGGCAGAGAAGACTATTATAGCCTCGCACTCTTAAATCCCTAGCTGCTACCCAGCTCGGGATTTAATACGCTGGGCTAAAAAATATATCTTCTGTACCTTGGTTTATAATTACTATTTTATTATAATTAAAAATAAAAAATGTAGTTTTGGTTGTTCTACTATAAAATATAGTAATAACCTATATATTAAGAATACATGCAGACAAAGTCCAATTTATTGTATGCTCAAAATACAAATATATCGTTGGATTCAGCCTCATGAGATGAGATGGTATTTTTAAAAAACAAACATGATGGTCATTGGTCTGTTTATATACCCAGCCCTCCATATAACATGAGTCACAAAATTGGTTGATTCGTTTGCCCAGAAATTCCAATCATTAATTTTTTACTAGTATTTTCTTTCATATTAATTTTTCTGGCTTGTTACCTGTATATTTATGTAATCATAATGTAATCTAGGCCCAGAGTTTGGTAATTTTGTTCCATAATTTTCTATTTCTCGCTTTAGTTAGTAGGCATCGCTACTTACTACCTAAAACAGGGTTAAAAATACAATAGGTGCTGGAACTACCTATTTCGGTGGAATTTTCTGCCAACAATGCCAAACGTTGCATAAAAATAAACCGCTGTAGCGCGCTGGTTCTCTGCAAGACATATTTTTTTACTACTCTATTTCCCATTCTCTCTAAACCACTCAATCACCGAAGCTTTCTAAATCTCACCACAGATCTACATGACATAGCCTTTTAAATTAATTAATTAAATTCCATAAAAAAACTACATTTAGCGGTCATAAAGTTTTGAATTTTTGCCAAATTTATTTTTAAAAGTTACGCTGTATATTTTAAAAACCATCTGGACACTACATTTACAAAAAACAAAATTCGTCACTCATCAGAGACACTAAATCTCAGTTTGTTTGACGTACAAATAAATTGGAAAATATAAAAGTGGCAAGTTTGAAATCTCCTGGCTGTAATAAAAGTTATATAAGGCCACTAAATGCTACTTTGAAACTTTGTATACCATTGCAGTGTAGTGCAGTGTATATAATACCGGGATATTGAATAATAAACGGCCTTATATGGGCGCTAAAAAAACTTTAACGTCCATATTAGAATATATTATGTGCTCCCTTAAATACAGTAAAGCAACTTCTACTTACCACATTATTCTTGTTATTGCTGTATTACTTTTTTACTAGGATGGAGTAAAAATAATGTAAAATAAGCTCAAAAAACAAAAATAGGCAGATCAAAGAATAAAATGAGTCTATTCAATTACACACAACTCCAAAATTCTTGGCCCTAATTAATTTGAAACGTAAACAAAAATTATTCCTACAAATACATATGTATAAGGGTTCAATTCTACATTTTATTGAAATGCTTTATCACATATACGTACACGGCTAGGAATTTAATTTAAAAATTTGTATCAATTAATTTTTATTGAAAAAAATCAAAGTCGTCATAAAATGTGAGAAACAAAGATATCAATATCCAGTATATCCTCCTCTGTTCTCAAGCAAAACATTTACTCCCAAAACATTATTTAACCAGTCGTTCTTCCATTGCGAAATTAAATAGAAGATAATTTCATTTTTGTGGACGATAACGCCACTTCCCACCTCACAAGAAGTTATATGAATTTTTCCAACAATTTAGCACACTCTTTTGTTCTTTAGAAAACGCCTTATATCACACTAGTTTAATATTTTTATATCACCTTAGTTTGATATTTTTGTATGTAGATTTGTCTAATTTTATATGGATATTTACGTTGTAAATTATACGAATTTTACTCAACTCGTTCTATATGCCATTTTCCATCTTTCATGACAGTCTTTTTTTATTTCAATCCAAATATTTCTGTTTTTCACGTCAAAAATAAAAATTATAGTTATAACCTTATTATTTTGACCAAAATAAAAGTCCAAACGAGATATTTTATTATTGTCTAGATTTTACAATAATTACTTAATTTGTGATTTAGTTACCTTTATAAAAAAACATCAAAATACACAGTCTTTTACTTATTATTATATTATATGAAATGTAAAACAGTACAGTTTTATTTTATCTTATGTAGCTGCATATCTATAGAAATCTATCTGAATTAGCAAACTGTCAAGTTTGCCTTGATTTGCGCTTGTAGGCAACCCATTAAACAGCTAATAAATTATTAACTGTTTAATGGGTTGCCCATTAGTAATATTATATTGTAATAAATATTAGTAGTAATATATTGTAATAAATATAAAACCAATAAAACTAAAGGTAAATAAAAATTATATTTCCTGTTTGACATACATAAAGTAGGTATGTTCGTTGGTTCCTGCACTTTTTACAGTTGAACACATTCTTTGTTATGTTTAAAAATTAAGGAACAAATTCAGTACTTATTTGATTGGATGAAAAGTGTACGTTCGTGCAAGAAAGTGCAGTCCCAACGAACAAAACTATATATAAATTTGTATGCTATTTTGTGCTTTGTTTTTCTTAAAAAATTTCGAAATAAATTATAAAAATAAGAAAATATTAAATTAAGAAACTTTATATTTTTTCGGGATCGTAGGAAAAATAGTGTACATAATTCGTTGAAAAGTGTATTTCTTACACTAGTGAGGTTTTCTCACTCTCTCCCACTCGCGGAAAAATGTCACTTTCCACACTAGTTATGTAATAAACTATAATACAGCAAGGGAGTGTTCAAAGAATGAACAGGCTAGCAAACTTACCTGGCACGAATCCTTGTGGGAACGTGTGGGATATGCTAAAATTGCCATTTTGAATAGAGATAACTCCTCGTTTAGTGAACGGCGTTCACCCTTCAGGAGCTAATTGTTGCTGCTCAAGAAGAATGAAACAACATATAGCAAGAAGCCGTCAACAACCTTTTTATTGACATGCTCAGACGTGTTAATGTTTTGCTTGAGAGCAGAGGGGGGCATACTGGTTATTGACATCTTTGTTTCACACATTTTTTGATGACTTTGTTTTTTTTTTAATAAAAATTGTTACAATTTTTTTAATTTAATTCCATGCCATGAAAATAACCTTAGATGTAATAAACTTCAATAAAATGTAGAACTGGACCCAAATTTTGGTGATTAAACATTGCTGATCACGACTTTTTCTGAAAAAACTACCCCTGTGCGTAACGAGCCACTGTTTTATCGCCTTTTTCTCCAAAACTGATCCAGATGAAAAAAAGTTACTCGGTCAAAAATATTACTTATAAAATTCTAAACAAATACATTACTTTTAATATTACATAAAACACACCATAGTTTTTTGCACTTTTTGTAAAATAACTAGCAACTGGTTAGTTTTATGAAGATAACTTACATGAAAGAATTTATGGAGAAAAAAAATCTCTAAAAAATGCAAATTTAATTTTTTTTTGAGAACAATTTTTTGAAAAGGTGTAAAAAACTACCCTTGATTTTACACGCCAAAAAACAAATATAAATTTTCGTTTTGTGCAGTATTTAAAACAGATTTGTGCAGAATTTTATACGGAATATTTTTGGTCTAGTTAGTTTTTTTATCAGATCCATGGTTTTAAATAAAAAAAAGAAAAACCAGCGGCGGGTCACCTTCATGGGGTGTTTTTAATGGGTATTGCGCCACACTTAGTAGAGAGCATAATTCCAAAATATCAAAACTATTTTCATTTTTTCCGCTATTTGCTTTTTTTTATTCCAATCTGACCGAACTGAAATTAAATTATAATTCAAAAATAATAAAATAAATTTCTTTTTTTTCAGATGCTCCAACATGCAAGTACGATAAAATATTAGTGGTAGGGGCTTCCAGGGGCGAGAGCGTGGACATCGTATGCGAAATAGAATCAGATCCTCCAGCCAAAAGTTACCGCTGGAAATTTAACAATTCTGGTGAAACCCTTGACGTGGCAGCGGAACGTTTTGCCAAAACCAGTAACGGTACTGTTAGTATCCTGAGATACACGCCAGTAACGGATTTGGATTATGGCTCCTTATCTTGCTGGGCTATCAATTCTGTGGGACATCAGATTAATCCTTGTGTTTTTCAAGTCGTTGCAGCAGGTAAACTATACCTATACTCTGCCGTGCTAAGCTGAAAGGTCCTATCTGTGTATGTTAAACCTATGTAGATAAGACCTTTCAGCTTAGATCGGCAGTACTCTCCTGTTTAGCAGAATTTTAGTAAATGGAGATAACAATCCAGTTGTTATTTCTGGGACTGCTTATGTACCGGGTGAGTTTTATTTATGTCCACTTCCAAAATTAAGATTAATCTTCATTCGATAAAAACGAAACTTTGGTGATTTATATAATTTTGCATTAGCTATAAATAAAATGACGGATTCAATTTTATTGTTTCACTTACGGTTTCGTCTGAAGTGATATAAATATGTTTTTTTTTTAATGGAATACCCTGTAATTTTTTACATTTTTGTTATTATTTTTTAACTTTTTTTTTTTTTCATTTTCGTTTTTATCGTATAAAAACGAGATACACATAAATCTTTTTACTTACGTAATATTTAAAGTAAATCATAAATTTTCGAATAAGAAAGATAGCGGAAAATAGATACTCTACAAATAAAGTTTACATGGACATAAAAAAATTGGAGTTCAGGGAAAAAAACGTTTTTTTAGCTCTAATCTGATCAAATTTTTATTTTAATATTAGTATGTGTATCTCGTTTTTATACGATAAAAACGAAAACGAAAAAAAAAAATAAAAAAAAATCAAAAAAACATAGAATCTTCGGCTGAATTTAAAAATAAAAAAAAAAACAAAATATTCCGTTAAAAAAAAACATATTTATGTCACTTCCGGCGAAACAAAAAAAAATAAATCCGCCATTTTATAGCCAATGTAATATTATAAAAACCAAAGATTCGTTTTTTATCGAATGAAGGTTTATCTTAATTATGGGGGTGGACATACATAATACAACTCATCCGGTATACATGCAAATATACTCTGTATTGCTATTTCAATTAACTGCATTTCTGCTAAGCAGGGTGGTATGTTATTCTTGTAATGTACTGTTCTGCTCAGCAAAAACGCAGTAAAAGGAAATGCCCTAAGTACCTCAAAAATGTCTAATGCCACGAGAAAAGTGCTTCGTTAAATCGGTTTTCTTTTTTATCTACTACGACAATCACTCCACTATTTGTGATATTAAATACTGCAATGTGTGTATTCTATACAAAATGTTTTCATAGAGAGCGTGCTGGTACATTTGGATCCCCACTCAGTATGTGTTTATTAATACTGTAATATTTGGTAAATTATATCACAATTATAGTTTGGTATACTTTAAGTTGTAGTTGTTGTGTTATTGATCTAGTTTAAAGTTTAATGCTACAGTATTTAGTAAAATAACTATCGGTAAATAATACAAAAATTTTGATTAGTAATAATACAGAGAAAAGTAAAAAAAGGATCGATTATTTTGTCAGTGTGTAATTGTGTGTGGTTGCAATCTTTATATTATTACTAATCAAAATTTTGGTATTATTTACCGATTGTTATTTTTTTCTGAATAATGTAACATACTTTAAACTAGATCAATAATACAACTTAACAACAACTCAAAGTATTTACCAAATGTTACAGTAATTTTTACTATAACATGCTAGTATTAATAAACACATGTTTCGTTGGGATCCAAATGTACATAAATAACTAGTAAAACTACTCAACACTTAAAAATTTGCCGACACCATTTTAGTTGCATCTGGCTATATTTCATGCGCTGATTTAGGAACCCTTCGTTTTTCTCGATCAGCTCGTTTTTTGAGATATAACGCGTAGGGTTTTTTTTTCTTATTGTTGCAGTGAAAAAGATAATTAAGGTTCAATTAACTGGATTTCTATTAATAGAGCTCCAAGCCAAAAAAAGCGGATTTTAAATTTCTTTATTCGTTTGTTTTTTATAAGCTTCTAAATTAAAAAAATTACATTTTTTTTGTATTTTTTCGCTATATTTTCATGAAAATTTTATATAAATACTAAAGATAAAGCTCTAATTTTTATAGGCAACATTAACACACATGTGAGATTTGTAAAAATAAAAAAAGTTTTAGATTGAATCCAGTAACGGAGATTTTACGGGGAGTTATTGAAAGCAGAATAACAATATTTTGATTTATTTAATATTTATTTAACGTTATTATATTGTTTTAAAGCAGGGAGAAAAAGTTTTTTTTATTTTTTGTTTTGTTTTTTTCATAATAAATTTAATTTATTGTGTTGCTCTCCAAAAAATAAATAAAATATTTAAAAAAAAATTGTGTTTTTTTTTTCGATAACCCCTGGTAAAATCTACGTCACTGGATTAAATTTAAAACTTTTTTTATTTTTATAAACCGCGTATAAAAATTAGAGTCGTATTTTTAGTATTTATATAAAATTTTTATCAAAATATATCGAAAAAATGCGAAAAAACAAATTTTTTGAATTTAGAAGCCGATTAAAAACAAACGAATAAAGATTTTTTAAATCCGCTTTGTTTGGCTTAGAGCTCCACTGATGAAAAATCGATGCATGTCAAAAAAAAATAATTAAACCAAATTATTTTTTTTTACTACAACTATAGGCAAAAAAACACGCTATATTTAAAAAAAATGAGATGATCGAGAAAAACGGAAAAAGGTTCCGAAATCAGCGCATCAAATATAGCTAGAAGCAACTAAAAGTTCCCCGGCAAGAAGAGTAGTGTAATTAATAATTATTAACCTTACTCTTTTCGAATTGTCTGTTTGGACTTTTTACTTATCGAAAATGCCTCTTATGTGTGACTTGGCAATAGCGGAAAAAATGCCTTGCTTTTAAAATTAATTTGACAGTGTCAGTACTTGCCGTTGAATTAATTTTGTCGAAGATTTAATTTTTAATTACTTCTTTGAACCCCAATCTTTGTGCTTTAATAACAGCATCCCCCTAAAAATCCAAGACTTTTGTAAATTTTGATCAACATTGCAGTTAGTCACTTTGCGAATGAAGCCATCGATATACAGTGCAGTCAAAAAGTCACCCCCACCCCCTCTTATCTTTTAAACTAGTTTAAAATAAACTAAAGATATAAAAATATATGCTTGAATTAAATATAATACTAAATATAATACTCACATACATATGTGCAATAATATGATATTTTCATTTCAATAACTGTATAGGTATTTAAAATAAAAATTAAAATATTATTTCTTACATGAAAATGGTATATTCTTAACATAGGTACAAGATTACCGAATTAAGAAAAATATACTTATGAAAGTCGGATAATCTTAATTATCTTATTGTCAAATCCAAATAAATATTCTCAAAGAATAGTATAGTTGGTTTAAAAATACATTTTTTGTATACCCCAATGGTATATGTATTAAATATAAATTCCATAATACAAAAGTTTTAAAATCAATGTGCAAGTTTTCGAAATATCCCAAAGGACTAAAAATATTTCTAAAAGTAAGTAATCCTAAACTATGAGAAAGATGCTGTTTATAGCGTATAGGTATATAATCCATGAAAATATTTAAAATTTATAGTGATATTCCAGAAAGGCATGCAGAGGGTGAAAAGTTAGGGTAACAATATACATTGTACATATTCAAGTATAACCAGTGATTTTTTAACATAATATATTCTGTGACAAAGGGAAATTTCTCACCCTGTCGCTCATAAATTGCTTTTGTCGAAGTAAAAATCCCACCTATGCTTATTAAATTATTTTCTGATTTAAAATTTCTGGAGCTGCTATCATTAAGCTGGGTTTGGAATATTTTTACCTCGTGATTATACAGTGCGTGTCAAAAATTCGCCCTCTTTAACTTTTGAACGGCTTAAGATATCAACTTAAAATTAACATAACCCAAATAATATTTTGGTATATTTTTAATATGTTTAGGGGGCAAAATGAAGGCAGGGGAGCAAGGGGTGTCGTATGTATATAATTTTAAAGCTTATTACATTCTCTTTTTGACCATAATATTTTAAATTATTTTAAAACATTTTTTGAAGTTGTTGAATTTTCAACTTTTTGTTAAAAAATCCGATTTTCTTAGATTTTTTTGATATTTCCATTTATATCATTAGTTTTAAATTATATCATGAAATTAATTATTTAGCAAAAACTATATGATTAAATATTTGACGAAAATTCCCATTTTCAACACAAAAATAAAATATGTAGCCCCTTGCCCCCTGCCTTATATGAAATAAAAACCAAAAAAATATTTGGGTTATGTGGGGTACATAAAACAAAAACTTAATATATCTATGGAATTCTAGAAATATATAAATGTAAACATAATCTTAAAATTTTATACAGCAGTTATTGACATGGACTGAAAAATAAATAATGGATCATGCCCAAGGTGAGTGCCTCTTTGGATCTGTGCACTGCTATTTTTCAAAACAAGGAAAGAGCTTCTAAGCGCGTTTTAATTCCCCGTAATTAATTACCTTGTACTAAAATATCTCGGCTTCCTGACTAATAATAGTCATTCTAAACTAGACATAAAAAAAAACATTAAAAAAACTAAACAAACGACAAACATTTATGAATGACTAAATGTTACATTAACACGTTACTTCCGTATGTTAAAATTTTTCGCGACGCTTATGCGCGTTAAAATGCTGTGGCACCCATTTTTTTTGTATAAATCTCGAGATCTTTTTATAAAAAAAACACAGCTATGTATATTTTAATTCTTTTTGTATTTTTCTATTGTATTTTTTTAATGTTTGCAAATTTGATTTTAAAAGACGCGTTAGTATTCTATAACAAGTATGTTATACGAGCAGGAAGGCGAGTATGACGGTCTCACGAGCGCGAAAAGAATATTCCATACGTGTTATGGACTATACTTTTTCTTTGACTGCCAATATGAAACACTGAATACTACGGACAAAATTGAAGACAATGTTTCTTGTCACTAGACATTGTAAATGCAACAAAACACATCCATACTAATATTATAATTGTGAAAGTAACTCCGTCTGCCTGTCTGTTACCTTTTCACGCCTAAACCACTGAACAGATTTCGATATAATTTGGCAAGGAGATTGCATCCTGAGAAAGAACATAGGCTTGGAAAGGGAGAGGGAGACGGAGAGGGAGAGGGAGAGGGAAAGGGAGAGTCATGCCGTATCTAGATCTAGAATGGATTCATTTGGATATACATTCAGTTTCTCCAGTTTACAAAAACATAATATGTTTGAGTTTGAACTCACAAAATATCATTTGAGAAAACTTTGACAATGATAGCGCCTTCGCCATAATTGTAAATGTCAAATAAGAAAAGCACTTTACATTTTACAATTTTACTACTACTATTTACATTTTTACTTCTACCTGTATCCTAGAAAGGCATCTATTAATAATAGAAACATCAAATAGTACCAATTCTGTAACAGTCTAAACCTTTAAATAAATAAGTACCATTCTAATTTAGAATTTCTAAAAGCGATTCTGTTAAAACAACAGTTTCGCTCTGTTAATGCTGCTATATCAGTCAACATTGCTCTTTTTAATTTGAACGTATAAAATGGTATAGTATAAAATAGTACAATAGAGGAATCCGAACTCCATTTCTGCGTTCAACGGCTAAACATTTAATTCTACAGAATTGAAAACTGTTGAACAAAAACATCACATTTTAATATATCGTCTTCAAAAGTTTTAACCTGCTAACTTCTTTTGACCAAAGGAGACGAAAAAAACCTTATAGCAAAATGAAAAATCCCGTTTCTTTATTAGCTTGTTTTGGACGTTTTAACAACTATTAACTATAAAAAATTAATTTGGATTGATTTGTATTGAATTAAAAAGGAATTAGCAGGTTTTCTACCTTAAGAAAAATCTCCATAAAGGAGTTGCCAGGTTTTTGGTAAAGTTTGGCTGCGTTCAATGAAAACAGAAAAACTAATCAAAAGTCATCAAATGATAAGTTTTTCTAGCTAACTGCTGAACGGCTAATATCTGTCACTTGTCACAGGTTAGCAGGTTAACACTTTAAGCCGACGATATGCAAATTTGAAAATTTTAAATCGATTTTTTCCTTTCATATCTCTGTTCGAGATCACATCAGATTATATATACTGAGAGAACACTATCGTAATCAATAGCGTAATTGGGGTCTTTCCTTCACAAAAAATAACTTCGCGACAGAAACATCGCTACCGAAACTTCGCAAACCAAAACTTCGCAAAACCAAAACTTCGCTGGGCCATAACTTCGCAAACCAAAATGACTCATACTCATAACATCGTGTATCAAAAACGTCGCATGGTACAAAACTTTACAATCTGCTAAATGCGAATGAGCTATTTCCTTAATAACCTCGTTATTAACCACATGTATCCTTCCACCACACTTGTCATTTTGATAGTTTATGCACCTCCAAATAGTTTTTTCCACGTATATTCTTTTCTTTTTATAAAGAAAATTTTTAAACTCGGTTAAATTGGTGTTTTTGGCACTTTTAACATAAGTGACCGAAATTCTTGAAAGAAACCAAACAGCGTACTAAATCATATTCGATTAAAATTATAAAAATATTTAAAAGTATTAAAAACAAACATACAAACAAAAATACAGCTTTTTTTAATTGACCTCGACAATTGGCATTTCGCAAAGTTATGGCCTGCGAACTAACTATTTATGCGATATAATGATTCACGAGATTTTGGTTCGCGAATTAATGTTAATACAAAGGTTTGTTCTTGCGAAATTAAAATTTGCGATATTTGGGTGGCGAAGTTATTTTTTGCGAAGAAAAGACCTGCTCTCACTGTAACAGAGTGGTCACCCTGTATATATTGAGTATTTATATTTTTATTTGTATGGTTATTGAACGTGACATAGCATTGTTCTTAACGGGTGGTTTGCTGTTTATTTTTACAGATGCTAATATTATTAGTATTTGGGAAGCTTGCATTTTGTGTAATTGAGGCGTTTACATAAAAAGGGTGTACATTTTTATTAGACTAATTAATTGGTTAATTCGGTTTTCTTAATTAATAAATATGGGAATATCTTTAATGATGTTGTTTTAGATACTGGCAATAGTTAGGGATTGTTTGTAAAAATGGTTTTTTCTACTTCGAAGCAATGTCATGAAAATCAATATCAATCAATAAGTAGAAGTAGTTTTTTTAATCATTTCTCTTAATTAAATTTAAATTCATTTTCAGTGATTTAAAGTAATTTTTCAATTAATATTATTTTTATAATAATATAACTTTTTGGAAGAAAACTCCTCAGATATTTTCGTTAATAGTTTTATGACTGGTATATCGGCATCTCTGAGAAGGGAAATCTTTGCCTGTTTTTAGTTATGGTCAAAAATGGGATGCGGAAATATGTAGTTGTCTAGTAAAGTTGGGTCTTAGGGAAATTAGAATTAACGTAATATGTGAAAATTTAAAGTAAAATTTAGAGTCGCGCGTATAGAAATATCTGAAGGGTAAAGATGCTATTTATTCATAATTTTTTTCATTTCAAATTAAAATATTTTGTTGTTTTTTATTTGTTTTTAACTTTTCATTTTTCTTTGAATTAAATTCTTTTCATTGTTGTTTAATCCTTTTGTTTTATTGGCAAGATATATTTTAATTAATTTAAAATATATTTGAAGTTTTTTACCTTTCACATTTCTATATAAAGTTAGTGATATTGGAAGACATCGAAGAAACATCTAAGAAAGTCAGATAAGTATTAAATAGTAATTAGATTCTTATATTAACATTTGTTATCATATGATATATGATATTGTGATAATATTATGTAATATTATTACTGGTGGCACGCTACCCAAATAGCAACTATACAGCTATTTGCATTTGATACGCCTCCAAATAATAGTGTGTGGTTCTAAATTAATGTCTTAGATAATTAATATTTTTGGCTATAATTGGGACCAGCACCCTATTACAAATTGGTGGACAGCGGAAACGCGTTAAATAACGCTGGGTTTTATTTTTTTTTACGTTTTTATAGTTTTTTTTGCGTTTTTACGAAGAATTTTCAGTTTTCACATATTACTGTTTTTTTGGTAACCGATTCGTTAGTTTTACGTAAAAGTACGAACAGGTATAAGTGTTTTTTGTGTGGGTTTTAAAGTTAAGTTTTTTAGCGATTTCCTTGCGGTCATTTTTAATTTTTGTTTTAGACTATAGATATTTGTTTTTCCCCAAGGTAAATTTATTTAATTATTTTATAACAAAATGTGTTGCGAATGTTGCAAAAAGATGACTCAAGTGAAAAAGAGCAATTTTTCCTTTGACTTAGTAGAAAATTTTTCAGGTGGTCCAGATTTTTCATTATTTTTTACTGCCATAGATATTGTTGCTAAAAATAATAGTTTGACGGAGCAAGAAACAATAGATTTAATTATTTTAAAATTAAGAGGTCAGGCATTGGTTTATTTTCACGCTTTACGAGAAAATGAACGCCCCACTAATTTGGTGGATTTAAAACAGTTTTTTAGTAGAATTTATACGAAAAAGGTTAATTTTTTTGATATTAAAAAGGAAATGTCCACTTGTATTCGTTTAAATGATGAACCGTTAGCAAATTTTGTAATTCGTTTAAAAATATTAGCAAACAAAATGTTTTCAGATAAATTGAGTCCTAATGAGCAAACAGTTTATAATCGTCTTATCTTAGATCAGTTTTTTGAAGGTATAGACACAGTTTTAGCTAATGAAATACTTAGTAGCGGTAAATTTTTTAGCGTCGATGAAGCATTGCAAGCTGGGGAGAATATACTAGAAATTAGAACTAGATTAGTTAAACAAACTTTTCACGATCAATTTATAGAATTTCAGGATAATCTCAAAATATCTGTTTTACAAAATGAAATAAATTATAATAATAATAATGAATTTTGCGGTAATAATAGTAATAATGATAGAAACGGTTATAATATTAATAGTAATTATAATTTTAAACCTAGGTATAATAAAACACGCAATAGGTACAATAATTTTTATGATAGGCGGAAATTTCAAAGGCACAATCCGGTAGGAAATTTGGGTTTTTACAATTTTAAATATGATAATACCATAAAGGGTACCGAAATTAGAGATCAGGATAATTACGAATATTTTAAATCAATTAATTACAAAGCGGACGATTACAAAATTAAGGAAAAGTACCAAGACATATTTTTGTGCCCGGAAAATGTTTCTCTCGCTCACTGTGTATCAGAAGATTTAGCTATGAATAAAGGAATTGCAACTCAATTTAAGTCAAAATTTGGTAAATTAGATCAATTAAAAAATCAAAAAGTTCGTACAGGCGGTTTGGCGGTTTTAAAGGATAATGATAGGTTTATTTATTATTTGGTAACGAAAAAGTATTCATACGAAAAGCCGACATATGAAATTCTGTGGAAGTCACTTTTAGAGCTTAGAAATCATGTAATTAAAAATAATGTTAAATATTTGGGTTTACCAAGAATAGGATGTGGTTTGGATCAGCTTAATTGGGTTAAAGTAAAGGAAATGATTTGTTATATTTTTAAAGACGTTGATGTTAATGTTACGATTTTCTCATATCCGCTAAAAGCAAGATTATCAGTTTATAGTAATTTAAATAGCCAAAAAGTACATTTTGAGTCGGATTATGGGACTAATACCGAAAAGGAATCACATATAATTACGCAAAATCCGGAAGTTAGCGGTACATTTTCAGGTAGAGATGAATATTATATTAGGTACTGACTGTTGTTTTAAAAGGTGAAATTTAATTATAATAACTAGACCGAAGTTTTTTTGTATATGAGTAGAAACGTAGTGTTGTATTATTACGATATTTTTTTAGTAAAAAAGATCAGAAAATTTATGAAAATATGTTTTTTCCTTGTTATTTTCGAAAATATTATTTGTTTCAATTTGTTGTCTTTATTTTAAAGTTTTGTTTATACAAAATAGTATTTAGTTATTTTTTTCACCCCAAAATCCTAAGCACTAATTTTAGGCCCTAACTGACAACATGTAAAAACATGTGCTGTGAACCTTTTTGTGCAGGTCAAGAATTTGTACATTTAAACCCTTTAATTCAATATTTTGTGTAAAGTATTTTTAAAATTTATAATGAAAATTTAAGATAATAGACGTATTAATATTTTACAAATGAGAAAAGCATAATTTCATGTTAAAAATAGTTTTTATCGTCATTAAGCTTAAAAAAGCGTATTTTAACGTTTAGCGTAAATATTATTGAATAATTTTTGAAAGTTAATTTTCTGATCTATTTTTATGTATAATTGTCATGACAACTCGCTAAGATTTTTTTTAGATAAAAAGGCCATTTGTTTTTTTTTTTAAATATATTTTTTTTGACACTGAAGTTTTCTTTAATTTTAATAAACATAATTATGTTGAATTTGTTTTTAAAAGTTTATGTGCAGAGAGTAGTTTTGAAATGCAGTTTTAATATTTGCAGTTATGAAGAAATTTAGTTATAACAAGGCTTAAAATTGGCATAAGTTACAGTTAAATATATTTTTCAAGAAAATATTAATTTTTAAAGTTTGCTCTATTTTTAAAAAATAAATAAATGTTTTTTGAAGTTGTTTTGTAGTTATCGATAGTACTTAAATGTTAAGTAATAATTATTGCATATGTTATGTTTTATGTCTGTATGTTAAGGTGGCCACCGAGAATAAATGTGCGTATGATTGGTTGAATAAAAGTCTATGAATGCTAATGCAAAATTTTGTTTTGTTTTGGGCATTAAAATGCTTAATTTCTTGTTTTTAAAAAAAGTTGTTTTTTTTTGAAGATACTATCAATAACTGACTATTTTTAATATTTTTGAGTGTTTTGATAATTTTGTTTGTTAAATTACTTTCAGTTTTTTAAGAAAAGCCTAAATTAATATCATAGAAATTAAAATTTATCTTTTGCACATAATTTTGTTTATTTTTGATTTTTTTTTACGAGTTTTTTTTTATAAAATTACATTTTTTCATTATCGTAATAAAAATAAGAAGGGCAATAAGAAACGTTTAGTTTGGTAATAATAAATTTTGAGTAAATGAGTTCTTGGGTTAGCGAGTTATTTTTTTTAAGTAATAATGAGTTAAGTAATTACGTTTTTTGAAAAGTTTGTAATCTACATAAATTTCAGTTAGAAAAATAGGAATTGATTTAATTTTTAAGGTTTGAAGCTGAAACCTCTGTTTAAAACAGACTAATTTATCAATGAAAGTATTTTGCAATAATATTTTTACCTAGAAGTCTAAATGAAAGATTGTAGCTATATTTTTTTTTTAAATTGATTAACAACCATAAGATATGGACTAATCAAGTATAGCTCGTATCATTTGTAGTGTTACAAACACGTTTTCTTTTGAAAAGTTTTGAGTGGAAAATATCGTAATATATATTTGTTAATTTGTCGGAATGTTTAATTAGTGTAATAATTTGATTAGTTTTATTGGTTTATATAGTAGGAAGTATTTAAAGTTTTTAGAGATTTCGAAATGAATTATAAAAGGTCTAAGTAGTTATAAAAGAGGTTTTATTGAGATTATAGGTATATTTTTATACATTTGCTTCAAAAGTAAGCAAATTAGGAATTTTAAAATGAGATTTTTGTTTATATTATACAGTCGAAAGAAAATTTTTAGCAGAAGTTAAAAGTGTTAGTATGGTATACCATAGAAGTATTTTTGGAATTAAAAAGTATATACCGGTATATTAAGTAAAAGAATAAGTACATAAAGCTATGAGTAGATAAATAAGAGAAATAAGGTAAAATAAGTAAAATAAAATAATTTGATAAATAAATTAGTAAATATTGGGTATAATAAGTAAAAGAATAGGTACATATAAATAAGAGAAGTAAGGTAAAATAAGGAAAATAAAATAAGTTAAATATGTTAAATATTGAGTAAAATAAATAAACGAATGAGTAAATAATTAGGCAATAAAGAAATGAATAAATAATCCAACTAGTATTTTTGGTTATCGTTACGTGATCATTATCCTAATTGAAACAAATTAAGACTAGTTACAGGAACGCTATAGCTACGTTGTAATTGCAATATGGAATAAAAATAAGGGTAATAATTACTATCTTGTTACATGTTTGTAACTTAGTACAGAACGATCTCGTTACAAAACAGTTACTACGTATCCACGTAATTGTGTGGTAGTTATTTTTTACTGTTTCGTAATGTATAAAGTTTTAAAATCGTAGTTGTTACCTATATTATAACCAAATAGAAATGGTTAATTTAATTATGGTAATTTTTTTTTTATGGCGACAGTATTGCACATTTTAAATCATTTTTGTAATATAACCCTGGTAATAATTTTGTTGAGTAGCTGCGTAATTAAGCAACTTTGTTATTTCTATTGAGTAAAAATGGATAAAAGTAATGCTTTTGGTAGAATATACAATTCTGTTACTAATTAGAATATGTTTAATTGTTTTAACACCGTAAATTAATATAATAATTGAGATCTACGTAATAACAACTCATGAATAGTAGCGGTTTCAGTTATTTTGGTAAAATTCACAAAGAATGCTAGTTGAGAGATATGTAAATAAATATGAGAATAAAGAATAGTTGTGTTAAAGATTAATTAGTTAATTAATTAATTAGAGTACTAGTACATTAGTTATATTTAGTAAGAGGTACCTCACGAACACAAACACGAATACAAACTTGAATCAAATTTTAGCTGAAGTTTTTAATGAAGTTTTTTGACATTTTTTTTGAAGTTTTGTTTAGAATAGAGTTTTATAAGCAGTTAAAGTAAAGAAATAAAATGTTTGTAATTACGATTCAATTATTAATGAAACTTTAGGCAAAAGTTACGAATAGTAATTTAATTTTTTTTTTTGTGTGTATACATATGTGTTTTTTATTATGAGAAAAGTTTTGCGTTTATTAAGGAATTAATTAAATTTTAGGTATAAATAGTAATGCTTTATTTCTAATGTTTTTTATGAGTTTTAGGTTTGGTTTGTCAATAATGATGCTGTGTTGAGAATATTTGAATAACGAGAAGTTTTTGTCAAGTTAAGGTTGTTGGTTGTATCCAAACTTCAGGAGTTTGTGGAAGTGCTGACAATGTGATCAGAAGAAGTTAGTAGTTAAACTTTAAGCTTGCTGAAGTTACCTTAAAGGTTGGGTAAAGTTAAAAGTTTTTCTAGGATTTTGAAGTTATTATGGAGTTGTACTGAAGTTACACTGATACACCGATGCTTGACAGGCACTTGATATTTTCCCGTTTTCTCGTGAAAACTGGGGAAATAAAATTTAGTTTGAACGTATTAATTTTTTTTTGTTACAGTTCCGTTCCTTTTTCTTTTGTTTTGGTTGTTTTCCATATTCATTCCGTAGATAATGGTAACGCTAATAGAGAAGAATAATATTAATCACTTTAGATTTTTGTGCTACTTGGGATTGAATTGAGTAGGTTCTAAAGTAGTTCATTAATTTGAATATGGGTTTTTATTATAAGAGACTGATTGAGTAGGTCTCAAGAAGAATTAGCATTGGATTGTCCGAGTATCGGAGTTAGGAGTGAAGATTATAGAAGAAAGAAGAAGATGATGTCCATTTCAGAAGATTTATATTGCCATTTTGTTTTGTATAAATAGTATCTAAATCAATTAATTTAAAGTTTTGTTCAAATTAATCTGATTTTTTAAAAGGGGGGAGTATTGTAACAGAGTGGTCACCCTGTATATATTGAGTATTTATATTTTTATTTGTATGGTTATTGAACGTGACATAGCATTGTTCTTAACGGGTGGTTTGCTGTTTATTTTTACAGATGCTAATATTATTAGTATTTGGGAAGCTTGCATTTTGTGTAATTGAGGCGTTTACATAAAAAGGGTGTACATTTTTATTAGACTAATTAATTGGTTAATTCGGTTTTCTTAATTAATAAATATGGGAATATCTTTAATGATGTTGTTTTAGATACTGGCAATAGTTAGGGATTGTTTGTAAAAATGGTTTTTTCTACTTCGAAGCAATGTCATGAAAATCAATATCAATCAATAAGTAGAAGTAGTTTTTTTAATCATTTCTCTTAATTAAATTTAAATTCATTTTCAGTGATTTAAAGTAATTTTTCAATTAATATTATTTTTATAATAATATAACTTTTTGGAAGAAAACTCCTCAGATATTTTCGTTAATAGTTTTATGACTGGTATATCGGCATCTCTGAGAAGGGAAATCTTTGCCTGTTTTTAGTTATGGTCAAAAATGGGATGCGGAAATATGTAGTTGTCTAGTAAAGTTGGGTCTTAGGGAAATTAGAATTAACGTAATATGTGAAAATTTAAAGTAAAATTTAGAGTCGCGCGTATAGAAATATCTGAAGGGTAAAGATGCTATTTATTCATAATTTTTTTCATTTCAAATTAAAATATTTTGTTGTTTTTTATTTGTTTTTAACTTTTCATTTTTCTTTGAATTAAATTCTTTTCATTGTTGTTTAATCCTTTTGTTTTATTGGCAAGATATATTTTAATTAATTTAAAATATATTTGAAGTTTTTTACCTTTCACATTTCTATATAAAGTTAGTGATATTGGAAGACATCGAAGAAACATCTAAGAAAGTCAGATAAGTATTAAATAGTAATTAGATTCTTATATTAACATTTGTTATCATATGATATATGATATTGTGATAATATTATGTAATATTATTACTGGTGGCACGCTACCCAAATAGCAACTATACAGCTATTTGCATTTGATACGCCTCCAAATAATAGTGTGTGGTTCTAAATTAATGTCTTAGATAATTAATATTTTTGGCTATAATTGGGACCAGCACCCTATTACATCACTATAATTAGGTTATAGAATACAACAATAAATAGTTGTATATGCGTCAACCACTAGAATACAACAACAAACAAGTAAACGCGTTCGGTATTGATAAACGAGTGCAGTTGTTCCATTTACAACAACAGATTGTACGCATTTTATTTCAAATTCAAATATTACATGTATGTGCATACATAAATACTGCATATCAGATGGAAATTTCAGCCCAAAATGCCCACTTTCAAATTTTGGTAAATTCAGCTGATTTTTGCCAACTTTATTAATCATCATTTTAGTGACAACAACGTTGTTATAAAATTTAATTTATATACTAAACAACTTCATAGTATTATACCATATATTATATGGCATGAAAAATTAATTTTATAGTATACGATACAACATTTTTATCTACAATTTTAATAAGTCCAAACGCCCTTTTAGCAAAAATCAGGCATCTTAATTTTCAAAAATAAAATTGATTTATAAATATATATATATATACTATATATAACGTACCACCCTATTGTACAATGTACAAATAAATAGGTCATTTAGTTTCTGTCTTTTTATAAAAAGTTTTTTGTATAATACCTAAAACAAAAAAAAATCTAGAATCCCAAACACAAAAAAATAATGCAAAAATATTTTACAATAAAAGTAAAAATGGCAAGGCGCTTTATTTCTATATGAATAGCAGGATGATGAATAGTATTTATTGAGTTTTTTTTATTTCAGCAAAAAATATAGATTAATATTTTATTTTTAGTTTCATTCTGTTTAGGAGAAGCTGTGCACAAACTGAGCCCTTGACAGGTATTTTCTTTACTAAGTAAAAGGCAAAATACCCTTTTATTTATTTCTTTAAAGAAAAAGTATTTTCATATATTTTAGAGATGTATTATTTTTGTCGGAGCCTATTCAAATGTTAACGTAAAAAAAGAGGGAAGTTTTAAAAAATTAAACGTAGCTTTAGATAAAAAATAAAACGGTTCTCTGCACCCTCGTCACCAAATACACGTTGTCGGACCGGTGACGAATGATTCAAACTTTGTCGTCAGCCACTTTTATCGAAATAACAAATGGAAAAAAAGAGATTATGCCACTCTGGCAGTGTGAATATATGTTAACTTAAGCCAGGCAGGGGTTTGTTTGTCGGTGTGTAAGTTACAGAAACCTAGTACTCTCACACCGAGAAATTAATTGGTTCCGATTGTTATTTTACTGAATATTTTAAATTAGATCAAAAACTAAACTTAATTCCTTCCCATTTTGAAAATTTTAAAGATTTCGGGAAAGCCTTTATTCATGCAAAAATTTTCAATTTTTTTTTGCTTATTTTTGTGTTTTACGTTTTATGACGTTTTATGTCGATATAGATCAATTTTGAGCAAAAAAAAATGTCGCTCCATCGGTCGGTCTGTCCGGGAAATCTTGTCAAGACAATAACTTAAGAAAGCTTTAAATTTGAAATACAGGTATCTTACCAAAAGTTCTCGCTCTGGATTAGTTTTGGTGAACATTGGGGTGCGGCAAGGGGGGAAAATGCGGAAAAATATTTTTTTTTACAAAAAATTAAAAATTTTTATATAGGGGTTTTTAAGGTTGCTGAAATTGAATCTTATAATAAATTTATTCTAACTTCACCCCCGAGGGGGTGAGGGGGTAAATATTTTTAAATACTTTAAAAAAAAATGGTATATGGGGATTTTTGGGTTCGTCGAATCTGAATCTGACAATAATTTTTTTCTAATTTCACTCCCTGAGGGATGGGGGTGAAATTTAGTATATTGGGCTTTTTAAGGTTGCTGAAAGTGAATCTGATAATAAAAAAATTCTAACTCCACCCTCTGAGGGGCGGGGGGTTGTTTTCGTGGAAATTGGTATATTGGGGTTTTTGAGGTTGCTAAAAGTGAATCTGATAATAAAAAAATTATCTCCATCTGAGGGGCGGGGGTAGTTTTGGTAAAAATTCGTATATTGGGGTTTTTGAGGTTGATAAAAAAATCTATTTCACGCGCGGAGGTGAAAAATGGGAAAGCTGTTTTACTGGGCAGTGTATTTTTTAATGTAACAGTGGCCAGCACGCTGTGTTGTGTTAATATGATAAGATACTACTTTTGCATGTAAAATTGCGTGTTTCATGCATGACGATGACTTAGAAAGCCCACTAAATCATCCCAAAGCCCTTGGAGATGTTTCTGTTCTTTCTTATAAGACATTTTACTAAACAAGCTTTGTCCTAGGACAAAATATAATCCAAAAAATAACGGTAGTAAAATGTTTTAAAAAAAGTTACGTAATCAGTGTTCTGGGGTATGTCATACCCCAACCGACTTTGTAAGGAGCTGATAAGTGACTTAAGCTAAATAGAGAGCAGGACACAACTCGACCGGTTTGCGAAGTCTCCAATCTTTAGCTACTGGGAGCAAGAGCTCGCACACTTCACTAATTTTGATTTTATTGTTGGTGTTATCTGGGTTGGAGTATGTCATATCCCACAACAATGACGGGGGGTTAAAAATGTTTATATCAAGCATTTTTATACTTTCAACAAGTATCTAACATAAGTATCACAAATACTTCATATTATGTTTTGTGTGTCAGCTGTGAAAAAAAAATAAAAAATAAATTCCTGTGATCACTCTTTCCGCACGCATAAATATTATTTAATTTCTTACTTGTGTAGTGTTACGCTACGCGTCGTTCAGGCAAATGCAATCGAGTGCGGAAAAGGGCTTCTTTCCGCATTTGTTAGGAAAATAGCTATTTTAAAATTTTACTTAAGTTGGTAAAACTCAGGCCTGAAAACTTTATTTAGCTTCTAAAGAAAACTATAAAAACCCAATTTTTACTTATTTAATGACCTGATTTTTTTGGCCGCTTTGCCGATTTTTTTTAAAAGCATTAATAGGTTCTATCAAGGTGGGCATTGAAATCGTACATTTTACAACACAGTTTGATTTAGTTTGACAGGTAAGAATTAATCTTTAAAGTAAGGTTATTTATTTGTCAAATTCAAAACATACAAAGCAAAAACACAGTATCCGCTTTGATTTTTTTTTCTAAAAATTAAAATTAGTAGAATAAAATTTATCGAAAAAATAAAACAAACTAATTTACATAACTTTTCTAATTATAAAGCATTATAAGAATAATTTAAATAGTACAATACAAAAAAAACTAACAAAAAATCCAGTACTTACTGTATTTTACCCTGAACGGTTTTTGTCAAAAGCTTGTAAAATTTACGATTTCAATGCCTCCCTGATTTATTATATATTTTTGTATTCTTTAGAATAACGGATAATTACGGGAAAAATATTACTTTTATTATTATTGTTATTATTTTTATTATTATTATTATTATTACTTTTAGCCTAGAAGCAGTTATTACTTATAAACCAGCTAGCTAGAGGCGCCTCTTATTACATCATCATCATCATCATCATCATCATCATCATCATCATCATCATCATCATCATCATCAGTAGCGGAGCAGAAAGTCCAAAATAACTACTATACACAGACCAGCTGGCCCATTATGTTTCCTCGTTAGCCATCATTTGATGCAAGACGTTATTGTTCCACAAAATTACTAATGCTTTTAACAAAAATAAAATTCGAATTCATTGGAAGCCTAATAAATTCTTGTGGAAAAGTTATTGCCTACCAAAACAATTGAATCTCAGTGTTCCTAGCATGTTATACTCAGACATTAAATGAAGTGTTGTTTCTTCACTAACCCCACACTTTCTGCAGTTCAGGACGCATCTTATGTAAATTCGACTCTAACTCAAACTATAAGAGGTGCGCCTTGCCCCATGTTACCTTACTCGTATCCAAAACTGTAAACTTTTTTTTAACAAGAGTTTTCATATATACCTATATAAACGAATTGCCAGCTTATTGTTGTTCTTTTTGATACATTACCATGTTTAAATATGACAGCTTTTATTCATATGCACAATTTCATAAAAGGATATTCTTTTCTTAAAATTCCCTGAAATGGGTTTTTCAATGTGGTAATACTGTAGTCTTCCCCAATTGTGTAAGTAAGACAAAAAAAGTTGGTTAGAAACGAATATAAGAAAAATGTTTTTATTTTAAATCAATTTTTGAAATATAACTTTTAGATTTTTGGGGAATAGGGCGTTGGATCTGACTAAAATTGTTTTAACTTTTTGATTTTTTTGGGAATAGGGGGTTGGATCTGACTAAAATTGTTATCTAATTTTGCTGTGACGTTTCGACGATGGATTTTCGTCGTTTTCGAACAGAGAATTAAAGCCAAAGATTAGTCGTGGTCACTAACAGTAAACACTCACATAAACAAAACATTATTTAAACAAATAAATAACAGTTAAAAAATAAAATTAAGACAGTGTACTTTTATTTTTTAACTGTTATTTATTTGTTTAAATAATGTTTTGTTTATGTGAGTGTTTACTGTTAGTGACAATGACTAATCTTTGGTTTTAATTCTCTGTTCGAAAACAACGAAAATCCATCGTCGAAACGTCACAGCAAAATTAGATAACAATTTTAGTCAGATCCAACCCCCTATTCCCAAAAAAATCAAAAATTTAAATTATACATATCGGGCAAAAACTTTCAATACAATTTTTAAAATAAATTAAGGTATTTATAATAAGATGACAGCTTTTATTCATATGCACAATTTCATAAAAGGATATTCTTTTCTTAAAATTCCCTGAAACGAATTTTTTAATGTGGGTAATACTGTAGTCTTTCCCAATTGTGTAAGTAAGACAAAAAAAAAGTTGGTTAGAAACGAGTTTAAGAAAAATGTTTTTATTTTAAAACAATTTAATATTTATAATAAGATAACATAACCTTACTTTTAAATCGTTGGTTTATGGTGTTTTTTTTTTAGCTGGTTCAGTTTTTTTTAATTTTTCCTTTGGAATCCCTTGGGGTTTAAAAGAATTTAGCCGTTTAAACCAAAATGAAAAATAGTAGTTTTTACGACTGGTCAAATATAATAATGCTTACGGGATGCAAATTTATAGAATAAAGCTGTCCTAGAGTAAAGATAAGGGAAATGAATAGACTTGATGCGCTGATTTCGGAACATTTTTTCATTTTTCTCAATCAGCTCGTTTTTTTTTTTTTTGAGATATAGCGCACAGTGTTTTTTTGCCTAAAGTAGTAGTAAAAAAAAATAATTAAGGTCCAATTAATTTTTTTACATGGATTGGGGCCAAAAAAGTGGATTTAAAATATTTTTATTCGTTTTTCTTTTATTACAGAAGCCTATAATAGGATATATTTTGATAAAATTTTTATATAAATACTAAATATACTCTAATTTTTGTAATACTAACACATATGTGCGGTTTATAAAAATAAAAAAAGTTTTAGATTTAATCCAGTGACGGAGATTTTATCGGGGTTATCTGGAAAAAAAAGGAAAAATATTGAAGTATTTAATTTATTTTTTAAAGAGCAACACGATAAATTTAATTTATTATTAAAAAAAAAAACGTTTTGTTCTTGCTTTAAAACATAAAAATAAAATTAAATAAACATAAAATAATTCAAAATATTGTTGTTCTGCTTTCAGTATCTTACAGTAATATCTCCGTTACTGGAGTTAATTTAAAACTTTTTTTATTTTTACAAACCTAACATATGTGTTAGTGTTGCTTATACAAATCAGAGCTATATCTTTAGAATTTATATAAAATTTTCATCAAAATATAGCAAAAAAAATCGGGGAATCTAATTTTTTGAATGTAGAAGCCTACAAAAACAAACGAGTGTAGATATTTTAAATCCGTTTTTTTTTTAGCCTAAAGCCCTATTAATAGAAAATAAATTCACCGAAAAAAAAATATAGACCTTAATTTTTTTTTTGACTACAACTATAGGCAAAAAAAACACTGTCCGATATATCTCAGAAAAAAGAGCTGATCAAGAAAAACAAAGGTTCAGCAAACAGCGAGTCAAATAGGTCTAGAATCAACCAAAATGGTGTTGGTAAATATTTGGGTGTAGAGCAGTGTCATATTTATTACAAAAATTTAGGGGTGCAACTAAAAAAAATAATCGCAGGTAATGTAAAATACATAGCATATTAGTCCGCTTTTTGTCGGGGTATAAATTATTATATCTTAACCGCAATTTTAATGATTGTAATAAAATTTTAACTAGCAAAGAGATATAAATTAACTTTAACTGTTTATATGCAAATTAAAACACATTATAAAATTTAATGTAACCGTGACGGATTGATAAATAAATAAAATAATATTATTACTATATTTTACTGCTTTGATAATACCTTTAAAATTTTATCTATTATTTTATATTACCTCCCCGGATGATATTTTTAACTTTATTGACCATAATGATAAATTATATTATTAATATACATATATGGTTTAGTTTTTAAGATAAAAATTAATTTTGCAGGGAGAAATATTTAAATGAAGTAGATATAATTAGGTCTAAGTAAGGCATCACGTCTAGAGTAAAGTAGGGTAACTGTGCGCAGTGGGTAACCGTGCGCTCTACCCAAAATTCATATTAGGTCGTATTCTGAAACATCTGAAACATCTATGGCATCCATGCTTGAGGGACTTAATAACACTTATTTACAATATATATTTGAATATCTCTGAAGCAATGTTCGTTGTTATAATT
Organism: Brachypterus glaber; assembly: GCA_958510825.1. Classification (NCBI taxonomy): domain Eukaryota; kingdom Metazoa; phylum Arthropoda; class Insecta; order Coleoptera; family Kateretidae; genus Brachypterus; species Brachypterus glaber. Next base: position 4,964,378 of record OY294049.1, on the reverse strand, counting down.
TTACACGTTTACGAAAAAGGAGGGTATGTTCATAATTCTTAACCGATTATTCTAAAATAAATATATTCTTGAAGGATATGATCATCTGCATTTATCCATGTTATTTTTTTAAATTTATTTAAATAATTTTTGTTAGTGATTTATTTTTAAGTTCATGATGGTTTATGATGCGCGTGTCCTCTCATTCAATAAATGGTAATAAAATCATATAAAAAACAAGTTTTTAAAATTAAAACCCTTCTATTATTTACATGTTATGATAACTAAAAATTAGAAATGTTTATAAAATATCTGAAACGCAAAAGCGTTTGAAATTTTTTATATTTTAGACGAGCAGAATTGTGGAAATTGACTACACACTTTTTGTCACACTTCCTTTACCTTCCTCACCTCTAGCAACTCTTCATCCAGAACACTTCTGTTCCTTCGTATGTATTATTAAACAATTCTGCGCATAAATATGTTCCACCAAACCCTACTGCGCAAACAAAAATTCAAAAAATCGATTTAAAAAAAAGGGTTTTACAACGTTTTTCAAACGATCAAAAATACTAAAAACTTTCTTTTAAAAATCTAGTTTTTGTAAATCTGTATAAATATCTCGTGTTTGATAAATATTCTTGTATTATTTTCTTTTTTATCTTTTGTGAATAATTCCCCAATAGGTGCGCACATTGCACCACTAGGTGGGGAATCGTGCGCAAATACACTTTTGTATTTTTTTTTTGTTATGGTAAAAGCTACCTAAATTTTGATGATACTCGTTGATAGTCTGTTAAGTAAGGCTTCTTTTGCGACTTATAAAATTTCTGTAACATTCATAGGTACCAATCGTATCAAGTTTTGCTTAGGTACGCACCATTCCCCAACTTCCCCCTATCATAAACGTCATATCTGTAGAACTAAGTAAAACGGTGGTTTGAGGTTTCGTTAAAAAGTCCACAGCACTCTATTTTCAGTCACTTTTTCCATGCAGCGTACCTGTTTAAAAATAATAGGTTCTTGTAATAAACAAACCGTAAAGATATTAAATGCTTCGCATTATATAGTATACTCCTCGCAGTTGAATGTGTTTTTTTTCCTGGTTAAACTTAATTAAATTTTATTGGGATATTTAAATTTGTTACGGTCATTTGGGATCCCGTTCCAGACTAATTTTAAGACCCCTCGATAAGAAGAGATGTCTCTCTTATTGATAAATTGTTATTAAAATTACCTGGCATAATGCTGTTTCTATGTTGCAAAATTATCCTTGTTTTAAGTATCATTTAAGTACATTAGACTCAGTTTCCCCTTTGAGATTAATTTTAGTTAGTTACCCTGGGTTCTTATTTTGTTGAGCTCCCCATTTTATCATTAATCATGAGTATTCCAGTTTTCAGTAATACGGCAACGCTTATTCGGTTCAATATCCACAAATATATATCTCACACTTTGTTTAATAATAAGTTTAACCCATATTTCCCTTAAATTGTTTTAAATAAATGTTTATTTTGAAAATAAATAATAATAACCTTCGCCTTGGTACAATGTCAAGGACAGTCAACTTCACGTTGTTACCAACATAATACCTATTCCGATTAAATTCTCTATGACCATTTCAAATATTTAACTTTAATTACCTGTTTCTAATGAGATATTACCATTGCATAATTTTATTATGGTAATAACCCCTATTATCATGTCGAAATAATCTTATAGTCAAATTGTATCAATAAAATCATTAATTAAACCAATACAGCAATTTTCGCCATCTAGCGAGTGTAGTGAATACTCGAGTACAATTAACCCCCTCTTACGGTCGATACCCACGGTAATCGATATATTATGCAGAAATCAGAATTTGTTTTCTGATATTGTTTATTAAATAATTATTTAAATATTTATTCAAAGATTTTCTTTATTTTGTTTATAATTAAAGATAAGGGCAATAAAAGATTGCTTAAATAATTGGTATTTAGATTAAAATTAAATATCAGAGTTTGCGCAGTACAATGATTGTCATGAAGTTAGCTACAGGATGAGTTTTTCTTCCTTTTATGCCGAAGACAGCCATGATAGCACCTACAAATAAATTTTGTTAAATTTAAAATTTTGTTTAAAGTGCCGAACAGAGAATTTTCGGTGAGTTTTAAAATGTCTGTTATTATTTTGTGATTAATTATATTTATTCTATATTAGGCACTTTACTTCACTTTACTTTACGCCACTTTATATTACCTCAATTTATTTCTAATGGTAATAACTGCGTAATTAAACCATGCGAAGTTATTGTACACCCCAGATGTCTTATATGCATTGAATTCAGTCCCACATGGATCACTAAGGACATAATTTTGGTCCAGAGACGTTCCTTGAGGAATTGAATGTTTTTGTCGCAGATTTTGAGACTGAAGCCATAGAAAAGTTGACCTTTGATCTCCACATGTTTCCAGGTTGTATTTTTTATTATTTTGGTTAAACCTATCACAGTAGTATCCCTAGTTATAATATTATAGTGTTTTGTAGTACACTGTACTCAATTTGTCCAATTTTATACAATTTAGTTACTCGTTTTGTCTTAAATTATGAAGTTTTCGTAGTCATTTAATACTTAGGTTCTTAGACCTATTTATGCTCAACTGTTGTATTTTGATATAAATTTTATTAATTAAATAATAATGTTAAACTAGTGATATCTTTTTTTTGTTTCTATTTCTAACCTTCTGCAAACGATATTTGTTGAACAAAATCTAAATATTATTCTTTGTATATAATTAAATTATATTTCTTAAATATCATAGACTACCCGCTACTATATCAGCCCCAACCCCTGAGACAAGTTTTAGTATACGTCTCCCTGAGCTTAGCTGTGGGAATCTACGGTTCTTAACATCTAGTCTTAGCTGCTCTCACCTAAGATCAAGTGAGAACAGATAAGATTAACTAGCTGAGTTGCCCACTGTTGCCCAGGCCTGATTTACGTCAGTACCA
>OY294049.1:4916588-4961205 GCA_958510825.1 Brachypterus glaber | reverse complement strand
AGGTAGGCAAGTTTTATGTTTAATAATAATTATTATTTAGATATTATATATTATATAAAAAGCTAGTTTGAAATATGACGTTTGGCTTCAATTTTAAATTTGTTATAATTATTTTTACGAATTAATTGACTTATCTCTCTAGATAACAAATTCTTTGGGTAAAATTATTTTTGTATAGGGGTATGGCTAAAAAGTTATCTTGAGTAGATCTTACATTTTGATGAAGAGAAGGGGTATCGTTTTTATTTTTATTTATCCAAAAAGTACATTGAATAATATACAGAATTCTAACTTTTTAAGCAAATCAGCGTCTTTATACAGTATGTCCTCCCTTTTTTTTCTGTGGATACTTTCTTCTTTTTCTTTCATTTGTTACAATCTTTTCGAGTCAGGTTTAATACGCTGATACCTTAACCGCTCACTATTTCTTCTTCTTTTTTGTAATATTGCTTTTTTTATTGTATTTTGTTTCTAGACATCCTCTGTTATTTAAATACCCAACATAAAATATTTTTTCAGTCCCCTGGCAGGACTAACACCCCAGAGGACTGATAAATGTTCAAAAAATTAAAATATTACATATTCTAATAACTTGTCACAAAATTACCTAACATTAATTAAAAGCCCACTTTAAGTAAATTTTATATAAAAGTAAAAATATTTATTTTATTGCCAGGGGACTGTAATGATTCCAAGCCGAAAATGCTAAATTACTATTAAAAATGCTAAATTACTATTAAAGAAATAGCACAGGAGTGAGGTACCCAAATTGCATGAACTCTGCACTAAGTGCGTTTAGTATTTATAATTTGAACTAAGTACTAAAAAATATATCCAAAATTAACGGACAACATTAAGCTTAGTTTTTACACATGAAGAAGTATAAATTTCTAAGTAAATCACAAACTTCTATGATCAGAAAATCTTTAAAATTACATTATCATTTAAATTTTTAATTACTCATTTATAAAAATTCTTTGAAATCTTTGATTGTTTTGGATTGGGGACAAGCCACTGGACTGTGATTTGGCGTATTTAAACAGCATAACGAAATATTTATTATCTATTTTAAAATATTATGTTATGATTCAGTAAAAAACATAAAAAAACTTTCAAGTGAAACCATAATTTAAAAGAAAAATTATATATTTTTTAAAGAATCAGTTGGGGACAAAAATTTTCACCATTTGTGAGAAGTACCCATATAATTTAACCTCTGATTTTCTCCTAGGACAACATATTCCAAAATATTATTTACAGCGTGCATTTTCATGACATTATAATATTTTAATTTAAAATAGTTCAAGCTTAAACTAGGTTTATTTTAATTTAAATAAAATTCTAAACAATATTATTAAACTTTGTGTTTTAATTTAGTACAGAAATTGTTTTATATTAAAAAAAAAAACGAGGTTTAAACTGTTCCGTTCGCAAATATCTGCTACATAAACATGTAGTGACAAGGTATCAGAAATAAAAATTATGCGAGAGAATAAAAATTTACTTTTTGATCAGAAGCGTAGAAGTTGGGTGCTGTTAAACATAAGTACGCCCCTGCTTTAATTTTAATATTTTTTATGTCATAAAATAATAGTTCTTACTCGTGCTTTATTTAAAAATAAATGCAGATCAGCCTTACGGTTCCTGAGTTAGCGTGTGAAAAATATGCTCAAAAGTTCAATTTCAAAAGGATCTATAGTATATTCAACTTCAAAATGCAGTGTGTAAACAAACGCACGTGACAACAACGGATTTAGTGACAGGGTAGGACTCTAAACAAAATATTTTAATATAATGGTCCATTGCAATGCATTGTACGCTTCATCGCAAGTGTTCACATACTGACCTGTTTAATTTTCTAAATCCCTACTTTCGCAACATTCAAGTGTTTTAACCAATGAAACCACGCGCCAGCTGCCGCGTGAGGGATTCTTTTATTTACTTCTAATGCATCTTGAAGTTGAATATACTATATCTCCCTTAGGAAATAATTCGGGAACAAAGTTCATATATACTTTTTTTTTTATATTTTAAAGCTAAATCACCTTTTAAACTAATTTTTGTAAAATGTTGAATTATTTTCAAAAATTTATCCACCGATTTTTTAAAATTTGAAAATAATTATTACGATTATAATCTTAATCCATGTTAAAAACCAAAAAAAGTTAAATCTGAAAATTGAGAGCACTTATGTGTAAAACTTAACTCCAGATAGGCATGACAACAGAACTATTTACTACTTGGCTGTAAAAAACTATAACTGAGAAAGTTTGCAGTATCTATAATTGAATCATAAACTGTAAATAGAAACCAATATGCTATAAAAGTTGCTGCAAAGTAAATGAAACGTTTTTGCAACTTTGTTTTATGTCAAAAGAATAAATTTGTAGCCTTTAAAGCAATGACAACAATACTTCTTTATAACTTTAAATCTACTTTTCAAATTCTGCGAGAAAAATAAAAGATGGCTTAACGGTTACTTAAATTGGTACAAGTCCAGTGAATAGAGGGGTTTTACCCTACAAAAGGTCCGGTAGTTCTAGATTTTTTATATGTTGTGTATCGGGAAGGGAGTGAAAAAGTCCAAATTTACTTCACCCCATCCTCCGCCATCTTGGAAAATCCTCCTAAAATTCGCACTTTTTTTCGCCGATAACTCCGTTTCAGTGTACTTAAGCGCAAAATATGTTATTTTTGATTTTGTTGAAGACTAAATTTTCTTTAAATTTTATACCATACGTTTTTTTCTACCATCAAAATCATACATATGTAATGCTACGCATTTCACTATATACTATTCAAAGTAAATGGGTATATTGCATTTTTCAAATTATTAAAAAAAATAAATAAAAAAAAACTTAAAAAAAAATTCAATTTTTTTTATTATCTTTTTGCGAAAAAGGAAAAACAAATTAAAAAAATTGTTGAAATTTTTTTTAAGTTTTTTTATTTTTTTTTAATAATTGTAAAAATGCAATATACCCATTTACTTTGAATAGTATATAATGAAATATGTAGCATTACATATGTATGATTTTGATGGTAAAAAAACGTAAGGTATAAAATTTAAAGAAAATTTAGCCTTCAACAAAATCAAAAATAACACATTTTGCGCTTAAGTGCACTGAAACGGAGTTATCGGCGAAAAAAAGTGCGAATTTTAGGAGGTTTTTTCAAGATGGCGGAGGATGGGGTGAAGTAAATTTGGATTTTTCACTCCCTTCCCGATCTACACAACATATAAAAAATCTAGAACTACCGGACCTTTTGTAGGGTAAAACCCCTCTATTCACTGGACTAGTGTACCAATTTTATTTACTGTGAACCGTATATAACGAAATGCGTAGCATTACATATGTTTACGGCTTGTGAAACTCTTTGCAGCTCGTTTAGCTTTTAAACGTAGGGAGAGACGTGGAAATGTAACGGACTGGGTAAAAACTCCTAAAAACTCGTGTCTCTTCCTACGTTTCACGAGCTGTATCTGTTTTGCAATTATTTGTTTTTTTTTTTTAGGAAAACCATACCCAGTAAAGAATTGTTCTCTGTCAAATCAAACGAGCAGCTCTGTTGAAATCCAATGTCTTCCCAGCTTTGACGGTGGACTGCCTCAACATTTTGTATTGGAACTTTACGCAGCTTCTTCTGCAGTGTCAAGATACAACATAACCTCGTTTGACGAACCCTACTTCTATTTGGACCATTTGGAACCCGATGTTACATTTAGGATAATAATTTTTGCCGTTAATTCGAAAGGAAGGAGCCACGGAGTAGTACTTGAGGAGGTTACTTTTAGAGACCCGGAAAAACGTACTGGTAAGCAATACTTTTATCAAAATAAAAATTAATGAATAAATTAATAATTTTGAAAATGTAAAAAATGATAAAACAAACATTTACTATTTTTTTAAATTAACGCAGTCGTCCAACCGAAATGAGTGATCTATTTCGTGCTTTTTAGCACTTATCAGTTACATATCAGTAAAAGGACAACTACGAAAATCAACAAAACTTCCGCATACCACTTGTTAGAGATTATACAATACGTAGAAAATAAAGACAAAGATAACTGTTAGATCAAAGCTGACGTGATTGTAGTGGGAAGAACGCCCGTCTGATGTGCCCTCTTTCTTAAAAAAAAATCACCTCAGCCTTGATCTTTGTTTTCTCCGTATTATATAATTTTAAAAAGCGGTAAATATTATCTAAAAAAGTTATTACAAGGAACATTAAATTTGACTAGCTTCATCTGCTGCTACTACCTATTTTATTTTTAAACAAGAAACGTCCAAAAATAATTAAAATTAATCTTTAAGGTGTAAGAGTAACAGATCTTTTTTTCTCTTTCTTTAAACCATTTAATAGGTGGTTATGTGGCGCACTCATAATTTTTCTTGGAGGAGGTGGCTGAATCCATACAAAGATGAAATTCCAAAACGAAATTAGAAGGCCTAGGGGGGGAGGACTAGAGCCCGCAGTCCCCTGGGTGTGCCACTGTGTATATACTTATGTATGGTCGTTATTAATATATTATTTATTATTCAGTACAGTGCAGTTCTCCCTTGAACTTTTGAACGGTTTAAGATATCAACTTAAAATTTGCAAAACTTAAGTAACATAACCCAAATACTTTTTTAGTATAGGCTTGATCTGTTTATGGGGAACAAAGGAGCAAGGGGGAATATTTTTTTAAATAAAATATATCATCGTATATCATTTAAAATTAGTTTTAAAGTATAATTTACGTTTATTTATCATAAAATTAGTCACTAATTTTTTTTAAGAAATTTTTACGAAAATCAACAGTTTTTAACCTCCTCAAAAAAGTTTAGGAAAAAATTAAAAAATATATGCTCGAGTTGTATTCGCTTTAAAATACTCTCACATGACCCCCCTTTCCATTAAAATAAACCTTGTCCCCCTGCCTACAGTATGCCCCTACACGTATTAATATTTTAATCCGTTCAAAAATTAAAGGGGGGAGGACTTTTGACACGCACGGTTAAATAAAATAAGACATTCTATCTAAAGTATAAAACATAAGATATTGTATTATTGTACGGTATAATTAGCCCATAATTGTTGAAATTGTTTGCAATGTTAATGTTAACGAGAAACGTTTTAATCGAAATATAAAATGAATTGCTTTTGAGTGAGAAATAACAGTGTATCTATTTTTAATTAAAATGCAAATAAGTCAATAAAAAATAATGCAGTAAAAAGTTTTTACTAGCACTCTTTAACTGTAGTTATATTTTTTGACGTTATTTTCTGTATCGTTTGTTGGTAGGAAAAATAGTGTACATAATTCATTAAAAAATGTTTTTTTTACGCTTGTGCTAAATATGTTACTTTCCATACACATAATTTAGCTATTACAGAGAGAGAGTTTTATTAATTTGAAACTGATGCATGGATGATTGCTTTTTTTGTATTAATGCTTAAAATTCGTTGGCTTCAAGAACAAATTTATTATATTAACGAAATTTAATTAAATAATTTATAATTTATATAATAATTTCATTACATAATATTTCGCTTTATTTGGCTTTAATAAAGGCAAATGATAATCAATGGTTTTGCTAACAAGTAGTGCATCTGAAAAAAAAATCCTATTATTCAAAACCTAATAACTATGCAAAATATGCTAGACCAGCTTATAGGGTTCTATTAAAAATCATAGCCTGCAAAAAATCAATTTATTCCTCCAATTCTCAATTTATCGAAACGGGATTTATCCTGGCTGCAAATATCCGGTACACATTGAATAAAACAGACAAGAAACAGAAGTGCACTTTACTATTTTTTAATCTTTATTTTTTCCAGTTTAATCATAAGGGAACGTTCAAGTATTACGTAACGCAAAATGTACCAAAATTCATACACTTCATACCTCGGTTCTCGCGTTATTCAAGGCTGTAGAGATTTCGTATTTTGGCTACCCTCCTAACACACCCCCTATTAGGGAGGGTAGCCAAAATATGAAATCTCTATAATCTATAATAACGCGAGAACCGGGATATGAAGTGTATGAATTTTGGTACAATTTGCGTTACATAATACATGAACATTCCCTAATGTACCTGTCTATTATTTTTTACTTTCCCCAAGGAAAGTTTTGCGTTAGTAAAAAAATTTCGAAAAATTCTGGACGTTTTATATCCAAAAAATATGATTTCCCTCAAAAAAAAAAAATTGTCTGTCGGTCAGTTGGTCTGTCGGTCTGTCGGTCTGTGTGTCCGGGAAATTTGTGACCACGATAACTCAAGAACGCTTTGGGCTAAAGACTAGGCTGGGATTGTTTTTGGTAAAAATCGGATTGGGGTAAAATGGGGTAAAAACAATTTTTTTAAACATAAAAAAAGGAGCGTGTTTCTTTTTAAAAATATTATAACACCCCTGCTGAAAATGACGGGTCTGGGCGGGTATGAATGGTGCATAAACCGGACTTGAGCGGATGAAATTCACCCGCTCGTCCGGTCTATGCAACATTTATACCCGCGCAGACCCGTCATTTTCAAAACAGAAGTAGCTTTTCAAATAAAAATATCCAATTTTATTTAATTTTTCTTTTGCAAAAGCCACCCCCTTAACACAAGCTAAAATGTTATATCACTATTTCGGTAACAATATGTTAGTAAATTCCTAATCCAAATTTCTTTAAAGTAATGCAGTAAATAAAGTCACAGCAAATCTTAGTCTTCAGTGCTAAAAACCGTCATAATATCGCTGATATTTGCTTACATAATTTTGAAGCACAGCATGACATTAGGACAGCTGTCGAAGTACTGAGCGCGTCTCTACACTTCTAGAAATTGAACTGCTAACATCAAACCTTTCTGCTATATTGCCACATTTAAAGAAAAAAAATTATATCAGCTTGCAAAGTTGTACGCTCTGGGCAAGGTTGCAAGGTTTTACGGCATATCAGGAAATGTTCTGTTTGAAATTTTTATTCGATTATCTAAATGGAAAAAATAATTTTACCCTTTACAAAACCTGTCTACACTTGTATAAAATCTGTTATAATTGACATAATTTGAAGTTAACTTTATTTTCTCCCCCTGAAAGGTGAAAAGTTCGGACCTGGAGTGTCCGTTCCGCTGTCAGTTCTTATTTCCGTGCCTGGCAACGCACACTGTAGCGACCTCGAGAAACTCTTGCCGATTCTATGTTTACCAACCTTTTTTGCATTTTTATTTTTTACCTAAATTATGATAAAAACTGAAGTTGTGAGTCATTAAATAGTAGGTATTATTTTATTATCAGTAGTCGGCGTAAACTCAGTTATGACTCATCAACGTTGAAAATAAACACAGAAACATAGGCTTACGGAATAATTTTTCCGAATTATGAGGGAAATTTTTATAAAGATCATTAAATCGAAACATTTGACGACTAATTTGTTACACACAATATTGACTATACATATTGACTATACATATGTATCAAAATTAAAAAATTATTATGTCTTCTCCAAAGTTTTTTATTGAAGCATTTTATTTATAAAAAATAGCTACAATTGTTTCTATCCTTGAATTTAGGGTCATCTTCAGGCTAGAAGCACAAAAACATGTAAGGAAATTACCTAATTCGTATATTCCATAACATCCTAAACTCCAATCCAAATTTCCTCAAACCCCTATTAAATAAATAGTAATTCATAGAATTATTTTTTAATATTTAAATTAATTTATTTAAGTTTTATTGTTTTTAAACTAGGCCATCTATACGTTCGATTTCATTCCTAATTGTGAAAATTAATCAATTCCTATTATCTGTAGATATCAATACTAAAAATCTTTTTATTATTTTAACAGATTTTAAGTAATTTATTTAAATGTCCAATAGATGTCTGTAAGTAAACTTATTTTTTAAAAATTTTATCAGTAAGCTATGTGTATGTTTATAATGTAGTCCGTGTTGTTTGTTTTTAAATTTTTTGACTATTTTAGGTAAGCTTAACCAATTTTTAATTAGGTAATTTCCTTACATGTTTTTGCACTTCTAGCCTGAAGATGACCCTAAATTCAAGGGTCGAAACAATTGTAGCTATTTTTTATAAATAAAATGCTTCAATAAAAAACTTTGGAGTAGACATAATAATTTTTTAATTTTGATTTATCAAAACTCCAATATGAGAATGGATCTCGATCACAGTTATACATATGTATATATATCGGTGTTTTTCAAAGAAAAAACGGACATTCGATTTTTATCTTTTAAGAATACGAAAGTTTTTAATTTTTATTTATCGATAACTTTTTTCCCACCTTACACATTTAAATGGAATCATTAAAAAAAATCAAGATAAAAATAAATAAAAATGTAAATATTTAAAACCTCGAGTCAACGCTAGAGTCGAAGCGACGCCTATGCGAGCACTGGAAATTCGCCGAGTACTGTTTATTATAGATATTTAGGCCAGTTACACACTATAAAACCAAACCACGTAGATGTACTACGTACGTATTTACTAAAGAATGGGAGGCAGACAAAGTGGAGAAATAGAGGAAGACCGCCCACCCGATGAAACGACGACCTTAAACAAACTGCCAAATATTGGTATAAAGAATCCCAAGATATATACAACTAAAAAGGCTACGTCTATGTTCAACAGTGGCTAGACTCAGGTCCGTAGCGGAGAAGATTTTGTGGGGTGGGAGAAGGTCAAAAGTTACAACTTTTTTAGCCTAAAAATACAACTTTCTTCCTCGTCACAAAAGTTAGTGACTATAAAAAAAAGTACTCACTTTTCGTAAAAATTTTTATTTTAAATTCATAAAATACCTCTTTTGTTTTGGATCAATCACATATACAACTAGATCAGTGATTATAATTATGATGATGACGCCCAAACAACGTTAACAGTCAGTGTACTTGTACTTGTAAATCAAGTTTATTATGGTCTGTTTCATCAAGCAAGATAGTAAATTAAAAATCGCCCAGTGAATATTTTCAAAACAGATTCGAATATTGGATGTGCGAATATACTGCTTAGTTTATTTTATAAAACATAACTATATTCTATACACAAACATATACTATTCAAACTGTTGTAAAAATATTCACTGTGCGATTTTTAATTTACTAACTTGCTTGATGAAACGGACCATAGGTTAACCTATTTTTGTTATTTTAACTTCTTTGGGTCTAACCAAGGCCTCCTTGGTCTAACTAATTGTCTCTTTTATGGTTATTTGATCCATTGTGCTAGGAGGCGATCGCGTGAGGTCAACTCTTTCGCAACAACACGTAATAAATGTGTCTCATAACTCTTGGGCTAAATCTCATATTGTGCGAGTTTATCGCAACCAGACCGACTGTTCCACTGCAATTATCGACCGGTATTACCTATGCAAAATTGATTTTAGATTAAATTCCACCGTATTGGGCCAATCAAGCTGATTCTGGAAAACGTTAGGCTGTTTTTCTGTAAAAACTAAAAGTAAACGTCAAATTCGGCCTCTTAACTTCATTTTACTCGATACACTGAGCTGTTCCTAATTACAGGCTTTTATTTAGTTTAGTTTGTAGTTTGTACTTGTTCTGGGACCTTGTATAAAGGTGGTTTACTTAACAATTCTTGTTTGTTTGTAAGTTTATCAATTTGTCCGTTTACGTCAAATATTGAAATCGAATTATCACCTAGTGCCTACCTTGAAATTTGTCACAATTGCGTGTTTCCGTTGACAATACAATACTATGGTCAAGAAAGAGTAAATTAAAAATCGCACAGTAATTATTTTTAGAACAGGTTCGAATAGTATATGTTTGTGTATAGAATATAGTTATGTTTTATAAAATAAACTAAGCAGTATATTCACTGTGCGATTTTTAATTTACTATATTGCTTGATGAAACGGACCATACAAATATTAACCCCTAAGAGGCTGGGATATTTTTGTGAAAATTAGTATTTAGAAAAGGGCAATCAATTAAAACAAATCTGAAACCTTTTCTAGACTAGATGGCAATAAATAAAAAGTCGCCTTAACTCAAAAAAAAACTAAAAGTTCTTCGACAAAAATAATTAAAAATATTTTAAAAAAAAATTTAACTCTGCAAAAATGTGTCCTACAATTAATAGTAGGCGATTAATGTCCAAAAATATTAGTTTTTGCTCTTTTTATCCCTCTTACCTTACTCCAATGTTAACTATTTTTCATTTTTATACAAAGGCCCTGAATCATTTGATGAAAGAATTCTTTTTAAATCGGACATTACCTTCAAAACTTATAAGGAATACAGACGAGTCAGCGAGACTGTTTTTTTAACACCCACCAAAAAAAAAATCAGTAACGGTTATTATCCTTCGGATAACCCGTTAAAATAATATTTTTACTATGAATGTAAGACAAAATTTGTCTTACATTTAATGTTATAGTTTGATAAAATAATCAACTTAACTGGCCTAATTTAAGTTACTTATAAAAGTTACCATGATGTTACTCCAGTACCTTTGTATGCGTGCAACTAACCTATTTCACGTTACTTTATTAAGCAAGTGCAAGTGCATTGTAATAAAATTTTATTTACAGTCATTTAGTAATATGCACATTTCATATGTATATTCTAAAACGTTCGAAACTAGGTTATTCTTGGTTAATATTAAAATTAGTACGTATTACATTATTTAAATTATTGTTAGCCCTACACTACATACTTGAGAGTATATTTTTTATATATTTATACTGAGGGATCACTCCTCAATAAAAAAAATACAACACAATTGCACAGAAAAAAGTGATAAGACTCCCTGTTTCGCACACCTCCAGTTATAATAACTGAATGAAAATGACATGATTATATGCCTTATTAAGCTTGGATCATATAAAAAACATCGTTGCTTTAGCTTAAAGTGGTTCTGAGTTTTTAAATAAAAACCGAATTTTTTAGCCCCTTTCAAAGGTGCTTAAGTCCCTTACGACGCATTTTTAGACATGTTTATAGATTTTTTTTTTCATATTTTCTAATGTAGAATTACCACGTAAAATTATTGAATCTATTTCAAATACTCGGTGTTTAAGCTAGCACTTTATTAGGTAGTAGAAAAAACTGACTGACTGACTGCAAAAAAAATTAATTTCTTGGATTACAAATAATGGGTAGTTCTAAATCTAGCAGTAAATTAATTTTATCCAATACATACAGATAATAAGACAATTACCAGGTTTATTTTAAATAGATAACTCACTAATAACCCCCGCGTGGTTTTTACTTTATTGAGTGGATAATTATTTATTTTACCCACTCAACTGTCACTTGTAAAATTATTTTCTTGTAAATGTCATTAAAATTTTTAATAAAAATATGAATTCCTAAGCTATTTATTGGATAAAACCTTGTATGGCACTCATGGGTAAACCGATATTGCCCTTTTGAAAATTAACCTGCTTGGCTGACGCCAGGTTAATTTACTAATGGGCAATATCTTACTTTACCCACTAGTACCATAAATAACTATTATTTTCTACGATCTAATAAAAAAGTTAACATTTCTACAAAAACAAATGCAAAATAACTTATTTCCTAGCATTTTACTTTCTGCTCGTTACCATGACAGCAAGCGCAAAATTGAATTTTGCGAGCTAGAGTGTAGGCAACCGGCATGTCAGTAGTAAAACAGCTGTCAAGTATATGCTACAAGATGTTGTGATCCACCATTTTTTTAATATAAAATTATTATTTATTTTGAATAAAATCTCAATTTCGTGTGCTTAATATTTGTGTGTTATTTATTTGTTGCCATGAAGAAATTATGGAGAGTGACAGTGATGAGGATTTTACTTCTAAACCACCAGATTTGCAGAAAATTGTTAGTGCTGTGTGTGTTATTTATTTATTTATTTTAGATCGTAAAAAAATGGTGTTTGTATTACGAGCGCAAAATGAAAAATCAGTCATTTTGTGCTCTTAATACAAAAATAACTATTTCCTACGACCTAGTTAGTAGTTAGTGCTTATTTTCCACCCATTGCCATGGTCGAAAAGTGACAGTAAGCTAATTTTACACAAAATGTCATATTAATAAAATTAATTTTAAGATAATGTTTGCGTTATTTGGATGTTTAGGTGTTATCAAACGAATTTTGTAAAAGAATAAGCACTCTCATGCACTAAAAACTAGGTTCGCGTACTTGGTGCTTAATATACAGCCTGTTCCAGAACTCGCGAACCGAAATTTAAGAGGTGATTCTACATCCAAAAATATGAAAAAAAGTTTCTATAAAGGTTGGTCCGGAAATGAGCCCTAAGGGAGCTACGGCCCTTCGAAGATGACGTATTGAATGGGGAACAAAAAAAAGCACCAATAAAATTTTAATGCTGCAGGGTGATTCTTCATTTAAAACTGAGCAAAAAAGTATTATACACCAAAACACCTAAATTTAATATTAAAGGAGTAATAGCCTTTTAAAAAGTAACTTTTTTGGTGGCACAAAATGATGTTACTTCCTCTTAATTGCATTTTTTTTTTTTTGATAACGGTTGCTCCTACAGTGTTACACTATATGATATTTTATATGTATTTTTACTCTAGAAATCTATATTTTTTATAACAAATCCAAAAAACATACACATAGAAAAGTTTGGGGCAAAAATGTTTTAAGCCTCATATATTTTGTCCGTCTGGGCACGCCTCTGTATAAATTTAAAAAATAAATTAACATAAACTTATTGCCCTTATTAATACTAGTATACATGCAAAAGCTCGCCGCTCTAGCTTAAACGGTACCCGAGTTATTAATTAAAAACCTTATTTTTATTACAATTTTAAAGGGCCCTAGATCCCTTAGGGCTCATTTCCGGACCAACCTTTATAGGAACTTTTTTTATATTTTTGGATCTAGAATCACCTCTTAAATTTTGGCATGCCAGTTATGGATCACCCTGTATGTATTATTTTTTTAGTAAGCAAGTATTTTTTAATACTTTTTACTTTTATGCTCTTTTAAATTATTAATTCAAACTGCGGTTAGGAATAATATCACTAAAGCGATAAATACGGAGACGGCCAATACTTTATATAAACAGAATATTTAAACAGAAGCAATTCATATAAATTATACATTAACCAAATGTTATACGGTAGGGTTAGCATAGAAACTCGTTATCTCAGACAAAAAAGGATACTTAAAATTAAACGAATATTTAGGTACACTTAAAATCATCTTCATAGGTCCGGATATTCCTTATTACCAGTAATCGGCATATTTCCAGTTGTAGTCCAGTCTTTAGGTCAATAAAAGAGGCTTTACCTGGAAATAATTCAGGGAGGTTTGATTTTCGGTTTATTGGGTAGGGTTAATGGCCGCAAATTAAAAAACAATTTTGCGACGTTGAACTCGATTTGGAACTGTTATTTTTTTAAGGTGTTTTTCACAAAAAAAACGGATTTTTAAATATCTCTGAAACGTTACACTCTACGTTTTTATATTTTTATTTTTTTTTTCCGAAAAACCAAAATTGTTCTTTATTAAATCTATCTGGCACTTTCTTTTTAATTTACGTAAAATTACAATGACACAAAAAATGTTGGAGATTTGGTCCTCTTTATTTTCATATCAAACGTTTTTTGTCCTAGGATGCACCGATCTTGAGATATTTTAAAAAGTCCGTTTTTAGTGAATAATACGTTAAAAAAATGACAGTTCCAAATCGATTTCAATGTCACAAAATTGTTTATTTGCTGCCTTAAACCCTACCCAATAAACCAAAAATCTAAACTCCCTGAATTATTTTCAGGTAACGCCTCTTTTATTAACTTGAAGACTGGACTATAACTAGAAAGATGCCGAGTACTGCCTATTATTTTTGAGCAGAATATTCGATTAATAAAATATTTACGAAATTATTTAATTATTATAAGAAGGGGAAAAAATAAAAAACTAATGTTTTTGGTGACAACTCATTTATTATTTATCATAGTACAAATATTTCTGGATACTTAAAAATCATGTTAAATTTCTACAAAAACATTTGTAAACATTTTTGTCGTAAGTTTCTAGGATAAAGCGACTTAAGTCCATTGTCAATCGTCAATACCTCTATTGACATGCCCCGAATAAAAATGTATACCACTGAACCACGACCGAAGCGGCGCCGTACCCTTTATTGACCTCTGAAGCAGACCTGATAAGCATGAGTGATATTTCTTTAAAACCTGCCCGAACCGGAACCGCCTTCGTTTTATACGTTTTATTTTATACATTCCCGAAACAAACCTGAAGATTCTCCATATTTTTTAAACATCCCCAAATCAGACCTGAAGAACGCGATCATACTCTTATTAACGTGCAAACTCCGAATTGATCCAAAGTCCAATAAATGAATATTCAAGACTACGAGTATGCTTCAGATCTGGTTCGTGTCCGGTTCGGAGGTTGTGAGAAGTGCGGATGTGTTTCAGGTTCTTCGTGTTCAATTAAGGCCTCATTCAGGTCTATTTATTCGCTTTTCTGTTGTTATTCAGACCCGCCTCAAGGCCTATCTAGAAGCCTGCATAAGAACATAAAACATAAGAATGCGATGTCGATGTTGTTATGAGAGACTGTGGATATGCCCTCAGTGGTGATGCGTTAAATTACGGTTATGCTTTAGTCTTTTAACCATTTTAAATATTCCTATTTCGGACGCCCTTTTGGCTATCGGTTTTCCAGATTCCAGCAAACGACTAGTCGTGGCGTCCTTTTAGATAGTTCAGATAACTTGGAAACAGTAAAGGGGGTAGGTAAAAAACGTGCTTCGCCAGTTGTGCAGCGAGCCGCTAGCCCTTCTAATCTTATTAGGAAATTGCAGAATCGGCAACTTGATAAAATTTACTAAATTGCTTGAAAATATTGTGTAATATAAAAGTCAACGCTTTTTGTTTGTGTGGTTTTTATTCTTTTACTCTTCCTTACTCTGCAGGTGGATAAGTACACTTAATTAAGAATAGTTTTAATGAAAAAGGAAAATATTTGGTTTCCGTCTATTATAATATATAATTATCCAGATGTACCAGAATCTTTTAACGTAGTTATTTTTTAAGATAGAGCTACAGATTATTCATCCATCTTATATACACTCCAAAGTAGGATTTGTATGTATTTTCTTGTGGCCGTGCTCGCCTACTCTAGGATGAAATCGTTATTAATCGTTCCGCTTTTAGGAGGCCAGTCTCGACTTATTATTTTATTTAGTTGAGAAAAAGTTATGCAGGCGTGTGCAGTTTATACGAATTCTTCTTCGAAGTGTAGGCGAAAGGGGGGAATGAGGGCCGCCTAAGGGTTTTTGTAATTTTTAGCTTTATTGATGGTTTTTTCATGGAAACGAGTTAAATATAACTTAAAATTATGCTGTATAAAACGATGATCTCAAAATGTATTTAAATTGAAATACAAAATATTTAAATATTTAAATAAAAGCTTTAAAAGGCCCGCATTACTCGCAGGCTGGGGGTAATTACGGCATAGGCTAGAATTACCCCTATTTAAAAAAACACATACAAAAATCACAAACAAAGACTTTTCCTTCAAAGTTTGTGAATAGGTTACAATTTAAGCAGCATATCCATAGCTCACGGTCTTAACCAAACTCAATACACATTAGACATATTTCGAGATTATTTGCTGTCACTTTTATTCGAAGAATTTTTGGACTTTTTATAATTAAATCGGTAATTTTGCTTTATTTTTACTTTCCGAAATACACAACTAATTAGTTTTTTTTTTATTTTCACATAAATTATATTTGTGAAAATATTTAATATATTACGCAGCATAATTTACGATTGCATATAAATGCGTAAAATGAGTATTTTACTAAGTGCATTATACTTGAGTGATAACGCTGCTATACCATTATTTTCAAGGATAACGCAAATTAGAAAATGTTGTTATTTTTGTTATTTTAAATACAAACTTAAGCATATAAAGTAAAATATATTTTCAGAAAAAGTACAAAAAATATAAAATTGTTCCAAAAATATATTTTTAAATTTTGTTTTAAATTTTTAATAATCTTAAGAACCAAAATTCAGGTAACCTACTTTGGAATAAGGGCATAGCCACGATTTTCGCTTGGGGGGGGGGGGTAATGTACTCTGCGCCTTTACCATTTATTTAATTTGAATAATATATATTTTATATCTGTGGCTTGGTTCCAAAAGGGCCAATGTCAATTTGTCAATAGCAGCGTTTCAAAACATTACATCAGAGCTGGCGTGAAAATGTTGCTACTGAAAAATGGACATTGGATCTTTTAGAACCAAGCCATAAATAAATAAACCCTTACTCTAGTTTAGTGCCGCAGGCAAAACTTTTTACAAACAAACAACTGAGTTATTTATTACTTTATAATAATACCCCTATTAACCCTCGTGGCTATGCGCTTGTTTTGGATTACATACACAAATAAAAAGGATTTATTTGGATATGGCCAATTAAATTATTTGGTGGTGAGTAACAAATTTTATTTGAGTCAAATAAATATTTAGTTCATGTAAACAAATATTTTAATTTTAAAATGATTTATTAATGGAAACAAAATAGTTTATTTGACAGAAATTTATTTATTCAAAAAACTCACACAGGTTTCCCCAATTACAGAGTTTGTTATGTTAAGTAAATTAATAACAATATCAGTGATCATTACCAGCAGGTGCAGCAAAAAAGTTTTTTATTTTGCAAATAGAAGTATTTAAAATATCGACCCTAGAGCAAATACTATTATAGTAATTGCACATAAGAATCACAGGTGAAAACAGATAAACATTAGTTCTGGACGTTCTAACATAAAAAAATGGAGAGATTCTAGCAGAAATTCTGGGCACGTTTATTTGCAACAAGTTTAATAGCTCTATACAGTCAATCTTATTATTGATCAATTTATACAAAAATATAATTGATGCTTGTTGACGTCTTACAGATAACGATTGAAACGAGAAATCATTTAGCAAATTCACATTAGGTATCCCTCTAGCTGGATACTCACCATATTTCCTATGATACAGATATTTGAGGTAACGTCTTTGAACGTTTTCTAAAGCAGTAATAAGAACAGCATAATTAGGGCACCAAACTACCGAACAATATTCCAAATGTGATCTGACATAGGACATATAGAGCAAATTAACAGTTTTAATGCTAAAACATTTAGTATTCCTAATAATAAACCCAAGTGATTTGTAAGCTTTGGATACAATGTTGTTTATGTGTGGATGAAAAGATAATTTTTTGTCAAAAGTGACACCAAGATCCTTGATGGTATCAGGTCTGTCCAAACTGTGCCCATCGATCTTGTAGTCAAAAGTGATGACATTTAATTTTGTAGTAAAACTGAATATGTGACATTTATCAGCATTTAAGGGTAACTTGTGTCCATTGCACCATTTAACTACAGTATCTAAGATATCTTGTAGTTGAATACAATCATTTAAACTTTGGATTATCTTATATAACTTCATATCGTCTGCGAAAAGAAGACCATATACATTAATCAGGATCATTATTAGATCATTAATAAAAATGATAAATAACAGTGGACCCATAATGGATCCTTGCGGAACACCCGACGTTGCAATGTATATGAAGGATTTTATACCATTGCACTCAACATATTGCATTCTGTTATATAAATAAGTAATCATTAGACATAAGAGAGGAATTGAAAAACCGAATATGTCGAGCATCATGATAAGAATTCTGTGGTCTAGTCTTTCGAAAGCCTTAGAGAAGTCAGTGTATATACAATCAGCTTGAAGAAAATTGTCTATACACCCAGATAGAAACTGAGTGAAACAGGCAAGATTGCTAGAAGTGGACCTACCTTCCATAAATCCATGCTGGCTCGGATGTATGAGATGTTTAACATGGGAATATATATTTTTATGTAGTAGAATTTCATACACCTTAGAGAAGTTGTTTATTATAGCTATAGGTCGGTAATTACGAATATCGGATCTGTTTCCTTTTTTAAAAACTGGACAAACCTTTGATATTTTCCAACAAGCAGGAAAAACGCACGTTTTAAGTGATAGATTAAAAAGGAGAGCTAAAGGTTTGGAAAATATACAAGCACAATCTTTAACTAAAAAAGAAGGAATACCATCAGGGCCCATGGTAAGCTTAGGCTTTAATTTTTTTGTAGCCTCACACACCTCGGTTTCGGAAAAGCTTTTAATTGTAAGTAAGTTTTGATTGCTGATTTGTTGAATAAAGTCCGAATTAGGGTCATCAGGTATGGTATAAGACTCTTGAAATAATGTTGCAAATGAATTTAAAATATCGGGCAGAGAGTTAACGACATTACCATCGAAGTTCATTTCAGAAGGAATACCATAGGAAGATTTCTTTTGATTAATGTAAGACCAAAATTTTTTAGGATCAGAGGTGATATCGTTGTCCATGTTTTTAATGTACGTATTATACGCATTAGATATGTCTCTTTTTAAAGAAGCTCTTAATTCCTTAAACTGATTAAGGAATTCTGAATTATTACTCTTTTTATATTTTTTCCAAGCATTTGTTTTATCTCTGATTTTTTTAATGATGGAAGAAGAAAACCATGAAGGATACACCCGCTTAGATCTTGGTTTATTCTTAGGAACTAGTCTAATAAAGATTTCATTAAGTATTGAATAAAATTTATCACAAGCCTTCTCTACGCAGGTGTAATTATCCAAAACAGTCCAGTCAACATTGCAAAGTTCTTCATACAATAGGTTTAGGTTTGCTCTTCTAAAATTAAAAGAATCAATCTTGAGAGAGCCTTTAATGGCATGTTTCTTAAAATAGGGAAATTTAATGAAAAGTGCGGGATGATAGCTATCCTCACGAGTAATAATATCGTGAGCCCTTTCAACAGTAAGATTAAAATTTGATAGGACAAGGTCTAACAGTCGATTACTACAATTAGTTATGTTATTTAACTGCTTAAGATCAAAAAATTGCAAGAAATTATTTAATACAGTAGTACGTCCACTAACAATTTTATTTAGTATATAATTATAGTATTCCGGAATATTAAAATCACCGACTATAACAACATTATTGTCATATAACTCATTAAGGGTGGTAATGTACTCAAAAAAATCTTCGTACAACTTAGCTGGTTGACTATCGGGTATGTAAGCAACTAATAAAATTAGGTAAGTATGTGCAATTTTAATTTTAAGTACGAGCGCATCCACCAGAGGGCTATATAAACTATCACTGAGAACAAGTCTAGTGGTATCAAAGCAACTCTTAATAGCAATAAGCGCGCCCCCACCTCTGTTCGCATCAACAAGATCAAATTTTCGATCACTTCTAAAGACTGTGTATGTATTTGGACAGACCTCCCCATCAAGAACCGAGTCACTTAGCCAAGATTCTGAAAAACAAATACAGTCGAAATTGCACGCAAGAATTGATTGATTTATTTCATTCAGTTTAGAATTCAAACCGCGAACATTCTGATAATAAATTGAAAAGTTATCATTAATTGAACTGCGCACACTCTTGGCCTGAGTAACAGTGGGAGTATGGTTTGGAGAGGGGACCGATAATTGCTAGTCAGCAGACAAGAATTCAGATCGCATTTTGTTGCATAGACTAACATACACCGGGCACTTCGAGTCCCATACAGCGTGTTCAATGTTAAAACTAGTATTAAAATTTTTATTTTGAGTGATACAATTACTGCATGAATACATATTTACTTGACATTCTTTCACACTGTGATTCTTACCGCAACATGGACATGAAACTTCCTTAGTGCACCTGCTAGAAAGATGGTTAAATTCGTTGCATTTAAAACAACGACGCATTTCAAACGCATCATAAACAATGCAATGATCATAACCTATAAAAACATAACCCAATTTTACAAGATTGGAATAAGAGATTCTATCAACTTCGATGACTGCCTGAAATACGTCCTTATTTTTTTTAGTTTGCTGCAACTTTAAAATTTTCACATTACAGTTTTTACTAAACAGTTCAGAGTTCATTTTTAATAAGTATGACTTAAAATCTTCTTCAGACATTTTTTCAGACATTCCAGAAATTCGGACTCTATAAATAAAATTTATTTGTCACAACCAAATAATTTAATTGGCCATATCCAACCAAATATTTAAATGACACAAATAAACTGTTTTATCAGTGTACAATTAAATATGTACCATGAAAAGTATACAACGAAGTTCGTAGCAATATATGTATATCTTTTTAAACTTAAAAGTTTTATTAATTTTTTATTTTACTTATTTTTGTAGTCTTCCGGTATACCTTAATATACCAATTTCGTGGGTAATAATTTTTAATTTAATTAAATAAGAAAATTAAAAATATTCACAGGAATATTCAGTACAGCTGGATAAAAATAATAATAATAGTGGTTGTAGGAGGAAAATTTAATGGCTTCTAAAACGTCTAAAGTTGTAATGACATCCAATGAATTACAATAATTTTTAAAAAACATATTTATTCAATACCCAGTCCGCACATATATGGATGCAACATGGTAAAGAACGATTTTTTAGGTAACATGTGCCATATTACATGAGACATAACATACATATGTATGCTAACATGCCCTATAACAGAAAGATTTTTTACGTTACATGTGCCATATTACTTAAGATGTAACATACATATGTATGATACATAACATGCAATATTGCATGTTATGTATCATATATATGGTACGAGAACATACACGATACATAAAATGTTATGAATTCAATACTAAATATGGCGTTTATATTATTTTAATTTTTATAGGTTAGAATCACTAATATTCTTAAAATTGTTGTTAATAATAAAAGTTTTACCCTTAAGTAGTAGAAACGCATGTATTTTTAGACAACTAAACCGATTTTAGATAATTTTAGACAAAAAATTAAAATATATATATATATTTTTTTAAATGATTATTTGTAATTTTTTCTCTAAAAATTGGCTTTTTATGTGGTCCATGATTTTTAAGCCTGGTAGAAAGTTTGCTTTCACAGTAAAAATGCACATCGTATAAGAATTTTGCCTGATGGATGCTACATATAAAGATATTTATATACTTAAATTATTAGGTTTATCAAAAAGACGTAAAAATGTTCACCATGTCTAAATCTATGATGCACTCCATAACAAGTAAAATTCGGAAACGCCTAATTTTATTGTTATGTACCTAGTATGTATCTGATATGTAGCATGTTATGTAGCTGATACATAACTTGAGGCGGAATTGTTAAAGTCCAAGGACTATACATGGACTATAAAAATTACATGTCTGCAACATCACATAGAACAGTGGTTATGTATCTGCTATGTTCCTGCCATGTATTTGTGTTGACTGGGTATATGTCTATGGTCCATCCAGTCATGCGTGATAGTAGTTTAAAACCGCGATGTTTAGGCAACATGATTGGTTAAAAACACGTACCTTTTAGACTATAACATATTGAGATATTTGTTTACATTTTTTCACAAGGAATGGTCGTTAAAACTATTGAAAAAGGTTTTTTTTTTGGTTTATTCTTCATACACTTACATATTATAGATATTTACATATTGTACAAACGCAAATTATACTGAAAACAAGCAAAACGTTAAATTTTTAGGTTGCAATGACAATTTAAAGCATATCCAGAGGCTCGCATAACAAGCATAATACATAAGAATGCGATGCCGTGATTGGCTTACATAACGACACATTAAGCCAATCATGGCATCGCATTCTTATGTACTATGCTTGTTATGCGAGTATCTGGATAGACCCTTAGGTAGAATATGCAGGAAAACAGTACCGATATCTGTTAAATTTTTGATAGACTACGATTTATGCAATCTTATTTATCTCCATGCATGCATGCAGATTTTCATGCTCTCTGTTGTGTAAAACGGGCCGCGTCCATTACTATCACGCATGACTGGATGGACTATAGTTATATTTTAGGCTCGATTTTACGGTACTATCTTTTAAGGTTACGCATGTGTACAAAAATTTAGCTTTCCAAGTATATTCTAAGTCGTCGAAAAAGCCTTTCCAGATTTGCCCTAAACAAACATACTAACAAACATTGCAAGTTAAATAAAAGCTTGTACAAATCTCTCAGAATGTCCAGCAATTATTGTAGACGATTTATTGCCAGCAATTATGATAGTAAATTTAAATCCTACCTGAATTTTTAAATAGCGATTGTAAAAATACCTTAATACCTTAAAAGCGTTTGACTGTATTACCGTCGAGTTTTTACAGCTTTTTTACAGTTGATCTGTGTTTTTTAATGTTACTGTGAATTCTACCTATTGTTACAAGCACTTCCTGTATTTTTCAAGGGATATTACAACCTTGCCTGTGGTTAAACTTAAAATAGCATGAAAAGTTAAGCATTATTACAGTTTTTCGTAAATTTGCTTATATCAGATAGTATAATTCAGTATTTCCTCACAAGGATAACTGCTTTAAATTTACTATCACTTTTACAGTGTAGCACAAGCCAAAAGCTTATTTGGGGCTCTCCATGCCTATGTAATATTAGCAAGAAATAAACTATAAACTATTAGTAATAAAAATTAAGAACTTAGGTAACTACAAATAAATATTTTAGGCGATTTATTGCCAGCAATTTTTATAGTAAATTTAAAGCATAACTTTTTTTTTAAATAGCGATTGTAAAAATATCTTAATTTTTAAAGTAAATTTAAAGCGTTTGACTTATTACCGTCGTGTTTTTACAGCTTATTTGCCATAGACGAATTCGTAAAATTTTCCATAGAAGCAATAATGTTACAATAATAAGCAATAATATTAAATAATGTAAGATACCATGAATCTAAATAAATTTCTGTAAAACTGCATAGTCCGCATTAATAACAGATGCTAATCTATAATATCTATACAGGTGCTAATCTATAATCCCATTAATAACAGGTACTTATTTATTATATTATAATTTTCCGTTATTTTTGTGTAATTTTAAATAATGAATTTCTTATGCATATTATTGTTACACCAGGCTAGCATTTATTATAATAATAATTATTTAATTTATTATAATAATAATTATTTAATTAGCTAAAGCTGAATTATTTACCCTAAATATAATCCTATTTGATGTTTAAAATATATCGCCTTCTAAATTCTAAAATATCTTAAAAATTACCACTTGATAGGTATCGTAAACAAACGCCCCCCATTAAAAAATACCTAACCAACACAAAAGCAAGGCAGCCCTCCAAAAAAAGACACCATAAAAATACAAAACCAACGTTAACTTAAAACAGCTCCTCCCATTAAAAAAAAAACACCAAACCAGCAAACTACCAAACCAAACCATTGTTAACGTAAACCAAAGCCTCCCATTAAAAAAAAACAACAAACCAGCAAACTACCAAACCAAACTATTGTTAACGTAAACCAACGCCTCCCATTAAAAAAAAACCAAACCAGCAAACTACCAAACCAAACCATTGTTAACGTAAACCAACGCACCCATTAAAAAAACACTAACCAGAAATTCTTGAGTATTTTAACAATTTTTTGTTATAAAAATTTTAACAATTATTTTATTATATTTACTAATTTTCAGAGAATAGTAATAAGGAACAAGTTATATATCTCAATGTATAAATACTTGCCTACACTTTGAGAGCCACTGAAATCAGTGCTGCCACTACTACAAACCTGGCTTTCGGCCGTATGATTTTCGGCCGTAATACCCGCCTCGAATTTTACCAGACTTATGTCTTTACACAAATTCGTGTATTAAACATAGTCAAGTATAGTTAAATTACTCAGTAAACTAAGTTTATATTTACATTATTTTACATTACTTTTTTACCGTGCACGGCCGTGTACTTGCAGTGCATACAAACAGCGAAATTATCCTTAATTCAAATAAACACATTTAGATTGCAATATATGCTCTGAGTAAATAAACCATCATTTAGTCAATACGAAAGTTTATTTGAATAAGCTCATCCTTGCCTCAAGTATGTTATTTATTTGGTTATTCTTCATTGAAGATGTTATTATATTATTCACAGAGCCTGCGCTAGAATAATGTTATACGGTTGTTTCGAATTTTCAAAAATTTTCAAAAAATGTACTAAACAAAAAATTCTTGGATATAAATTTGTTTCATAAAAAAAATAGCAACTTTTTTTTCAAATGTCTGTCTGTCTGAACGTTCGTCCGTCCGTCTCATGTCACGTTATTGTATGCACGATAACTTGAGAACGAACAATTCGATCGACTTGAAATATTTTTTAGGAAAAATCAAGTTCCATGAGGAGAAGATCCCTATTGTTTTTGAAAGCAATCCTCCCAAAAACAAAAAAGTTTAAAAAAAATCGAAGAAAGCTGAAAGAAAATTCCGATAACATAATTTTTTTCAGGAAAAAATACTTTTATTATAAGGCTCAATTCTACCAAAAAAAAATAAAAATTTTGAAATTTTTTATTTGAATTTTTTTTATCAATAATTTTTCGTTTTTCAAAAAAAATCTTTTTTAAAAATGTAGTTTTTTGTTTTTTTTTTGAAAATTATATTTTTTTAAGTATTTGGGACATGCAATATATAATTTACTATGAATAATATATAATGGAATGCATAGCATTACATATCTTCACGGCTTGTTTATAATATTCAATTATAATTACACTGCTTCACACTCAAAAATATGCCGATACCAATTTAGTTGATTCTAGGCCTATTTTATGCGCTGTTTTCGAAACTTTGCTTCGTTTTTCTCGATCAGCTAGTTTTTTATGAGATATAGCGCACAGTGTTTTTTTGCCTATTCTATATAAAAAAATAATTAAGGTCATTAATTTTTTTGCGGTGAATTGGTTCTCTATTAATAAGGCTCTAAGCCAAAAGTGAATTTAAAATATCTTTATTTGTTTGTTTTTTGTAGGCTTCTGAGTTCAAACAATTATATTTTTTCGCATATTTTCGCTATATTTTCATGAAAATTTTAAATAAACACTAAAGATAAGGCTCTGATTTTTATAAGCAACACTAACACTGCATGTAAAAATAAAATAAAAAACTTTACTAACGGAGATTTTACGGGGAGTTGTTGAAAGCAATCAACAATATTTTGAATTATTTAATGTTATTCTAATGTTTTAAAGTAAGGAGAAAAAGTTTTTTTTTTATTTTTCGTTTTGTTTTTTTTTTCATAATAAATTTAATTTATTGTGTCTCTTCTAAAAATAAATGCTGCAATATTTTTGTTTTTTTTATCAATAACCTCCGGTAACATCTCCGTCACTGGATCAAATCTGATATTTTTTATCTTTATATACCGCACATATGAGTTAGTATTGCGTATAAAAATCCAAAAAAAAAATCATTTTTTGAATTTAGAAGCCTATAAAAAAAAACAAACGATATAGATATTTTAAATCCGCTTTTTTTTACTTAGAGCTCCATTAATTGAAAACCAATTCACGGTAAAAAACAAAAATAATTGGGCCTTTTTTTTACTACAACTATAGGCAAAAAAGACACTGCGCTATATCTCAAATAAAAAAAGAGCTGATCGAGAAAAACTCAAAAATTACACAAAATCAGCAAATCAAATACAGGGTTATTCAGAAATAGAGTCATAAAAAAACAGGAACTCCTAAAGGCTCCACAACTCGATTTAAAGCATTTAAAAGAATTTAAAAAAGACAAAAAAATTATATTAAAAAACCTCTTATCCGAGCTATTTGTGAAGTTGTGGTATTACCTTGCTTTTCTATCTCGCTTTCCAGGTTTTCTATCTCGCTTAAAGCGAGTCGCTTCGCAGGTTGCCAAAGCCACGGCTGAAAAACCTATATGTGTTTTTTTTAATTACCCTATTTCTTAATAACCCTGTATAGCCAGACGCAACAAAAGGTAACCTGCAATTAAAATATTTATTTATAATACAAGGGCGAAAAGTTAAATTTATCGATTGAGTAGGTTTTTAGAAGCAGAGGGCCGGCTGGCCAGCCTACCCGAGGGTAATAAACCTACGAAACCAAAATTTAACTTCTCGCCCATGTATTATACAATGTTTTTTATTCGATTGTTACTAATTAACATATAATAAATTATTAAAATATATTTAATTTTAAACTGCAAAAAATATTTCTTTTTACTGTCTTACTATCTATATAGTTATCCATGACAAAATGCTACCCAATTAAATCTCTAAAAAAAAACAATTGAATCGTTTCTTCTGTGTGCGGCTTCATTTTCAAATTAGCTTAGCATTTTTAATTAATTTGTGTTAAAATGTGTTTGATGTGAAAATAATAATACTTCTAAAACCGTTCTATAAATATGATTAATATTGAAATTGATTTTACAGTTGAAGTTTTGTTTTTGTTATTTATTTTAGTGGACGAATCCAGTTTAAACCATCCAACTATATGTTTTGATTATAATACTTGTATCTTGTCAAAAAGACCGAAAGTGGACAAAAGGTCAATTTTTTTATAAATATTACAGTAAAGTAAAGCATCTTATTTAAAAAAGCTTAAAAATGACAAGTTTAAGTTAGCGAGCCAAAAAAACTTTTTGGCCCGCCCTCCCGCAAAACATGAACAAAAAATGTCGCTTTTAGAATCAATCGAATAAAAAATATCTTTTTTTGTGTTATTAATACTAAACTTTAATAGAAACTAAACATAAATATTTAGTACAGCTTATAGCGTACATCGTAAGTACTTTCAAAATTCGGCGTAAGGACTACGGCGTACATCGTACCTTTTTAAAATACATTCAGTAGCTTCCGTGCAAACAATTTTTTGGCCGTATAAATACCTTATTTGTCGTTCATTTACGTTTTGTAGTTCATTTGTATTTTTTGTCGTGCGGTTTATTATAACCATTGAAAAGTGAAACAAAAACTGGGCTGTTTTGCTCAGGATAAAGGAGCATTGCTCGGGGCAAGGTTGTGTGGTTTGTTTTAATAGATGGAACAATTAACCAGTTCAGTCTTATCGCAGGCGGTGCGGTGTGCTATTATATTCAAGTTCGAATTCAATGTGCCTGTCAGAATCATTCGAATACAATTCAAGATAAATGGCAGGGCGCTTAGGCGGATTTGAGACATTTCACGTCAAACCATACTTGGAATAAAATTATCGACTTCCTTGGGCCTAAAACATGCAAATGTCCCGAAAATATACACTTCTGAAGTCGAAAGCATGACGTCTACAATTGAAAATTAAAAATTGCCTTGATGTAATGTTTAATAGATAGATTAATATTAGGGGAGAGTGGGGATGTTTCGACCTCTTAATGTTTAAATCGTTTTATAAAATATTTAATAAATTATTTTATTTTATTTTTTTATACCAATCTATAGTTTAATATGTTCTCTATTAAATAATATAGTACAAGTTGTATTAATTTAAAGAATAATTAGTTTTATAAATTAAAATAAAAATAGTTACATTTGGTTAAAACATCCCTCTAGGGTAGGAGGTTTTAACCAGATGGTGGGGATGATTAAACCAGGGTGAATAAAATTATAAATTTTATTAAAATATTTAAAATTTATTATTAAAACTTTATAATATAGTTCTAATATAGTTATAAAAATACAGAACCAATATTAAAATGAACCAAAAATGTTTTATTAAAAATAACTAGAACATGAACAAATAATATTAGACTAATATTAAAAGGAAACCAGAAATGATTTAACTAATAAAAAAAAACAATACAAAACTACCTAGTAAGTAGCAGGTAATCTGAAAATACGAACCAATATTAAAAGTATATTGGAAAACTAACATACGGATTGGATATTTAATATTATTTAAAATTTTCGAATGTTCTATCCAGTGGTCGAATTATCCCTATATGCTCATATTTTAAATAATATGATGATACCCGGTAAAATAAACGAATTAGGTTAGGTTCAGTGTATGAAAATAAAGCCAATAAAACACTTTTTTAATCATATAAAACCGATTTTGAATAGATTTTACCACTAGAAAAATATCAATAAAATGTAGAACCAAAACCTTACCTGATTTTCACAAAAAATTGATTTTTTCGTAATTTTTCTTAGACCTTTGCGAATTTGACCAAACTAGGCACTATAGCCACTAAACTTATTAGTTGGCACTACTAGAAGCACGCAAAATTTAGTTTTTAAATAAAATCAAATGATTGAATCCTCCCACTGGTCGAAACATACCCAATCTGCCCCTATACTTTAGCGTTCTTTCTTTCCTTAAATTTTTGCAATTTATTGCGAAATAATAATAATAACAATTATTGTACAGAGCAATCCAAAAGTCACTCCCCCTCTTAACATTTAAACGTGTTGGGCTATTATCTTTAAATCCAAAACATTTAAATAACAAAACTAAAGCTATCTTTTTGGATATATTTAATATTTCTAGCTTTTAAAATGAGGGCATGAGGCAAGAGGGCAATTTTTTAAAATAGAAAGCCTAATACATCTTTTTAAGGATTATAAAATTTTTAATGTGACCACAAATTTTTAAATAATTTTGAGACATTTTTTGGGGTTTTAAATAGGGTTGAAAATGGAATATTTCTTTAAAAATTCTTTAAAAAAATTAAACAATTTTTGAATAATAGTTAATTTCATGATGCAGTTACCTAAATTATACTTTTAAACTAATATTAAATGATATGAATTAAAAAAAAACATCTTAATAAAATCGCATACTTTAGCAAAAAAAAATAATAAAACTTAAAAAAAATGCTTTAAAAGTTAAAAAATATATAAGTTAAGATGGGGGTGGCAAGTTTAATTTTAAGTTTTATTTTTTAATTAATTCACCATCACTAAAGAATTAGTTTTAAAGAACTCCATTTGGTTTTGACTTTTTTTGCATAAGCAGTTTTAAAAAGTTTTAACCTATAAATTGTAATTTTGATACGAAGTGGAATTTTCAGGGGTAATATCATAAGTGATGCTAGGTTAGGTATCGGTGGTTTTTTACATATATTTTAAGAATATTAATCCCAATGACGAAAATGCAACGACTGCTTTAGCAGGAGTTGCATTTTCCAAAAATTGGGATTAATATGAGTAAAATTTGAAAAAAAAGCACCGGTACCTAACCTAGTATCACGAATTGATATTTAGGGAGGGAATATAATTTATATTTAATACAAATACCTCTTAATTATACGTATTAATCCACAAATAAATTATATTTTATAAATTAAAAAGTCCAAACATTACGATTTTAGATTAGAGAAAGGAGGGGTAAAAAAACCATCGTAGGGGTAAGGCATTTTCACTTATCAGTACAGCATACTACATATATATAAATTATATTCTCACTTATTATTATTATGAAGTGGAAACTGGTGTTATAGCCGAGCGGATATTATAACTTTTAGGTTAACTTACTCAGTTAGGATATCTATACAATCTTCTGTCGTATAGTTAAAGTATAGCCGAGCAAAGAATATACTTACCTACCAGTTACCACTATTTTTAATTAAAGAATAATTCTCAAAATTATTCCTAACAGAAACTAAATTTTCACTGGCTATGATAACCTGGATCAAAAACTAAGTGTAGAAATATGATTTATAAATTCTGGTTAATAAAATATTAAATACCAGAAAAAAGAAACTAGTGCATGTGGTTTTAAACTTGTTTTATTTGATTTCACGTGAAATCACTCACCTATTCCTTAAAAATAGCATTGCCCTTTAATGCAAATAACCCACCGATAGCCTGTCTATCTATCTGTTTAACCGGAGCTCCGGAATCAAATCAAATGTCAAAAAAACAATCAACAATTTTTCTACATTTTTCCGCTAAAGAAAAGGTTACTACACGTAGAATTCGATAGAAAAATCAAGGTAGCCATGCGTTAAAGTTCAATTCCTCTTCCGGGCATTAGTTGCGCCCCTCAACACCTAAGTAGATTCGATTTTTCACTATTTTCTTTCTCAATCCAGACATAAATAGAAAACTTTGGTTTATTTTTTGATACCTATACTATATTTTTTGTTTTTTTGGTTGGTTCTTTTATTTAAAATAAAACTTAATTAATTTATTTATTTTATGTACTTATGTTCAACCTATTACAAAGTGATGGAGAAAAACAAATAAACATTGGGGCTATAACCAAAATATATTACTTTTAGCTCAAAAAATAGGATAGATAGAAATATTTTTTCCTTATAGTATTTAAGAATCATTCTCAAATGATCAAATGATCAATGACAGAATTAATCGATTCTGGCACACGATGCAAAAATATTATATTCTCGATCACTGCTTATTTATAACTAAATTATAATGAAATCAAACAATCAAAAATGACTCTGACATTTAGCATGGTATGGCAATAGACATAAGTTTGGACTTGAGCAATCTAATAAAAAAATTAAATTATTAAGAAGTATACTCTAGAACACGTTTGGAATGCATATTTTACACACTTGTTGAACCGTCAAACTCGTATGTGGCTCGTATGTCAAATTTCATTAATGAATTAATATATTTCGAAATTTTATTAATTTTTTCACTATTAGTTTTTCAACAACGACTTAACGGGTCGTTCTGATTCTTGAGGAGAAAATTTGACGATTTTTTGATTTGGCAAAATTTTGCGTTACGTAATACTTGAACGCTCGCTAAGCCCAAATTAAAAAAAAATCCACGCGTATTTTAGTGAAAAAAATCTATTTTTCCGGCCAAAAACGGGTAAAAAATGAGAATAAAATATAAATAACAAACTTTTGAAAAAAAAATTACATTAACTCGCCAACATAATTTTTGACAAATTGCCGAAAGTCAATATTTGAAATAGTTTTTTTTTTAATAGCTGGAACCATTTTCAAAAATGGCATTTTGAGAAAAACGCGTTTAAAGTTTATTTTATGTATTAATGTATATGTATGTTTTAAGGTAAATGTAAAACTTTTTAAAGAAGACGAACTTCGTCAAAATATTTTAGGAACATATTCTACACATATTAAGAATAAAGAATTATTAAGAATAAAAAAAGCAAAAAAATATCGATTTTTAATCCAAAAATCAGAACAACCCCTTAAAGGTTCCTATTAAAGTTCTACAATAACTAATAGTTACAAAGTAGTTAATTATAATCATAAATTGTTAAACCTAGACTAGCTATACCATTTTTAAAAATTGAATTCTAAAAATTTAATAAAAATTCATTTGTATCAATAATATTTTTTATTCTACAATTGCACTATCTATTTTTAGCAAGTTTAATAACAATTTAATACCACCACTTGAAAATGACAAAATCACAATCAATAAGGTTAAACCTAATTAAGTATTAGTTAATTAAAAAATAAAATATAATGCTTTTAATATTTTTTTTAAGTCATTATCGCAGGATGTTTAATCTTATGGCGCCTTTATTATTTTCACGTTCTAGTATAATGTTCAAACGTATATTCTATAAATGTTATAAAAAACTTAAAGATACCTATTTTTAAGCTCGTTTAAAGCACAAGCGCTTAGAAGTGACATTTTTGTGTCAAAAATATTGCTTTTTAAATTGTCAGTTTTTAAAATGCATTGAAGCAATGTTAGATATACATATACATATGTGTTTAAATCTTTTAACCGAGAAATTTTTTACAAATATACCATATATTTAACATTAATTTATTAACTGTGATTAAATTTAATTTTTGCACGACCAAGACTAAAACCTAATTTTACGCTTTCATTTTCGGGACTAAATTTGCCGTTTTCTCCCTAGGGAATAAAAATCACGGCAACCTTGATAATATTAAAATATTATACTTAATATGTGCTTTGCTGGTTCAAAAATTAGGTTTGGTGGTGTTTTGTAATAAATTAGCGATTCAAACCAATTTATTTGATTTTAACAAAGAAAACCTTTAAAAATAACATTGTTATAACAATTTATACATAACTTTATCATCTTCGTCCATATTTTTGACGTTTGTGTCAACCATATTGAAAAACAATTGAAATCGCGATAGCCATAAAACTGACTTTTCGCAATTTACAGGCATCTTGATTAAATTACGAAAATAAAACAACCGATTTTAGACGCGTGGTTTTTAATTTTAATTTTATCTACCTACCTAAATTATGTTTGGTCCTGCAAAAAATAGTGTATATACCTCAGGACTAAACTTGGCTGTTTTAGTCCCTTGCATTTCTGTTTCCCTCGCTCGCTACGCTCGCTCAGGAAACACTAATGCAGCGGGACTAAAACAGCCAGTTTAGTCCCTTGGTATATAAATAACTATTATTGTGGATACTTGCAACAAATATACTTATTCAGTTTTCAAAGATTACTTATTTAGGAATATTCAGTTACAAAGGGATAGGAAATCGGAAGATATTATCCAATACAACTGTACTTTAATTTTTGTTAAAAACAAGCAACATTTCATGTCCGTCCTTAAAGTACGTGACTTTGGAACCATAGCGTTTTTAACAAAAATAAAGTGCATTTATAGGATCATAATATACTATCCAGTTGTTGCAAATTATTTGTAACTGAATATTTAGTTACAAATGGATAGGAAGTTATGATCCTGTAGAAATGTACTTCAATTTTTATTAAAAACACTATAGCTCTAAAGTCACGTACTTTAATATTTAACCAGGCGGGTGCGTGGTGAAAAATTATGACATCGCGTGTGTGGTGGGGTGTAATCCACCCCAAACTTTAAAAAATCATAAAAAAAGTTGTGTTTTTTCTTAAAATAATCATTTGTTTAGATTACTATACTAATATATTTAATACACTGCCGCACATTAAATTAATTAATTAATGGATTTGACTGATTATTTTTTTGTTTTGAAGCTTAAACACTCTCTACTTTTGCTTGTTATAAGAATGATTAAATTTTTTTTTTGTATTAACAGCAACAAATAATGTACAACTATGTTTTTTACCCTATCTTCTAGGACTTGCATGGTACGCCACTGCAACTGTAAATTATTAAAGTCTTTCTTATTGCCGCAGTTTTAATGAATATTTTCTTTTTTACTTTTTTACATTTTTACTTTTGGTTTAGGAGATATCAGGATTTTCCTGGAATTTGTCATTTTTTCAGTTAACTTAAAAAGTACTACACGAATTTGATTGATGCTGTGCTTTAAATTTGAAGCTTAACCGAGTTACGTTTTTCTTCTAACAAGTTTGTTAAAAATATATATGGGGTTTGAAAAACTTGAGTAGAAGAAAAAATAGGGTCATTCCGTCAGGCGGCAGTTCTGCGAAATCACCGTTAAGCCTCCGTCAGACGGCAATAAAAAGTTGCCCCGGGATGAAGAAACTGTAGAAGAAGATTTAGTACTGAAAAAATGACAACTTTCAGGAAAATCCTGATATCTCCTAAACCAGAAGGAAAAAAGTAAAAAAATAAAAAAGAAAATATTCATTAAAACTGCGGCAATAAGAAAGACTTTAATAATTTGATAAACAGTTGCAGTGGTGTACCATGCAAGTCCTAGAAGATGGGGTAAGAAACATAGTTGTACATTATTTGTTGGTGTTAATACAAAAAAAATGATTCTTAAAACAAACAAAAGTAGAGAACGTTTAAGATTTAAAACTAAAAAAGAATCAGTCAAATCCATTAATTAGTTTTCGAAATATTTGAATTTAAAAAATGTAAATTTTTTAGGTGTCCGGAATTTAATGTGCTTTATCGATTTAGAGAAATACGTACCTTGATTCTATAGGATGCATATTTACAAAAAAAAATGCTTACTTGGAGATAAAAATCAGGGAAAAAAATCTTTATTTAAAACACAAAAAAACAACTTTATTTGTCTAAATAAAATATCATAAAATTAAAAAAAAAAAATGAGAACACTGCCAACACTTCTGATCATGTAGCCGCCTAATGGCTGCCATATGGCTCTTTGGCAAATGATATTTTGCCGCTTTTAAAAAAATATCCCTGCCAAAAATTTTAAAGACTAAATAAAATAATATAAAAAAACAAGTTTTAAAGTTAAAATCCTTCTATTAATTAGTTGTTACTAAAAAGTAAAAAACAAGACATTTAAACCAATTTACGAAAACGAGATTTTTAAAAGAAAGGGTTTGAACTACAGCTCCACCCAAATGCAAGTATTACATGGATATTGAACTAAAATGTTACCAATTTTTTCTTTGTTTAGAACAAATTTTCTGGAAGATAGGTAAAATCGAACAGAAATTGCCCCCCCCCCTAAAGCAATTTCCTGGATCCGCCCCTGAGTGCATAGTAATATTATACAATACAATGATGCAAAATAGCTTTAATTCAAGGTCGCTGATCAATTCTGATCAATTCTGATTAATTCTTTCATTAACGTTTCTAATATCCTATAATCACGTTTATTGACAATAAAAGAAATCAAAAAGAACTCTAATTAAATTTTATAACAAAAATTCAAATGATCGTAAACATGAGATTTGATTAAACAGTTTAAATTAGGAGAGATTTACATGGATCGAACAAATGTATTCTTGCTTGTAAAGCAAATACAACATGGTTGTCCACTGAAAAACACGATAAGAACATTTTAAATGATTATATTCGAAAGTATATTCGTTGGTACTATTTTTTTTAAGGACTTTCATACGTAAATCAAAAGACCACTTCACCCCGAAAATGTACTTTCGGTTCATCTATTCGTAGACAAATTTCTATTTAATACACATTTTGCTTAATGTCAATAACTTGTCAGATAGTAACATACGTATGTATGCCTCAAAACCAATTAACCAATTAGATATTATATTTTATGTGTGTAGGTTATTACTGCCTTTCTAAGCTGAAAGATCCTATCTGTGTATGTTAAACCTATATAGATAGGACCCTTCAGCTTAGAAAGGCAGATTATTACAATAAACTTGTATACAGGTAGGTACAGGTATTATATCAGTACACTGCCCATTAAAAAAGCTTTTTCATTATTCACCTCCGCTCGTGAAATGAATTTTTTATTATCAGTTTCACTTTCAGCAACCTTAAAAACCCCAATGTACCCCTTCAGGGGGTGGATTTATAAAAATAGGATTCAGTTTTAGCTACCTTAAAAACCCCAATATATCAATTTTCAAAACAACTACCCCCCGCCCCTCAGGGGGTGGAGTTTAATTTTTTATTATCATATTTACTTTCAGCAACCTTAAAACCCCTAGGGCCCTATATAGCAATTTTCAAATGTTTGTAAACAAATATATATTTCCCCATTTGCCGCACCCTAAATGCATTGCAATGTTCACCAAAAATTCCCAGTGAGTACTTTTGGTAACATACCTGTTTTCCAAATTTCAAGTCTCTAGCTTAAAGCGTTCTTAAGTTATCGTGCATGCAAGATTTTCCGGAAAGACCAATCTATCGACCAACCGAGAGACAATTTTTTTTGTTCGAAATTGATTTATATCGGCATAAAACGTCATAAAACGTAAATATACGCAAACAAATT
The DNA here is from genome assembly GCA_958510825.1 of Brachypterus glaber. Classification (NCBI taxonomy): domain Eukaryota; kingdom Metazoa; phylum Arthropoda; class Insecta; order Coleoptera; family Kateretidae; genus Brachypterus; species Brachypterus glaber. Next base: position 4,925,806 of record OY294049.1, on the reverse strand, counting down.
AGAACATTTTTGCACGAATACAAGGCTTTCCCGAAATTTTGAAAATATGAAAATGGGAAAGCAAAATATATCAAGAATAATTTATTTAGCATACCTAGAAAAATGAGTTTACTTCTACAGATTTAAAAAAAAACTCTACACTTGTCGATTATTTTGTTAATTGAGAAGATTAAAATTATATCGATGGCCTAGCGAACAAATGTGGTAAGTACCGGATGGCTTGGAGTACAAATGTGCTAAGTACCGGTAAAGGTTACGGTACTTAGCACATTTGTACGCTAGGCTGTCCGGTACTTAGCACATTTGTACGCTAGGCCATCAATATGTGCTACAAATATATATTTTTTCAGTGTAAGGTAATCAATTTTCTAAGTAAAGAATATCACATATCATTAATTTGTGCAAAATTTTATTCTTTTACATGATGTAAAACCCCTTTTTATAAATAAAAACCAGCATCACAAAAGGCCATACATCGTTAAAACATAATTTTCTGCTAGTCGGCTATGTACGGTTTAAAGTTTTTAAATCATTTTTTTCCAAAGAGGATCTTTTGGTAGTCTCTTTGACTCAACCGAGTATTAAGATATTTGAGAGTTTAGAAGAGGTTAAAAACACTGTGAATTAATTTTCGTTTTTAATTTTAATTTTATTTAGGACGAAACTATTTTTGATAATGTTCTATATTTGAAATAGGTTCCCAAATGTTAAGGGGTGATTCTACATCATAAAATATGACAAAAAGTTCCTATAAACATATAAATGCGTGGTAAGGGAGCTAATCCCCTGTGAAAGTGGCTAAAAATTATTTTTTTTAATAACTCAGAAAGTCTTTGAGATATAGCAACGAGGTTTTGCACGTGAACTAATCTAATAATGCTTATCTTCGTATGTAATTTTCATGTACTTATTTTAACCAGAAGTGTGCGAAACGGAGCCCAGTTGGAATTTTCAAGGTTTTTTATTTCACAATTCCAGAATACGGTCAATTTTGAATGGATCTTCCTATTTTTTTTTAAGAACTTGTCAAGACTTGTACTTTCATAACCTACTGTCCAATCAAATTTGATTTGAGGCATAACAATTGAGTGCTGAGAGGTTAGGTTGTCAGATTACAATTTTTTCATTTATTTCAGAGGGTTTTAGGTTTTTTTTTTAATTAAAATTTTAAATTTACCAATGGGTTAACAACGCATTTTTAGAGATGTTGATAGGAACTTTTTGTCATATTTTCTGATATTGGACGCTATTTCAAATATACGGTGTATACTATGTTTTTTAATGGAATAGCTTAATAGGGATTGTTTGCGGGAGGAATATTTTAACATTTCATTCAACCTGAGTAAACATAGTAAAACCTGATGAATAGCCGATAAGCAAAAAAGGGGGATCACTTTTTCTGTATCCTGCGGCAGGTATAGACTTAAAAGCCTTAAAGCTGAATCTTTTATTACTTACTTCAATATTGGCCCCTAATTTAACAAAAAAGTTGTATATTGAAGAAAATATATGCCTCCCAGACCCTCAATTTAACTGAGTAGATACCTACCTACCTATAAGCCTAATGCAATATTTTCATTTTAACAAATGGGATTTTTCGATAAAAGTTTTAAAGGGAATATCACATGAGTTTACCAAACAAAAAAAATACTCAAAAACTTTTAATTTGTTTCCTTTTTCACTGAACACCATGTTAAAGCTTTCATATTTAAACTTTTTTAGAAGCAAATATTTATATTGATTATAATTTATTATTATTATACTGTTCACAGCTCGTAGAGCTAGAATAGTATTATACGGTAGTTTCGAATTTCCAAAAATCGCCAAAAAATGTCCTAGACAAAAAATTCTTGGATACAAATGTGTTTTATGAAAAAATAAGAAACTTTGAAATTGTCTGTCCTTTCGTTAGTCCGTCCATCCGTTATCACGTTTTTTGTGGACACGATAACTCAAGAACGAATAATCTGATCGACTCAAATTTTTCAGGAAAAATTAGTACATTAGTGGATGTAACTTTTTCTTACCTGTTAATTTGTTTATATATCTGATATACTGTTTCTATTTTTTTCTTATTTTTTTCTGTTTTCTTTAAAATATACTGTTATTTATACTGTTGTTATTTAAAGTTTATATTGTGTATGTAAAGTCATAAGCTAAATAAATAAATAAATCCTGTTCTAGAGTTACCTGTTTAGTTTAATAACAGAGTTTGTTTATATTTATATATTTAATATTAAAATTATAAATTTTACAATATAGGTAGGGGAAGGGGGGGCTGGTGTTACAGGGGCAAGTATTAACAGTCAATTTTTAGAAAAACTACATGCACCAGACAATTCATATTTACATGGTACTTTCGTTTAATAGTACCCTAATCGACAAAATACCTAACCTTGTGCCAGAACTTCGTATGTGATCTGAACAGTTATTTTTTGTCATGTAATCGTAGAAATTTGCTCTTAAATTTTTTGAATAAAAATTCAGTATTAGATTGGGAAATATAAAATTTATATCAAAATATGAATAATTTAATTAGCTTTATTCCTTTACTGCAAAAAGGGGTATATATTAACAATATCATGGGGCAAATATTAACAAATATTTGCATGCAAGTTATACAGCAAAAGGTATTTTATCAATTTTTCTTTATTTTAATAGAAATTTATTTATGTTTGCCTTATATAGGGTATTTAATTATTATTATTTTTTAAGAATATTATTCAGTTTTTTTTTGTTCTTTTTTTTTAATGTTAACTTTATTGTTTTTTTATTTTTTTCTTGTTTAAAAACATTAATTTTTTAAGTTTTTTTCTAGTCTCTTTGATAAATGTTATTATATTATTTAGAGTTTTATTTTAATTTAATTTTTTCACATAAAAAATATTAAGTAACTTTTTATTTTTCAATATGAAACAAAATTTAAAAAAAAATAATATAAAATATATTTTAACCCCCTTATTTAAGTTTTAATTAATAGGGTTTATCGCCCATTTGATACCTAGGTCAAAATTTGCCCCATGGCTGTTAATTCTTGCACTTTTAACATTTTTTGTTTTAATTAATTTTACATAAAATCTGTAAAAGTAAATAATTATTTTTTCCTACGAGCGTCCGAAAAAATTACTATTTCCGCAGGGATATGGGTGTGGAAACAAAGCCTTTTCCGCACGCATAAATATTGTTTAATTTCTTGATTGCGTAGTGATATTCTTGTTATATTTATTCATAATATTATAAAAATGTTTAAATTTTTTACCTGTTAATTGATTTTCTTATTGAAAAATTATAAAAATAAGATTTATTTCGATTGACTTGATAAAATATGAAAGTATATTTTATTTTAACCCTGCTCGTAAGAAAAGTATTGCTCCTAACGCATGCGTAAAGAGGCTTTTCCGCACTTGTTAGGAAAATAGCTATTTCACTAAATAATAGCTGAAGGTTAAAATTTTTATATTCTATAAAATAAAAGTACAAAAATAATTTTTGTAGGCAGTATTTTTTCCCAAAAAGTGTTAAGACTAGCCCCCCTTCCCCTATTCTGAATATATTCTACTATTTTTATCACCTGGTATTCATTTTTATTGTATAAATGGGATTAATTATTGATAAAAAATAATATTATTATTGTTATTATTATTATTATTATTATTATTATTATTTATTATTATTTATTATTATAACCTTATAAAGCTTTTAAATAAAAATATTCAAAAACCTTTATATTTCTTTTCTCCCCCTTTGGGGGCGAATGAGAACAATCCATAAAATAAATATAATTAAAATAATATAATTTTAAATAATAGTAATATAATTTTAAATTATATAAATAGCATTTTCCAGAAAAAAATCCTAAAAAAATAAAAAATCAACATCTTTCATAAAAAAAATAAAATAAATAAAAAATAAATATTCGGTCGAATTAAGAATTTTATTTGCTTTAAAATGTTGTATTAACAAAAGTCATGCCCCTACTTACATTTTAAAATATTAAATATATGAAAAAATATTTTATGTTGTCTTAAGATATTATCTTAAAGATAAGATCTTATTTACTATAATTATATCAAAAATCTGAAACCAGTACTATATTATTTACGTGTTTCAAAATTGAAGTCGATATCTCCAAACTTGATCAAAAGGGGGGAAGAATTTTTTGACCGCACCGTATATCATCCAGTTTTAATATGGCCATGTTAATGCTAATATTTATTGCTTCGAGCATGGTAAAGAAAATAAAGTTTTTAATGATGCCACAAAATAAATATTAAACCAAAATTTAATTATAATTTAATGAATTCCTTTACAAAGGGAAGACTGCAAATATAAAGTAGTAAAACTGCAAATAAAAGAATCGATATTTTTAAAAGTGGTTTTAAATTATATTGGGTTTTCAGAATTAATGTATACCTATTATTAGATATACCTTTTTATTTAATTGAATCTAAAAGCGTCACTTTTTTTCATGTTTTGCGTGCAAAAAGTTGGGCCATAAAGTTTTTTTGGCCTGCTAACTAAAACTTGTTATTTTTAAGCTTTTGTTTAAATAAGATGCTTTACCTTTAGGTAATATTTATAAATAAATATGACCTTTGGGTCACTTTTGGTTATTATAATCACTTCGTATAAATAAAAATTTCTTCTGTAACATAACCTCAAAACATCTGGTTAACCGGTTAGTATGTATTCATCCACTAAAATAAATCAAAGACCACACAAAATTTCAATTGAAAAAAACAATTTCAATATTTATAATATTTATAGACTCGTTTCAGAAGTATTAATAAGGCCGGAAACCGTGGGACTCTGGTTCGAATCCAGACTAAGACCTGACTTTTTTCTAATTTTCTCTTCTGTGAGATATGCCACATTAATATTTTCATAACAAATGCATTTTAACACAAATTGATCAAAACACTAAGGAAACGTTCAAGTATTACGTAACGCAATTTTTGATGATTTTGGACCCCCCACCTGTAACGCTATATTCCTATACCATTAACATGGGCGTAACACTCCAAAATGACCCCCCCCCCTATGAGCGTTACGTAATACTTGAACGTTTCCTAAGCTGATTTGAAAATGAAACCGCACGCAAAAGAAACGATTCAATTGTTTTTTTAGCGATTTGATTGGATAGCAATTTGTCATGGATAACTAGATAGGTTAGAAGACAGTAATAATAAATATTTTTTGCAATTTAAAAATTAAATATATTTTAATAATTTATTATAATTATAGTATATACAACTTCAAAATGAAGTAAGCGTAAACAAAAGCACGTAACAACAACGGATTTATTGACAGAGTAGGACTCAAAACAAAATATTTATATATAACGGTCCATTGCAATGCATTGCACGCTTCTTCGCAAGTACTCACGTACTGACCTGTTTAATTTTCTACATCCCTACTCTCGCAACATTCGAGTGTTCTAACCAATGAAACCACGCGCAAGCTGCCGCGTGCGCCATTGTTTTATTTTCTTCCACTGCATATTGAAGTTGAATATACTATTGTAACAATCGAATAACAAATATTGTATGATACAAGGGCGGAAAGTTAAATTTTTATTTCGTAGGTTTATTACCATCGGCTACTAAAAACCTACTCAAAAAAATTTAACTTTTCGCCCTTGTATTATAAATAACTATTTTTAGTTTATACAGGTGTGTATCTATTAAAAGCAATAGTTGACTTTACAAAAACAGTTTCTTCAAAAAATTATTTTCATATACTTATAAGCTCTTGTTTTTTTTTGTAGATGGTAAGGGAAAAATATATATGGCTAATAAAATATTTCTATACTGGTAATATGGCAAAAACAAAATAAGAAATTAAGATTAACACACACTTTATACCAAGAAAATATTGGCTATTTTAAGCCTAGATTCTAAATCAGTTGATGATTTATATTTTGTGCTTAAAGAAAAAGGTGCTTTAAATATTAAATACTATACGTTTTAGTATGAGAAAAGAAAGAAGTCTTTAAAATTGAACGTTGTATTTTAATTATTAACATACTTTTACCAAAGTAATTTTTCTTGTGTTCTCTTTATATTATTTCCGATAGAAATAATGAAACATTTTTCAGCAGAACATCCCATTATCACTCTAAATTCTTTAGCCCATTGTTACCAGGATCATAGATTATTTAAAGTCTAATGCTATTATTAATGGTCCACTTTTCTTTTTATATTCTTCGCAGTCTCATGGCTTAAAGAGTATACATTAAGGTGCATCGTTTTTTAAATATATTTTTTAATTCACTTCTTATAGTAATTTTCTGTAAAAAAAAAATTAAAATCACCAATATATATAAAATTCTATTTTTCAGCACAATATTTTGACTAGTGTTTAGCAGGTTTTTTTTCAAATTTGTGGCAATATCGCTCTTTCTGAGAGAATGCGCCATGTAAGTGATTTATTTTTCATAGTACTATTCAAGACCTTTAGTTGCTCGAACTTGCTTGAAACTTGGTACTCAGGGGTTTTTGGGGTCCCTTATTACGAACCTGGTGACAGTTTTCCAAAATTCATAATGGCGAATCCAATATGGCGGATGAGATTTTTTAAAGTTGATCGGATTTGCTTAAAACTTTGTACTCGGGAGTTTTTGGGGTCGCTGATTACGAATCTGGTACAAGTTTTCCAGAATTCAAAATGACGGATCCAATATGGCGGATTACATTTTTTAAAGTTGCTCGGATTAGTTAAAACTTGTAACTCGGGGGTTTTTGGGGTCGCTGATTACCAATCTGGTGCCAGTTTTCCAAAATTCAAAATAGAGGATCCAATATTCGGATTAAATTTTCCTAGAAACTAAAAAATCTTTTCAGCCATATTGGATCCATCATTTTCAATTTTGGAAAACTAACACCAGATTCGTGTGCCGCGGCATGCCGCGGTATCCAAATACACCGGCATGCCGGTGTATTTGGATACCTTGAGGATTACAAAATCTTAAAAATGCCATAACTTTGGTTCCAAAGCACCTAGACCAGCTCTTAAACTAAAGGTTTTGAATATTACTATGAAAAACTTTTAATAAATAAATCACTTACACGGCGCATTCTCTCAGAAAGAGCGATATTCTCCCAAATTCGAAAAAAAATATGCTAAAAACTGCCCAAAATATCGTGCTGAAAAATATAATTTTGTATGTATACGTGATTTTCGTTTTTTTACATAGCATATATATACTTCAATCGAAAAAAAATTGTTAGAAAGATATTCGGTGTATAAGCTTTTTTATAAAGATCGTTATTTATGAAATAATTACTAAAAAGTCTAAAAAGTATTTAATTTTTGGTCCTCTAAACGTAGAATTTTACATTCAAATGATTCGAAAACGGTTTATTCTACAGTATTACAAGAAAAGAACCTTTTTTATAAACCATAGAAAAAATGTTTCTCCAAAATTTAAATTTATTGTGTATTATATTTTGGAGAAATACAATTTTTTCTATGGTTTATTTAAATCAACTCCAATATGAGTAAGGATCAAGAATTTCTTACTTTTTTATGTCTTTAGAATTGAGGTATCATGTTCCAATAATAAAACTACAAAAAAGTTACACAGAATAAAGTTTGGGAAACAAAACTAATAAGGCTTCCCCGTTTCGCACGCCCCTGGTAAAAATAAGTACATAAAAATAACATATGAAGATGGACCTTATTAGAATTAGTTCACATTCAAAACCTGCATATATTGCAATATTTTAAAGGGTTATTGACTTACTAAATAAAAATATTTTTTTAGCCACTTTCAAAGGGGCTTAGCTCCCTTAGGACGCATTTTTAGATATATATATATATGTCTGATATACATATATGTTTATGGGAACTTTTTTTCGTATTTTTCTATGCAGTCACTCCTTAAAATTAATGACTCTAGTTCTGAATAAGCCTGTATACACATCTTTTTAATCGCCTTCTGAAATTTTTGGAAAAAATCCGTCTGTCCGTTCGTCTGTCCATCCGTCTGTGTGTCACGTGTTTTGCCAACACGATAACTCAAGCACAAAATACCCGATTGATCTCAAATTTTCAGGAAAAAATAAATTATATGAGAGGAAGAAAATTAAATTATGGGAGGAAGAACTCTATTTTTAAACAAAAAACTTTTCCTAAAGTTTTTAAAAATGGAAGGAATAGACATTCAACATTTTTAGCAAAAATTACTTTAATTAACAGTATTAAGGGGGCACCACGATGTGAAAAAACGCAGTATACTATACTATTTTTATAGTGAAGAGTATATTATTGGATTCGGTGCATTACACATTTTTACGGCTTGTTTCTTCCTTCAAAAAATATATCATTATACTTTTATTAAATTTGTTTTTAACGCTACACGCCTGGTTTACAATTTTATATTTTTGCATCTATTTTTGTGCCACGATGTTACAGCAGTATAATATTGCTTAAACTTTTTTAATGTCATCGTATTAGAAAGATATTAATCGAGTTTTATCACTGTAAAAAATATATTTTAGGCAAATATAATTTTAATCATCAAAGTTAAAAATTATAACAAAATAAAGAAAAAGGGTATAGTTTAATCTCCAGTTTACTGTTAATAAATATACTTTTCTTAATATACTTTTTTATTAGCTCGAACCAGTGGCCATTGTTAACCGTAGTATAAACCGTTTATTTATATCAAATGTTTTTGATAAATAAAATTTATTAAATTCTCATTTATTTTTTTACAAATAGACCAATTACACAGACCCACAAACAATTTTTTTGTTCTGAGTCTTGGATTCCAATATGATATTCCTATGTATTTTTTCCCGCTGAAACTGAATCCGCAACCCGTTTAACCCCTACACATCAGGATTTTCACATAACCTCAAAAAACACTCGAAAAATTACTGAAACCTCTAAAATCATCTTTGCCATACCACTGTCACCCCCCTGCCCCCAAATTGCTAATTCTAAAACCCCAGAAACCCATAATCCCCTAACCTCAAAATACCAAAGCCGCATAACCTCCAAACCCCGTAACCTCATTAAGTAGAAAAATCTAGTTTGGGAAAACAGAAAAAATTCTTCAGTTTTTTTTGGAACATAGTCATAGGTAAGTAACTCTATAACCCCAAACACCATAACCTCAAAATTCCGTAACCCCATATACTATATCCCCTTAATCCCGTTATCCTATTCTGTGGAGAAGTCCGGTTAAAAAAATAATGAAGTAGACCTTGATT
>OY294049.1:4824527-4916388 GCA_958510825.1 Brachypterus glaber | reverse complement strand
TAAAAAAAAAAACTTTATCTATATTATTGATATTTGCTATCGAATAAGCTATAATTTATATGAGCAAATATAAATAAGATTTAAAATTGTAAATTTCACGTTAATACCTCTAAAACGCACGTGATATAATCAATAATTTAATCAAATAATAATTATAATTAATAATTATGATTAATATCATTATTATTTTGTATAAAATTTCTGCAGCTACATTCAATTTATTGTATTTATCCGCCAAATAAGGTTATGTTTTTATATCCTTTACAGCTCTCAAGCTAAACGATTTGGTCATACGATGGTTTTCAAAAGCCCAATATAGTCCAGGGATATGAAACTTTTGCTATGACCCTGGCTCATCCAGACGTCTGTCAAGTTTTTTCAGGGAATATAATACACCTGTATTACCTGAAAAACTTGACAGACCTCTGGATGAGCCAGTGTCCCCAACAGGGTTTTGTTTTGCTCATATCCTTGAACTCATATCTTTCTAAAAATCGCTCTGTCTGTCCGTCAGTCAATTCGTGGGTTATAGGATCTATGACATAATATGTTGATTGTTATTTGGCAAATTTATATTAATACGTTTATACATTGATGTATAATAACCAGATATAACAAGGGAAATTTAAAAAACAAAACCATGAGATGACATGGTTTAATTTTCGAAAATTTGGTCCGCCATCTTGAATTTTGCTAATTTGACTTCGGATTCGTGATCAGCGACCTCAAAAACTCCCGTAAAGGAAATTTAGCCTAAATCGGTTGATTTTCGAAAAATAGGACCGCCATATTGGACCCGCTATCTTTAATTTTACAAATCTGACTTTGGATTTGTGATCAACGACCTCAAAAACCTCCACAAACCAAATTTATCATTAATCGGATGATTATTTTTTTAATTTCGACGATTTCGAGGTTTTAGCCACCATCTTGGATCCGCCATATTGCATTTCTCCAATCTACCTTACAAGCTTTTTGGGGACATCAAATACCAACAATTTGAGCCCAAAACCAATCGAATCGAAAGCCAATTTTTTTTCTTACAAGCTTTTTGATTAGAACCGATTAGAACTCTTGATTTTTCTCTGGTTTCCAGCAGCCATTTTGAGCCGCCATTTTGGAATTATGCAAAACGCCACCCTGGCCTATAAAGGGGGATCAATAAGGAACATGTTAAGCCCAAGGTCACTAAAATCCATCAACAGGAATTTTGGGTGGAGGTTTGTTCCGTTTGACAAAGAACTAAACAACTTCAGAGTTTAATTTTACAACAACATTGTTGTACTGTTGGGCAGGTATTTTATGAAGGACGATTAATAAAGATGGCGGAAATCAGTTGATTCTACCAACATTTTTAAAGTAGGAATTTTGGGCTGAAACCATGTCCATAACTATACCTAACGATAAGCATATACCTGTAATTGTATGTGATATGTAGTTTTATGTGCAAATACATGTAATATGTGAATTTAAAATGAAACACCTACAAATTGTTGTAAATCGAACGACTGCACTCGTTTGTAAATGCCGAATGCGATTACTTGTTTGTTGTTGTATTCTATGGAATTGTGCGCATATACAAGTATTTAGTATTTAGTGTTGTATTTTATAACCTAATTACCATAGTGATCTATCAGTATATATTTTTAAAAATAAAAAAATATATTTAAAATTGGAAAAAATAAGCATGGAATGACCCAAAAGACAAAAAGCGAATGACAAACGTAAAGAATGAAATTCATTTCGGATTTGTTAGCACTAATTTTTAATTAAGTACAATTTAAAACTGTTTAAATTACATCAAATTTTATTTTCGTCTTTGTCATTTAAATACCAATTAATTAGTGTTTGCTTAAAATTTATAATTAAATAATTCTAATTAAAGCCTATAAGAATAATAAAATTTCCTTTTTGTATTGTCGGAAGAATGAATTTAAAAATATATTGTTAATAACTAAGTAATCCAGTAGTGTTGATTACTTGGGGTAATTGATAGAACACTATCGTAAGCAAAGGCGTAATTAGGTTATAGTTGTATATCCGCCAACCACTATATATTGCATAGAATACAACAACAAACAAGTAAACGCGTTCGGTATTTGCAAACGAGTGCAACTGTTCGATTTACAACAGAAAATTTTACGCATGTTGTTTGAAATTCACATATTACATGTATGTGGACATAAAAACTACATATCACATGTAATTACATGTACATATCGCTGTACTTATCGTTAGGTATACTTATTCACATGGAAATTTTAGCCCAAAATACCTACTTTCAAAATCAGCTGATTTCCGCCATCTTTATTAATCATCCTTTATAATATATCGGCACTAAAGTGCAACAATGTTGTTGTAGAATTAAATACTATGAAATTGTTTAGTATATATATATATTCCTGGCGGAGGAATCCGAGATCACTTTTGCTCTATACACGCGGAATCCGAGATTATGAAATCTGATGCCCGGAGTCCATAGGTTTAGGGTGTATACAGGCTGATATCCAAATCCTACGCTGTACTCGGTTTACACGCTTTTTACCTAGATATATAGTTATCACGCACTTTCTCAGGTGGCGCTCACATCAATCGATGTATTTAAGATTTAGAAAGTTTTGTACTTTATATGAGATCCAAAAAAATAACAACGCTGCATATGCAGTTGAAAACTGTATAATATACAGTTTTTAACTGATATTCTTACATAATAAGGATCTCAGAACGCTCGAGGTTTACCTATACAGGTAAGGATCCGGAACCTTATATACATTTTAAACGGATCTCGGAAGTGCGAGGTTTACCTGTATAGGTAAACATTGATCGTTTTGAGATCCGTTTAAAATGTATATATTTCACAAGTGTTTATTGTGATTCATTTCGTGTTTTGTTTTTCGTAACATAACCTAATATTTAAAAATTTATATGCGGGAAAGATAGAAAAAAAAATAATTTTGGCGAAGGCGTCAACATATTAATTTACAAAATTATTTTACTTTTCCCAAGGAAAGTCTTGCCTTAGTAAAAGAAATATTTTATTGCTTTTTTAACGTTTCTGGTCGTTTTATCCAACAACAGAAGGCAACAAATCACAACCTGATCTGAATGTACCAGTTCGATTGCGTAGAATCCTAATGGGCCCTTAGAAATATTCCAGCCACTTAAATTTTTTTGATGTAAGTCCAGGAAATAATCTTAAATAAAACAGTAGGATTTTGAAAATTTTAGGGTTGGTTAAAATCTTCAAAAATTGTTAAATTTAACAATTAATTATCGTTTATTTAATGTCTTATATCCAAAAAAATATGATTTCCGTAAAAAATAAAATCTTTCTGTCGGTCGGTCTGGGGAACGTTCAAGTATTACGTAACGCAAGTTTTGATCACTTTGGACCTCTCCCCCTGTAACGCTATTTTCCTATACCAGTAACATGGTCATAACACTCCAAAATTATTTGAAAAAAAATTTTTTATTTTTTTTTGATTTTTTTTTTATTTTTTCGTTTTTGATTTTAATAAACCTAGGCCTGTAGGGAAAAGTATTACTTTGTTGGCAGCAGTATTTTTTTCTTTACAATCTGAACTTACTATGTTTCACGGTAGGTTCACGTCTGGAAAGGGTTAAAACTGTAAACAATTTTAAGAGGCAGTCGTTTAGATTTAAGATCACTGTTGAGAATCGAAGCCTCATCTCCGGAGTGACAATAATACTCGTTTTTACCAATTTATTTTCTTTCACGCACACCTTCCTAACTACCACTCTATTTTCTTCTTTTTTATCAACAAAATAATAGCTTTTTTTACACTTTCTTAGGTGGATAAGGTAGTTAACCTACACTAGAAAAAGTTATTGTAAATTATACATTGTACTTTATCCAACGAAAGTCTTGCGTTAGTAAAAAAATTTCGAAAAAATTTATTGCTTTTTTTACCTTTCTTGACGTTTTATATCCAAAAAATATGTTTTTCCGTTAAAAAACAATTTCTGTCTGTCGGTCCTTCTATCGGTCGGTCTGTGTATCGGGAAAATTTGTGACCACGATAACTCAAGAACGCTTCGGGATAAAGACTTCAAATTTGGAGCACAGGTTGATTTTCGAAAAAATCGGGTTGGGGTAAGGGGATAAAATGGGGTAAAAACAATTTTTTTTCAAAAACATGTTTTTTTCAATTTATTTTTCGTTTTACGAAACAAGAAACTTTTTTTGAAAAAAAAATTCTGTCTGTCAGTCGGTCTGTCGCGACAGACCGAAATGTCCGTCGGTCAGTCTGTGTGTTCGGGAAATTAGTGACCACTATAACTTAAGGACGCTTCGGGCTAAAGACTTCAAATTTGAACCACAGGTTGATTATCCAAAGTTCTAGGCTGGGATTATTTTTGGTAAAAATCGGATTGGGGTAAGTGGCGTAAAACGGGGTAACAATTTTTTTTTCAAAACCATTTTTTTTTAATTTATTTTGTGTTTTACGAAAAAAAAAAATTGAAAAACTTTTTTAATTATTTTTAATTATTTTTTTTTAATTTTTTTTTTCTATTTTAATTTTTAATGAACCTAGGCATATACTGTTCTACTAAGCTAGAAAGCAGTCACTCCATTTGTCGCATATCAAAGTTTTCACGTCAACTCTAATGGATTATTTTGAAAACGCTGCTGTAGTAGGGTAGTATTATTTTGTTGGCAGCAGTATTTTTTAGTAATTTTATTAAATATTATGTTTTATACTGCCAAATCCTAATTTCAAATTACACATTTAAACTTCCCACTGCACATTTTTTGTATAACTGCACGTTAAAACAATCCCTGATTATTTTTATGTGCAGTATGTATTAAAATATATTAAATATATATTTCATATAGGCCAATAAATCTAACTAAATAAATAGATGCATGATATTTATAAAGGATTTTTATTTAATTTCCGCAACAAAAATGTTATATTTTATATTCATAATATTTATTGGATTAATAATAAATGATATCAAAATTTATAGAAACTAAAAATTTATCAGTTTATTGAAAAACATAAAATAAATATTGGATAAAGTAAAAAACCGCATTTTTAAAATCTAAACCATATTCATATCATACAACAGAAAGAGTTTTATTTATGTTTAGTGGTCATTTCATTTATTCTGAATGAACTTTTTATACATGAATTATTTACTAAATATGTAAATTTTAATGATAAACACTGTTTACATGGATGTATTTCAACAATACGTAAATTATGGGATTTTTTACATTTACTTTTTAATAAATCTAATATTGAGGTAGATTTTTAATATGTTCCTAACACCATTTTTACAATCTACACAGTGTGAATTTGTTACTCTTTAAAAATTTAAATGGATATATTAAATGATCACTTATTTGAGAGGTTTTTTGATTATAGTTTCAACAGTCTTTTGTTTTTGAATATTTGATAAGCGGTTTTCGAGTTATTAAATATTTATTATCCAATACATACAGATAATGAGACAATTACCAGCTTTATTTTAAATAGATAAACTCAATAACAACCCCCGCGTGGCTTTTACTTTATTGAGTGGATACCTATTTATTTTACCCACTCAACTGTTCACTTTCTTGTAAATGTCATTAAAATTTTTAATAAAAATATGAATTTCTAAGCTATTTATTGGATAAAACCTTGTATGTCACTCATGGGTAAACCGATATTGCCCTCTCTTGGCTGACGCCTCACAGGTTAATTTTCTCATGGGCAATATCTTACTTTACCCACTAGTACCATAAATAACTATTTCTTTTAAGCTGACATTTCTGATGAACTAAAACTCTCTTGGAACACCGTATTTAACCCATGTCTGTAATAACTTTTTGTATTATTTTTTGACGTTTTATAAATCATATTCCATTACTATTTTTAATTATTTTTTTATTATAAAGCAAAAGCATTTATGCAGATCTGATTACATTAGGTAACACGGTTTCTTGTCCTGATTGGAGTCATATTAGTTAAAAAATACCCAACTTATAATATTATGGGGACAAGCATACCGCCACGTACTCATACTAAAAATCGACAAAATCATCACTAAGGGGTTGAAAATAAACTAAAAATATGTTACGTACGGTTACGTAATACGGTTCTTGTGTAATAAAGTAGAATTTTTATGATGTAGAACCATTAAAAAAAAAACGACAGAAAATACGCAATATGTTTTTTATAAATTATTTTTAAATTGGCATTATTGGCTGCAATAAAATTTAAAAAATAAGGCCTGCTGGATTTTTTTTAACCTCTTCCTTTCTAGTCGGGTTTTCAAGGTATAGGTCTCTATACCAGATTTAAATTTATATGAGAAATCCATATACGAATATTCAACCAGATATTGTGCTAAATTTTGCTATAACTAAAAATATCCATACGTGGATATAATGGAGCGGAAGGGGTTAAGGTCAAATTTTTATTCTGCGCCTTTAAATTGATAAGAAAAATATATTTTCTCACTACCGACTAGGTAAGTTGACATTACTTAATCAAAAAGTCGACAGTAATGGAAAGTACTATATCGAGCACACTTAGTGATAAATGAAATCCATACAAACAAAACCGTAACTAAAGACAGAAAAAACGATTTACCGTGCAAGGACACTAAGTGTGCAACACTTACCGCAGGGGGACATATAGACACAAGACTACTATTTCTAATTTTATAGTGATTCCATAAAAAAATAATGTCTAGAATTGTCACACATATAAATGTCAAAAATATTAATAATAAAATAAGCTTTTAACTCCTTGGTAGTGAGAGAAACGTAGGTAAGTTTTTTCTGTCTTCGATCATGTTTATGGACCTCAGCTCCGCTTTGGTCCACAAAATACGAACTAACACAGAAAAATTTACTTACCTCTATTAGGAGCGCAAATAACTATTTTGCGCTCCGGAAAAAAGTTTACACTGTGTGCTTTAATTTTATTTCTTTTTCATTTATTTACTTTTTACGTACACACTAAGCCAAATAAAAAAATACTTGTAAATATATTTTTATAGGGAATTTTATAATTTACAGATTAAGTTCTATAAAATTTTTATTCAAATATAGTTTTGCCATAAATGATAAATTAAGTAAACACTGCACTTTAATTTTAACCTTTTTTTTTTCGCGTACTTACTGTGACAGTAGGTCCTTAGCATATAGATTTTTTAAATTCTTTTTTTAAAAGATTTTGAAAAAAAAACGTCTTTATTTCCTGGACTTATATCTCAAAAATTTTAGGTGCTGGAATTTTTCTAAGATCAGATTCGGATTCTACCCCCTCGAATTGGTAAGAAAAATTTACTTTCCGATCAGGGCAAAAAAAAAGTTGCGA
The DNA here is from genome assembly GCA_958510825.1 of Brachypterus glaber. Classification (NCBI taxonomy): domain Eukaryota; kingdom Metazoa; phylum Arthropoda; class Insecta; order Coleoptera; family Kateretidae; genus Brachypterus; species Brachypterus glaber. The sequence goes on along the minus strand of OY294049.1, from coordinate 4,909,051 downwards.
TTTGTTGCTTAGTGTAATTAGAAAAATAATTAAAATATTGCTTATATTATGCATTTTAAATTTTTGGTAATGGTTTTAAATTCTTACGTGAACTTTTAATGGTACTCTACGAATGTGTACATACAAACTTAACATATTTACATAAAATGATTCAAACCCCAGACAAAAAGTCTATTTTTGACGGCCAGTGTAATTATTGATAAGCAGTAGTCGGCGTAAACTCAGTTATGACTTATCAAGGTTGAAAATAAACACAGAAACATAGGCTTACGGAAAAATGTTGCCGAATTATGAGAGACATTTCTATAAAGGTCACTAAATCGAAACATTTGACGACTAATTTGTTACATACAACAATATTGACTATACATATTAACTATAGATATGTTTTTCAAAGAAAACACCGATATTCGATTTTTATCTTTTAAGAATACGAAAGTTTTTAATTTTTATTTGTCGATAACTTTTTTCCCACCTTACTCGTTTAAATAGAATTATAAAAAAAAATCAAGATAAAAAGAAATAAAAATGTAAATATTTAAAATCTCGCGTCAACGCTAGAGTCGATGCGGCGCTTATGCGAGTGCTGGAAATTTTCCGAGTACTGTTGATAAGTGAACCTAAACGTTTACTTAATATAATAATTATAATTATAGGTGCTATTTCTTGACGTTTTATATATTATAATTAAAAAAAATATATATATTTATACATAAGGTGTGAAATTAAGTTTATTTCGTATCATTCTGTATAAATAGAAGCAATATTATCATTTGTAAGATAATTATGCTATTAAGGCCTATGTTATTCTACCTATGTGGCCAGGTAATCTATGTGCAAATGGTATTTGTGGCACCACCGGAGTGTAGTGGTTTTCAACGACAATATACATAACGATGGTTTAACTTGAACACCAAAAGTTTAGCAACAACACTACACTTAAAATAATAACAACTACATTAGGGTGACCCAAAAAAAATTCAAATTGAAAAATTTGTTCATTGGGGTAATCATCCTTGACTTTTTACAGAATTTTTGAAAAAAATCTAGAGGGCGCTCATAGCCATTTTTTAAAGAGTTATGTTTCTTTAGTTTTTTTTACTTTTTTTAAGGCCAAACTATTTTTTATTTAGATCTATTTAACACGATACAGTATAAAGGGATAGTAAAAAAATCAGAATGTTTTCTTTCGAAATGGCGAAGGTGTGTTTTTTTAAGTTCGAAAATTCACTACATTGTTTCATTTTAGGCGTAGACAGGCACAAAATTTTTGTTTTCATTTTCTTAAAACAGTGTGCATGTAGCCCAACGTGTCCCCTCATAAAAACCACTATTATTTTTTTTATTGTATATTTTTTCTGGATGTATACATTTTATCAATATTTTTCGGGACACCTTTTATATAAAAAAAAATACAGATTTTATGTATATATATTTGGGACTTTATATAAAGACAAAAAACATTGCAAATTAAAACTTAATTGCCTAAAAACCAAAATCTCTAAAAAATTTAAAAAAAATATATATATTATTTTTTTCTGGATACCCTGTAGATCCAATAAAAAAATATAGTAGTTTATTTGGGGACATATTGGGCTACACGCACAATGTTTTAAGACAATGAAAAAAAAAATGGTGCCTGTCTACACCTAAAATGAAACAATGTAGTGAATTTTCGAACTTAAAAGAGCACAGCTTCGCCATTTTGAAAGAAAACATTCTGATTTTTTTTCCATTTACCAAGGTTTTGTAACTGAATATTTTTACAGTGAATACTTAAACATATACTTCCATTACATAGCATAGTATGAAACTTGTAAAGTGTATAACAGGGTTAAAGGGGACCTAAAGTCAATTTTGTGAACTTATAGTCCCATAGTTATACTAACAATATCCTATAAAACGATTTCTTAAATAAGTACGATTCAACGTGAATCAATGAATTTTTTTTAATTAGTAATTAATATCTTTATGTCAAGTATTTTTATAGTTTCAAAAAGTATTTAACACAGTTATCACTAATACTTAGTATTAGAATTTTTTTTCTCTGTGTCTACGGCCGCAGTAGTACGGCGCGCTGTTTAAGCCCTTCTGCTCCATTGTCTCCATGTATGGATATTTGTAGGTATAGCAAAATATATCATAATATCCACAGTTGGATATTTGTTTGGGATTTTCCATATACATTTTAATCTGGTGTGGTGACCTGTACCTTGAAAAACAGGGGTCAAAAGATATTTCAAGTATTTTTTGAATATATAAATTATTTAAGATCCTCATTAGAAATATAATATCAATAAAAGTAATAATATTAAAAATGTCTCCCACTTACAGTAGAATCCTTCCTAAGGATTTCTGGACTAATTTTTATGAATAATTAAAATCGGCCTAATCCTTTAGAAATTGCTTCAATTGTTCCCATTGTTTCAGCATCGGATAGCGAAATGTCCTTTTCGCCAGCTTTGGGAATAGTGCTGGGGATCACCCTCACAGTAATCCTAGTGATAATGGCTGTAGTTATAAGACTCCGAAGATCGGGCAAGAAGTCGGAAAGCGGAGTCGAGCAAAAAGTCGTAGTGCACAATACGATGTCGTCTACAAAACCTTTGTTGAGAAGTTCATCGCCCAGGGATGCCGAGGACCCAGATGTCATACCAAATAAATATGGTAAGAAATATTCTGCCTTTAAAAGATCAAATGCCATTTAGTTTTAGAAAAAATATTTATTTTTAGACGGACAGAATCGATATATTGGTAAGGGATATTAAAAAAATCAAAAAGCGTGTTTTATAGTCTCATCTGTACTACAAGTAAAATACTGAATGACGCTTTCATAATAATACTCGTTAGTCATCTTAACTCTAATTATCCATTATTTAAAAACTGAATAACTTCATTTGTGATTTGTAATATGCAGACAAGCGTTATATTAATGCTCGCATATTCCTTTTGTGCCTTATATTTATTTAACTAGTTTTAATAAAATAAATATGTATTTCTTTAAAAATTTTGATATGCCGTCGTATTATTCTCTTGATATATTTTTGATTGTTATTATTTAAATGTCATGTCAAATTCTTGGTAAATATTTCCATGACAACAGGTTATTGTTGATACACTACAGGGGTTTATTAATAAAATTAAGCATATAAAAATTTACTTTTATTTAAGAAAGAGAAAGATAAGTCTGTTGCCCAGAAAAAATAGGCAAAAATTAATAAAATACTTCCCTGTGTCTCACAAATCACAAATATAATAATTCAGTTTTTAAATAATGGATAATAAGAGTTGTAATGGCACTTAGGACCTTTTTTAAATTGTTTGCTTCCAAAAAATTAATTAGTATTTATAAAGCTAAAAGTAATACATTTGAAACTTATTTAATATCTGCAATGGTTAAAACATTAGGAGTAATTAATAAGGTAAATTTTAACAGCCTATAACTAGAAAAAAATGAGCGCAGAAAAAAAAAGAGATAAAACTGAACTATTTTAATGTAAAGATCTTTTAATTTCACAAATAAAAAATTGTTTACCATGGGGAAAAATATATGAAAGCGTCATTAGGTATTTAACTTGTATTATAGGTGAGCCTATAAAATATTTTTCCTGAATTTTTTTAATATCCCTTACAAATTTCGAGAAAAATGACGAGGACGGGAATACTAAAAATATATTCGGTTGGTTTATGTTTAATGTCAATAAATTAACAGTTCATAAGGAACCAGAAAAATAAAAACAATTTAAATTTATTTTAGTTTTCAACTCAAGCGCATTTTATTTTTCCCGGCTTAAGAGCCGTGTGGGCACCATGGTCGAAAATACTTTGCTAAATTCGCTTTTTTAAGAATCTCGCCTCTCGTCCGCAAACCAATTACGACCATCAAATACATTCTTTCTTCCGTCTTTTTTATTGAAAACGTTTTTGTTCTTTTTCTAAAAATATTTGGTGTTTGGTTTGTTCAAAATAATATGTATAACCTACAAATATTGTCCGTTTCTTACACTATCTTAAAGATAAAATATCAGACATTACCCATTTATTTCTTAGATAAAGGTAAAACTAAAGATTTTTGGCTTATTAATGCCTGACAAGTTCTCATGAATTGTCAAAATAAACACTTTTATGCAGAGATCCTTGCTTCATCAAAAATAAGCAACTACAAAATAGCCTGTTCTTTGTATATATTTTTTGATATTACTTAAGCTTGGATGGGATTTGAACCACTACCTCGATGTTTATAAGTAATAAATCACAACTTATGATTACTCTTGTACTTAACCTTGCTACTATAGTAGTATCTAACAATATAGTATAATCCAACACAAAATATACACTAGTAGATCTATAGTAAAACCGTACATGGGCCATATATCACTAGATCTAGACAATAACTTAAACCCTTGTAACGTTGACCCTTTGAATGATAGCTAAGAATAAAACTTTAAATTATTAATCTCAGGAAATGCATAGAAAGAAATAACAATTTAATTTAACAGTGGTGTTTGGGACTACACTGATAGAAAAATCTGAAAATAGTAATACAAAACGTTGTTGTGTCAACTTTTAGGTATATACAATTTTTACGATTATTCTAAACCATTGTAGCGTTATATTAAAGACAATATTAAAATATTTAAATTTACAACAACATTGTTGTCACTATAGTTCCAGTATTTTATGAAGTTATTATAAAGATGGCGAAAATCAGATGATTCTAATAAATATTTTACCAAAACTTTGAAAGTATGCATTTTGGGCTGAAATTTCCATGTGCATAAGTATAATAATAATAATAATAAATATTTATTTCAAAAATAACGATACAAATACACAAATATGCTATACAATTGAATAAACATATTCACATCGATGACCGTGAACATGAAAGACGTCTAAATAAGAAAAGCAAGTAATTCAAATTACATACAATATTTAACAAGTTAAAATTAATATAATAAAATAACTTAAATAAAATAACAATCAGATTTAGAAATATGTAAGTAAAAAACACAACTTAAGTCTGTTATGTTGTCAAAATATCAAAATACTCAGTGATATTATAGGGTTCTAAATCCATTAAAATTGTTAAAATGCGTTTTTTATAAATATTAAAGTTTGTTATAGATTTTATATTATCCGGTAGTTTGTTAAACACTGCAATACTTGAGTAAAGTGAACCTTTTTCAAACTGAGCCAGTCTGTGTCTGGGAAAGCTATAATTCAAATTTCTACTGCAATAGCTTTTGTAGTTTTGAAACAGAGATTTGTTTTTGAATATAAAAACTAACAACTCATATACATATAAACCCGTTACGGTTAATATGTTGTTATTTTTAAAGTGACTTCGACAAGATTCGGTGCGATTCAAGCCTAAAATCGTACGAAGCGCCCGCTTCTGAGTCTTAAATAAATCCTGCACATAGGCACACTGACCCCAGAAAATTATTCCATATTTTAGAATGGATTGAAAATTGGAAAAATAAACTGTTTTCAAGGTATCAAAATTCACATATGGCCTTAACACTTTCAATGAGTATTGTGTAGTGTTTAATTTTTTGGTTAACTGTTCTAAGTGCAAGTTCCACTGTAAATTTTGATCCAATACCAAACCCAAGAATTTAGTATTATCAATGGTGTTTATTAATTCATCAAATTGAATAACTTCCGGAGTCACGAAATTTGATCTTAAAGTTTTAAACATTATCAAGTTATACCTAACAACCATCACATAAAATGTACATTGTACATGTACATGTAATTACATGTGATATGTAGTTTTTATGTGCACATACACATAATATGTAAATTTAAAATAAAATGCGTACAATTGGCTGTTGTAAATCAAACAACTGCACTCGTTTGTAAATACCGAAGGCGTTTACTTGTTTGTTGTTGTATTCTATACAATACAGGGTGATCAGTAACTACCATGCCAAAATAGGTGATTCTACATCCAAAAATATAAAAAAAGTTCCGACAAAGGTTGATCCGGAAATAAGCCCTAAGGAAGCTACGGCCCTTCGTAGATGACATATTGAATGGGGAACAAAAAAACAATTTTAATGCTGCAGGGTGATTCTTCATTTAAAACTGAACAGAAAAGTATTCCTCACCAAAACACCTAAATTTAATATTAAAGAAGTAATAGCCTTTTAAAAAGTAACGTTTTCGGTGGCACAAAATGTTACTTACTCTTAATTGCATTTTTTTGAAAACGGTAGCTCCTGTGTTACACCATATAACATTTTTTTTATGTATTTTTACTCAAGGAATCTATATTTTTTACCAAAAATCCAAAAAACATACACATAAAAATTTTTGGGGCAAAAATGTGTTAAGCCTCATATTTTTGTGAGGCACGCCTCTGGATAAATTCAAAAAAATAAATTAGCGTAAACTTATTGCCCTTATTAATACTAGTATACATGCAAAAGCTTGTCGCTCTATCTTAAAGAGTACCAGAGTTATTAATTAAAAAACTTTCCGGACCAACATTTACAGGAACTTTTTTTGATATTTTTGGATTTAGAATCACCTCCTAAATTTTGGCATGCCAGTTATTGATTGCCCTGTATATAAGGGTTGGCGCATATGGTATAACCATTTATTGTTATATTCTATAACCTAAATACGCTATTGATTACTATGATGTTCCATCAGTGTAGTATACTGCCGTGCTCAGCACAGAAGTGGTAACTTTTATTTTAGCCATTTTGAAATATTAACAGTTTTTAATTTTCAATGTTCTCAGTCACTAAAAATTATATTCCAAGTCAAAAAAATTCAAGTTTGGTTTGAATCAGAAAGATAAAAGGTTATATTAGTTGCTAATGTTATAAAAATGTTAATTATTTCATAATTAAATAGTAAAATACTCGGTAAAATAGAATTTTTTATAGTTATCACTTTAAAATTTATCATTTTTAACTTGTAATACTAAGGAGATTTGAATTATCGTATAAATTCAAGAACAAAATAAAGAAAAAAATTTGTAATAGCGAATATTATTTTATTTTGATCTTCTTTTGTTATAAAAATACTTATAAAGATAAATTATTTTAAATTTTAAGAGATTGCACTGGATGAATCAATTTAATTGTCAACGAAAGTCCCGATTGTTTTCGATAATATTACTAAGGACAATTGCCTTAACTTACCGTTACTAAGGGGTATCTCGTTAATTATTAGTATTATACTAAGGTATTTTATCGTAACTTTTTAAGTTACGATAGATACGGCAAATTGTCTTAGTAATTGACATCTTTATTTATATATATATATTTATATGCTTAGATTCATTAAAATCAAAAACAAACAAAAAACAAAAAATAAAAGAAAATAAAAATATATTTATAAAAAAAAAATTTTTCAAAAAAGATTCTTTTTTCGTAAAACGAAAAATAAATTGAAAAAAAAATGTTTTTGAAAAAAATTGTTTTTACCCCATTTTACCCCCTTACCCCAACCCGATTTTTACGAAAAAAAAATCCCAGCCCAGAACTTTGGATAATCAACCTGTGGTCCAAATTTGAAGTCTTTAGTCCCAAGAGTTAGCGTGGTACACAGACTGACAGACCGACAGACAGATTTTTTTTGACGGAAATCATATTTTTTGGATATAAAACATCCAGAAACGTAAAAAAAGCAATAAAAATTTTTCGAATTTTTTTTACTAACGCAAGACTTTCCTTGAGGAAAGTAATATTTTTATAAAAACTAATTATTTTACATCAAATATGTTTACACTGTATGCAGTGTTTTTCAACAGCCCTTCATAGTGTCTAAGAATCGATTGGTATTGTAGTAACAAGGACCCTTAAAGACTCATAGGTTAACAGCTATTATCTTTTGAAACAATCGCTTAAACTTAAAGAGGTAGTAGAGTATACCGGGTGTCTCAGGAAGGTGGTTCACCCTCTTAACTTTTTTATTTTTTTAAGTAGGTTCATGAAATTCGCAGGACCTATATTATGTATAATTTAGGATTTTTTTTACATAGTTGGATTTTTTTTTGACACTTCCGCTTTCGCCGGAAATGAATCGAACTTTAGATTTTTAAATGGAGCACCCTGTACATTTTAACATATTTCAATTCAGAAATCAATTCCGAGAACAAGCATTTGTCACTTGTAAATTTTTGATAGGTCATGTAATTTTTTTATTTAAATTTTTATTTTAAATCTAGAGTGCCTTGAATTAGCTTATTCGCTTAATTTCTGGTCTAGATTTTTGATTTTTTCCCAAAACTCTAAATTAGGTGAACTCTTAAAAGTTCCAAAATCATACTTTGGTCCATGTCATTTTTTTTGACTACCACCACACTGTGAAAAAAAATTCTGGGCTCGTCAGTGTTAATATATTAATATAAACTGATTCGTAAAATTTTCATATACGAAATATATAAAAGATGACATGTAATTTTCGGTAAAATGACAGTATTTCATAGACCTGAATGGTCCATTAATGTATGCATTACATGTAATTCCATGTTAATCTATGTTGATTATATTTCAAATGGCACTGCGTGTTATTTTTTACACGCTGTTTACCGTATTAAAAAGTATAAATAAATTTCAGTAATTGCATGCTTATGTTAAAGATAAGCTAGTTTTGTTTCAAGAATAATATTCTTATTTTAAGCCAATAAATCTTCTTCTTCTTAGACTTATAGCTCCGCGTGGAGCAAGAGGCGCCACGATTGGCGTTTCTTAGCTTTATACTCAAACCAGTGATGGGTAAGCTAGTCCCATGCACCGAGCTTTTATTACGTCTTGCTTTATTATCCATCTGATGATATGTTCTTGACAATCGTCTTCCATTCCGTCCTGTTTCTTGCTTTTGTTTTCATTTCATTCCATGTTAAATTTTGTTTCTCGCACTCTTTTGTTAAGTTTCTTTTCCAGGTTTCTTTTGGTCTTCCAACCCTTCTTGTTCCCTGTGATGTAAAGTCTAGGGCTTGTCTGGTAATACTTGACTGGGGTTTTCTTAGGGTATGTCCAATCCACTGCCATTTTCGTTTTTTTATTATTATCTCCACTTTTTCCAATTTAGCATTTTCCCACAGCTGTTCATTTGAGATTCTGTTGGGCCAGAATATACGAAATATAAACCTGAGGCACTTGTTTATAAACGTTATAAAAGCCAATAATTAATTAAAGAAAAATAACATATTTGCGCAGATAAATCTATAGATATGTAATACTTCATATCCACAGTGTATACAGGCTGTATAATAGAGCTCGTACAGGGTCTCATGGACCTTCAGTCTTGAGTGTGCATTAATATAACTCCACACTATGGCAGTGCGGCAGTATCACTGCACCAACTTTTTTTAAAACACTGTGGAAAAAAAAAACAGGGTTAATCTTTAAGGCCATTTGAATATAGTCGACTCCCCAAAGGGTTTCGCTAGTTTGGGTGTATCAACCATTTTTTTTTTTTTAATTTAAAGTTTCCAATGCATGCTAACATGTAAGACCTCTTTTTTAAGTTAGTCTTCGAATACTTTAAAAGGTTAATTTTTATCAAAAGACAAGAAAAAAGTTCCCATAAACAAATATTAAAAAGTGCCACGTCCCTCCAAAATAACCCCGTAAATTCGGTTTTTATTTAATATATCAGGAACCCTTGGAGCCACATGTGGCACATGCATACATCAATAAGGCATGTCAATAAACACTATTTTTATGTAGCAAATTAAAACAGGGGCGTGAGCACGTTTTAGCCCACTTTTTTTTCTGTGTAACTTTTTTGCAGTTTTTTAATTGGAATATGATTTAACCTCTTCAGGGACATAGGTACATATGTGTAAAGTTAAAAATAAATTCCGCAAAATGAAATTCACCGTTTTCATTCACGCTCAGTGGCTATAGCTGTTACCATTTGCTTTGTTTCCAATTACAAGCGACATCCAATGGCCAAGATTCGCACATCTTCAGTTGTTTACTTATTTTTACAATAAATAGTATATTAAAGTACTAGTTTCATAACATACGTTTTTAGCGCACGAGTACAAGAAAACGAGCCGCTTGCGGTGAGTTTTCTAAGGTACTAGTGCGCTAAAAACGTGTTATGAAACAAGTGCTTTTTCTATTTGGCTCTAAAATTTTTAAAAACTTACCTTTAAGTTGATGACTGATTTAGGGATTTTTGTTTCGAATTGGCATTAAAGTTTTGGCCATGTTTAAAATTCTAAAAACGAATATTATTTTGATATATTTTATAGTCATTTCTTCTCTTTTCCACGGCAAGTAACCAAGCCACAGTTTTAATACGGTAAAACATAACCTAAACATAAAATATTGTAGAAAATTAAATTTTAAACCAACGTTCACAATTGCACGGCAAACGTCAAGAGATAGACTTTTGTCTGTTGCCAACCCAAAAGAAAAAAAAGTAGAGACCTCTTATGGGCCTATAAGAACACGCAAAATGCGTGTGATTATGAGCTTATAAGAGTCGCAAAAAAGAAAATAGTATATTAAAGTACTAGTTTCATAACATAAGTTTTTAGCGCACTAGTACTCGCCGCAAGCGGCTCGTTTTCTAAAGTACTAGTGCGCTAAAAACGTGTTATGAAACAAGTGCTTTATACAATTTTTTCTATTTTGCTCTAAAATTTTAAAAAACTTACATTTAAATTGATGACTGATTTAGGGATTTTTGTTTCGGGTTGGCATTACAGTTTTCGTCATGTTTAAAATTCTAAGAACGAATATTATTTTGATATATTTTATAGTAATTTTTTCTCTTTTCCACTGCAAGTAACCAAGCCACAGTTTTAACATGGTAAAACATAACCTAAACACAAAAATATGTAGAAAATTAAACTTTAAACCGATGTTCACAATTGCAAGGCAAACGTCAAGAGATAGACTTTTGTCTGTTGCCAACCCAAAAGAAAAAAAATGTAGAGACCTCTTATGGGCCTATAAGAACACGCGAAATGCGTGTGATTATGAGCTTATAAGAGTCGCAAAATAGAAAAAAGCATTTTTAACTTTTGGTACTAAATTCATTTATATAAAAAATCGTCCCTGAAAAAGTCGAATTAATGAAAGAGTTTGACGTTTGTGAGACAGATGAACTTTTTTCTGCCTTCTTTAACATAAATCTGAAAATACGCTCCTGTTGCGAAAAAAATAAAATTACACAAATGCTCTTCTACTACAATGCATTGCTACGGATCGATTATTTATCGTTTGTATGACTTTTAATTTTTATGGAATTTTTTCGTTTAGCAAAACATTTGTCATCCAAAAACGTTGATTATGAGAGTCCTTGTTTTAAAAATGCCACTCAAACTCTATGCAAAATTTGGAGGACTTTTTAAAACTACATCAAACGTAACTAACTGAACGGATTCGCATAAAATTTTATTGTTTATTATAACTGAATTTAAAAATAGAAAGTCTGTATTTTCTGTTTTTGATCATATTACACATCAGTGCTGCACTGACTATGCACACAAAGAACAATATTCTTTAAATAAGTTTATTAACTGTTTAAAATACTATTAGAACGTAAGTTTTTTAATGGAAGTTTTTGTGCGCTAGAACACATTATGAAACAAATATTAAGGGTGGAAACACCCCTTATTAAAACCAACCACTCGTTTTCTCTAACTGGTGCATCCCTAAAGGCAACGTTTAAGTATTACGTAACGCAAATTGTACCAAAATTCATACACTTCATACCCCGGTTCTCGCGTTATTATAGATTATAAAGATTTTATACTACAGCCTTGAATAACGCGAGAACCGAGGTATGAAGTGTATGAATTTTGGTACATTTTGCGTTACGTAATACTTGAACGTTCTCAAAGTACTTGGACCAGTATAGTAAAATTACGTAGTTTTCCATAAAACGTGTAAATCAATGTAAATCTATTTAATTTTACTTTACGTGAATGTTATTTTTTATAATGTTACAGGTTTTTAAAATATTTTACAGTACTTTTACACTATTTTACAATAAATTAAATTTATTTACACATATTTACATTATTTTAGAAACTATTTCATCTTTTACAATATTTTACTACAAATTCATAAATTAAGCATAGTCAAATATAGTAAAATTATAGTAAAAAACTATGGTATTTTTTTACATTATTTTACATTCAAGTTTTACCCTATACCGGGTGTTTCAGGAAGGTGGTTCACCCCCCTTAACTTTTTTATACTTTGAGCTATCCAAATGAAATTTGAAGATCATGCATAAAACAAAATTTGCGATTTTTTGACATATCAAACAACTTTTTTTTACTTCCGGTTTCACCGGAAATTACCTTAACTTTCGATTTTTAAATGAGACACCCTATATAATTTTACATATTTTGTCTTAGAAATCAATTCTGAATACAACCATATGTCACTTGTCAATTTTTGACAGGTCATGTCATTTTTTATTTAAATTTTCATTTTAAACCTAGAGTGCCTTGAATTGGCTTATTTGCTTAATTTTTGGTCTAGTTTCTTAAGAACAATACTATTTTGATTTTTTTCCGAAAACTCTATTTTTGGTGCCCTCTTAAAAGTTTAAAAGTTACACTTTTGCCCATAAGTCATTTTTTTTAAATGGGAAGAGGGTGGCTCATTACTTTTAAATGATAGAGATTTTGTTTGCGAACATTTTGATACTACACATGCATGGTAGTCCAGGATCCATCGCCCATTTTTGCACTTGATTACTATCAAGCTAATTTTCCGTGAGTAGCTTTATTTTGATGAGACGCCCAATAATTTCCTGTACGAAACTCTCGATTGTGGTAGCTAACAGAAGTAGCAAGGATAAAATATGTTGATTTGATGATTCTCAAATATTTATTACTAACTGAATTTTTTTTTCCTAAATCTCAAGACAATTATCTAAATTATTCAAAAAAATATTTGTCCTACAAAATCTATGGTTTGATCAAAGAGTCCCCTCTTTCCGACATGTATCGATAACGAGGTCATCATAAATGATTACTAACCAGCTGATTTTTTTTTTTTACTTAGTTAATATTCATGTAATTTAACAGACATATTGTCCTACAAATTGCGCGGTACGTTATCCTGGTCCTACGCTCAAAAATTGTTAATACCACAAGACCATTTTTCTCATTACTAACTGTAGGACAAAAATATCATATAATAGGTTAGTGTGTTCTCTGCCCAAATGAAACAACGTCCTACAAGAAAACAGGTATGTATCACTAGTCCGACAAGAATTGTAATTTTTTCGTTTTCCTATTTGTAAAATAAGATACAGTGAAAAAATTTTTTTTTAAATTTAAATAACTTTATTTTTTAGTAATCTAGGTACAAAAATTTGTGTATTTATATATATATATATAAAGAAGTTAATCTTCATCAGATTCATCTGATAAATCTTCGCTACTAACATCGCTATCATCTTCATCTGTTTCACTTTCTTCACTCGTGATATCTGACTCTGTAATAACATGAAAAAATTAAGTAAATTATATAATAATGAATAATCAATCAATACATAAAAATAGTATTAATAGGTTACCTTGTAAGTCAGAAGATAATTCTTCAAATGATGAACTTTGGGGACCATCAAACCAATAATATTCATATTTACCATCAATTATTGTCCATCAAAAATTTTCTGGCAATTTTTCCGTGGGGCACCGCATGTGTGCATTACACCATACATTGCAGATGAATACAGTTCGTTTAATTTGTTGCAACAATTCTTGTTTTGTTGGTGGCAAACTGGAAGGATCATATCCTACGATTTTTTGTTTTAAAATTTTTTCATTGTCATTTTTTGATTTATACCCTTTCTCAAATAACTCATACCGTCCTTTATTCAGATCATTCTTTGTTTTTAATGAATACATTCTGCATACATACTCTTCAATAATTTGAACTACCTCATTCGATGTTGTTAATTCCGTATTTTTAATTCGTAGGAGTTGAATAAAAGCCTCTTGAAAATATTCATTTTTCTTTAAAATACTGAAAGGTTTCTTTTTTCCTTTACGAAAGAAAGCAGGATTGTAATCATTCCCTGTAAAAATATGGCATATGGCGAGTGAACAAGATAATTGATCTCCAAGCTTGGCATAAATTTCATTTATGTTTAAGTACATTTTTTTTTATTCGTGCTTAAATTAATTATTATTTGAATTTTATCTTTTAAATGCTTAAAATTTGCCAACATTATTATTGGTATATCAGAATCTGTACAATGTATCTCCACACGATAGTTAGTATTAAATTGACAAATGTGGTATACTATTTTGGTATCAGCTTCTTCATTATAACAAGACAAATTATAGTCAATGACTCTTTTTATTTTATTTTCACTAGACACCTCATAAGTGTAACATTGATCATAATTAAGTTTAATAGTCTTTCCTGTGATCAAAGTAATAAATTCGTCCCTTGTCCAATCTTCAATTAAAAATTTTACAAATTTTTCTTTAAAATTGTTGCTCCTCAATAATTTGCAGAAATCTGAAGGACGATTATTGTCTTTACGTATTACGTCATATTGTGTGTCATCCACCTCTCAGATTATGTTCAAAATCTTTAATACTGGGTTTTTTGTATTTGTCAAATATAATACGTACTTCTTTTCTATTATATGTAAGTATTTTTAATATATGCATTGAGATTTTACCATATCTGTTTGGAAGGTTCTTCAACGTATGTAATAAATAAAATCCATCAACTAAGTGAATATCTGCTTCTGGAGGATTTACTATTTCAGTTTGATATTCTAGTAATTCATTAATAATTACAGATTTTGGGGTCTTGCAAATTGTTCCATTAGTATGACAGAGTGAAAATGGCATAGGAGCTAGAGGATAACTTAATGCTTTTTCTAAATCAATTTTATTTTTTAGTGACACATAAAGTAGACGACCAAAAACATCTCTTTGCATTTGAACTTCTTTCACTTTTCCATTAATTTTGACTTTTTGCGTATTTTTGTACTCAAAATTAATTATTTTATTTCTGGTAATGGCTTTATCAAACCTATCTGGTGTTACTCGAGACTCAGCAATGAAATTCTTATTTTGTTTTTCGCCCTCAATTTCAACTGATGATAAAAAGTTATATACTTCATCGTTCACCGACTGACCTTTCGATATATTGTAAAGATGATCTTCTGACAGTTCTAATCCAAAAGGGTTGGTGTACTGCTTTATTAGTTGCATTAGTACTTGTAAGTTTTTGGTAGATTTATTAATTGTTGATTTCTTTAAATCTTTCGTAATATCATCTGTTGATTTCATATTACAAAATTCCATCACTTTAGATATAACACTTGTACGTAGTGAGTAAATAATTGACCATTTTTGTCTTGCAGAGAACGAGTTTGTAATGTTTACAATTCCAGAAGCTTTAGAAGCAGCATCAGCATTGATTGTTTGTTCAAGTGTTAAATCAACTGGGATTCTTGAAAACGGTTTTATTGTTCTTCGAATGCCCATAAAACTCTTTTGACAATCATCAAGCAATCTGGGATGTGTAGTTTCAATATTTATCAACTTATCCCAATAAATAGACATATACCTTGCATAATTATGGTGATTCATTGAAAAAAAAAACATTTGTTATTTTCGGTAAAGTGTCTACAAACAAATTGAAGTCACCTATACGAATACTATATTCTAATTGAAGATAATATTCAACTAATCTTGTGTACATTAAATAAATTTGAGGTGTTTTACCATGCCTTCCATTTAAAGTTTCATTTTTATATTCTTCATATTTGTTAAATAATTTTTTTAAATTCTCATTGGTTATTTGTGGGTCATCATTCTGTTGTTCATTAAATATTTTTAAGTATTCTTTAATATTTTCCAGGTCCTGATCATGCTGCTGTAAAAACCTTTCCAAATGTAAATTCTGCAAAGCAAGAGAGAGTAAAGGATGAATTTTTCTGCATCGATTAAAGTGTTTTCCACTTAAAAACGAACTGATAGAACCACTGGCCAAAATTTCGCTATCTATAAGAATATTTGTTAACCCAGATCCACTTATAAATTTCCCGATAGCTTTCATGAATGATAACATTATGTGGAAAGGTCCAAAATTAATAAAAAGTTTTTCGAATTCATCCTCCGCACTCTGTATCCGTAAAGCAATCTTGGCCATGGCTAAATCGTAAGTAACGCTGAAGAAATCTTTTTGACATTCTGAAGCGATTTGCAAACTTCTACGCATCGTCTCTTTTACAACAGCTGGATCCGTGGGTGAATTATTAATTTGCGTTAAATACTCAATCTTTTGAATTCTACTGTCATCTTTTAAAATTTTGGCATTATATCCTACCCACATTGGCGTGTTTGAAATTTGTAAGTTATGGGAAAGTACCCATGTAAAATGTCTATGTTGAAAATTAATTAAATTTTGTGGTTCTTCAGGTGACGCTACACTACTACGCCAAAATTCTGGACGTCGTTGCTTCGCGTACAGTATATTTTCAAATGACTGTTCCTCAAACGAACGTTTTCTACGGCCAGCCAAATCACGAACCTTAATTGAAGAATTCCGTTCAGCTTCTGTAGATGCATCGTTCCTTTTGATGATGTTCAATTCTTCTTCTGTAGGGATATTTTGATAAATGATACCCACTGTATCATGTAAGGTATTTTTACCAGAGCTTGTCTCTACATATCTGTCGTAATTATCCCACGCTACTCCAGATGATAATATAGAAGTTCGTTGAATGCTGGTTGGACATAATTGATTATTAGAAACACAAGAGTATGCAGCAGACGTCTCCAATTCCAGTATACTTGGATAGGTGATGCAGTATCCTTGCCTGCTTAATATATCCACGACTTTTTTGCTTCCTGTGAGACTTTTTATGGTTATACCCAATAAAATATGCTTTCGCGGTTTAATATAACCTCTTGTAATGCTGTAGATAGAGTCCTGCGAAAAAGATGAAGACAATCTCCGAACCCGATCGCAGCTTTCTTTGCCAATACCGCTTAAAGCAGTAGTCCAAAATATATCTAACCATTTTGGAACATCGCACTCTCCTTCATTTAATACTTCACTGTCGATGAAATCTGTTAAAGGTTTTTTTTTTATTCCCAATATATTTTTTAGATATTTCAAGGCGAAATCTTTTGCTTCTTGTTCAAATAATATATCATTAATTTCTTCATCATCGATTGTTTCAATATCGATTTCAGATGATATAAAAAATTGTTGATTTGAAATATTGACCAATGATATTTTGTGTTTTAATTGAGTTTGTATATAGTTCTTGAGAGCTTGATTGCTAAATGTGGTAGCTTCTAAATTTGCGTGTTCATAAATTTCTTTTACAAATTCAGCATAACAATATTTCAAGTGAGCTAATGACATCACTCGTCGATTTGTAATAACTTCTTGCTGAATATAATTAATCAAGCGTTCTCTGGCAATTTTATGGCCATCTCGTTTCGTGGCCCAATCATTAGTTGGAGGTGGATTCATTTTCCTTTGGTATTTGGCAAAATAATTGACATTACATATATTATGATACGCCAAAAAAGTATCGTTAACAGAGTTATTTTCTTCTTGAATTTTCCGTAACATTTCTATATCGCCCAGTTCTGTAGAATAATTTTTAATTTTTTCCAGAAAGGGTATTTTGTTTTTAATTTTACGACAGTATATTTGTCGCCCTTTACGTTTTTTATTGACTTTTTGACAAAAAAAGCATTTCTTTGCTAACTCATCATCTCCAAAACTTTGTACTTCCGTTTCACAATCTACATTGTCCTCCTCAACAGTATTCTCCAAATCTTCAATATTACTGGTTTCATCATTAATTAATATCGAACTCTGGTCAATATTTCTGTAAATAATAACGTGCAAAACAATTTTATAATTAAAAAATAAATAAATAATTTCAAGAAGCTTTTTAGAGATTTGTACTTGTACAGAAACAATAATTGAAAAAAAATTGTAATGGCATCATTTCAAAAACAGTAGATTCAGATGAACTTGTTTTGAAAAATGAACAATTACTAACAAATAAAAAAAATTATTTAATTAACTAACCGTGAAGTGCATGGCAATGGGTCCGGTATTACATTTTTAGCAGACGTTAAAGATATCGAAGAATCAATGATTCCAGTAGATTGAGACGCTGATGATGTTGAAACTGGCTCAGTGCTGTGTATGAGAAATTATTAAAAAAAAATTAAAAATTGTTTATTTGAGAAACATGCAAATAAATACAGTGTCTACATAAATATCACATAGAATCATCGATATTGAAAAAATTATCCCATATTAAATTAATATTTAGTCAAATAGTCATACAAAAACATAAATTTAAATGACAAAAAATTTAATAAGAAAATATTTAAAATATAATATACTATCAAAAATTATTGTTTAAAGAATGTAACAATAATACAATGCTACAATAGAATGTTACAATGCTAATGCTCGATTTTACATAATTACGTAAAAATATGAACTTAATAAATTATGTTTCAATTATTTTAAAAATAAAGTAAGTAAATATTCGATCGACTTACCTTTCATAAGACAAATATTTAGATTTCACTCGAAATTCTTTGTAACAAGAGGAATGATAACCTATTACTTCGTCATTCCAATTTTCAGGCAATATAACATCTCGATATTTATATTGATGATGCTTTCGAGCAGATAGAAAAGTTTTGCAAGAAAGCCAAAAGTCTTTATTAAATTTCTTCACTTTTTCTCTTTTCTCTCGAAAAGTAGAGTTTTCACATAACGACTTACACAAAAAACACTCCATAATTATTTTGCAGCACAAAAAACATTTCTTGAAATTATTTATCAAGATAAAATAAAACACGTGGTCGACTGAGAAAATGTTTGCAGGCTTATGGTCGACACTAACGTGGGATACCTAATTCGTAGTAAGCAATGCTCTGCGCATGCGTACCGCCGTACCGCTGTGACTCAGCTGTAGTAGCACAAATTTTTTTTTGTTAATTTTTTGTTGAATTTAAATTGACGATTATTAATTATTTAACTTCTTTAAAATTTTTGAAAATAATCAAATTGACATATTTTATCATTGCTACCTCTGTTAGCTACCATAATTGAGAATTTTCGCATAGGAAATTGTTGGGCGACTCATCGAAACGAAAGCTATTCACGAAGATTCAGCTTGATAGTAATTATTTTTACATCAAGGATCTGTACTACTACTTTTGAGCGTAGGACCAGGATAACGTACCGCGCAATTTGTAGGACAATATGTCTGTTAAATTACATGAATATTAACTAAGTAAAAAAAAAAAATCAGCTGGTTAGTAATCATTTATGATGACCTCGTTATCGATACATGTCGGAAAGAGGGGACTCTTTGATCAAACCATAGATTTTGTAGGACAAATATTTTTTTGAATAATTTAGATAATTGTCTTGAGATTTAGGAAAAAAAAATTCAGTTAGTAATAAATATTTGAGAATCATCAAATCAACATATTTTATCCTTGCTACTTCTGTTAGCTACCACAATCGAGAGTTTCGTACAGGAAATTATTGGGCGTCTCATCAAAATAAAGCTACTCACGGAAAATTAGCTTGATAGTAATCAAGTGCAAAAATGGGCGATGGATCCTGGACTATGGTTTATTTTAAAGAACTTGGCCTTAAAATACTAATTTTTACTATTCACTTTTTGTAATTGCATTAGCATTCAGATTCAATAAAACAAAACAAAAACTGAGATGACTTATGGGCAAAAGTGTAACTTTTAAACTTTTAAGACCGCACCAAAAATAGAGTTTTCGGGAAAAAATCAAAATAGTATTTTTCTTAAGAAACTAGACCAAAAATTAAGCAAATAAGCCAATTCAAGGCACTCTAGGTTTAAAATGAAAATTTAAATAAAAAATGACGCGACCTGTCAAAAATTGACAAGTGACATATGGTTGTATTCAGAATTGATTTCTAAGACAAAATATGTAAAAATATATAGGGTGTCTCATTTAAAAATCGAAAGTTAAGGTCGTTTCCGAAGAAACCGGAAGTGAAAAAAAGTTGTTTGATATGTCAAAAAATTTCAAATTTCGTCTGATGCATGATCTCCAAATTTCATTTGGATAGCTCTAAGTATAAAAAAGTTAAGGGGGGTGAACCACCTTCCTGAAACACCCGGTATAGTATATCTACGAAGAGTGTACTATTAAATGTACGCCACTATTTATTTTTTCACTATTTGTTTTATTTTGTTAGGGTCTCCTGAGGGAGCTGACAGATATTCGGAGACTTCCCGGACACTAGGTGGGAATCTGGCGCCTAGTCCAAACGCTCCCGCTCCACAATGGGCCATCCCGATCGATCAGGTATTCACACTTTTTATTCTTTTTTTATACACTGTTTCGTTTTTGTTTTTTACCACCCAACAATATGATTTAGTAGATTGTGTTATTCTTAAATTGGAAAATTGAAACAAAATTCAATTTTCTGTAAAAATATGCCGCATTTCGATGGATGTATACATAAAGAATCCCAATATTTATCAAAATATAATATGATTTTTTTTTTGTTATATTTATTGGCCAAGACCCTAATGCACAGTTCTCCAAAATAATTTAGATGAACAAAATTGACGAAAGAAACGGACAATGGATCTTTATATTTTGTTGACACAAATAAACTGTTTTATGAGTTCACTTACAGTGAAATCTCAAAGGTTCATATTTGGGAGATAATGGCTTAACATTTCTTTAGGATGTACCAGACTTAGGGAAAGTTCAAGTATTACGTAACCCAAATTGTACCAAAATTCATACACTTCATACCCCGGTTCTTGCGTTACTTAAGATTTCATATTTTGGCTACCCCCCAAATAGGGGGGATGTTAGGGGGTAGCCAAAATATGAAATCTCTACAGCCTTAAATAACGCGAGGGTATGAAGTGTATGAATTTTGGTACAATTTGCGTTACGTAATACTTGAACATTCCCTTAAACCAATCGCTAATCCTCCACAATTAAATATTGATTTTAAAAATATTTTTCACCTAGATTTCAAATCCGTTTGTTAAATTGAGCTATCTGTTTGCATTACTAAGAAAAACACATTCTATAAACCAGGGGTCTGTAAAAATAAACCGTTTAAACTTTGAAACGGCCGTGGGTAAAGTATAGTATTCTACTCGGTATAATAGTTATTAATCATTCGGGTACCTACGCCACTCGCCTACAGGCTCGTGTCACAAAATTTACCCTCATTGATTAATAGAAATTGCTATATACTCGTTGAATAATATAACGAGCTCCTAATTATAGCTACCTGCACCGAGATTGTTTTGGTTTTTTTTTGTTTGGTGTATTTTTTTTTAATTGGTGGGCGTTGGTTTACGTTAATATTGGTTTTGTGCCTGTTTTTTTTTGTAAAAAAATCGATTTGATTTAGAATAATACAATAAAAAACGGTAGCTCGGTGCGGGTAGCTATAATTAGGCGCTCTTATAATATACCAGTACCTACTTTACATTACATTACATGTTTGTTTAACCTCGTACTATTCTACTTAATTAAGCATCTCCTAAGTCCAGGACTTGTGTGGGCTAGTAGTAGAGGGAACCACCGGCTTATACTGACTTTCGAACCAGTTAAGACAGGACTTTCCCAGGGGAAAGTAAAAATATACAATTTAGTGTCTTGTTAAATAAAACCATTAAAATTTTAAATGGAATGAAGAAGTTAGTTATCAAATAATTTAAAGCTAACGTAAAGGTTAATTATTAATAAGCTACTTTCTAATTTAATATTAATTAGACACCTTAAGGCACTTTTGAGAACATCTAATTTTGTAATTTACTTACTTAAATCATACCAAGTCAAACTCCAATTTGAAAAGAATAATCTTAAGTTTAACTTAAACGTAATGGAGTTTATGTAGATAAATATTTAAGTGGAGAAATTACTTCATGAAAATATCACATACATATAAGTCAAAAAATATTTTCGTATTCAATACAAAAGAAATTAAATTTTTCACTTAAATTAAAAACTTTATAATTAAACATTCTTTTTTTGTTTGTTATGTTTGTTATGGATTTTTATCAATAACTTCTTCATTAAATTTTAAAAATAAACTGCTGAGCAATTAAAGTGGTCTACCCAAAAAATTCATGCAATTTCAAATTTAAATATTTCGGAAACTGCTAAATGGATTTGGGTGATTCTTATGTTAAGTTTTTAATACACTATGTAATATTATTTTATTCGCAACTGTATATGTAATACATACATTACATGTATTAATAAAACTTGGTAAGTACATGATTTCTTGTTCCACTGTTTTTCACGCCTGGACTTAATCATTCTAAATAAAAACAAAATTAGAGAAAGTTTAAGCTTTAATACAAAAAAAAGTCAGTCAAATACATTTAGTAGTAAAAATATTTGAGTTTTAAAAATGTAATTTTTTTGGTAGATCGACTTTTTTGCTCCCAATAGTTAAGTTATGTTTTAGCTTAAACTTAAAAAAAAGTGACCTTGAGTTATTGTTGTTATATTAACTCAAATTACCCTTTTTGTTTTTTAGTATCATCAGTATACCAACCCAAGACCAAAAGATCTTCGTTTGGATAATGGTAGTAACTCGCCAACTCAGAAAAACGACATGGAGTTAAACGGTTTAGCCATTAAAGAAAGACTTATGGCAAACCGTCTGCCTGAAAGTTGTGTTTAAAGTTATAGTGTTAATTAATGTTTAAGTGATTATAATTTAAGAACTTGGAATATTTAGTGTTTTTTTATTAAGGACCGTCCAATGCGTCTCAAACAATTTTTTTAAATAAATAAAGTTTTCCATTCTTGAGTTTTATGCTATTTTAACAACATAACACTAAAAGAAATATACGAGTTCAACAGCGGCTCTATTTAAAATTTCACAAAAAAATCAGTCACCACAATTTTGCATAAGACTGGTACCCGCTAAAATTGTAATACGCAGATTACCAGATATATGTAGAGTTGCGGCGCGAATAATAGATTTCTGTAGTACACTGAGTCTGCCTGAAACTAGTGTGATCTGCAGTGCCTTATTGTGAAGCTTTATGTCACTTTAAGGCACTGTGTGATCCAATGATAAAGTCCAAACTTTTTAATATGGCCGCCGCTAAACTCATATATATAACCGCATAAGGGGGTTTTTGGCTCTCAGAATTGCTTAAATTTTTGATATTTTATAGTATTCATAGTCCTTATGAAAATATCCAAAGAGTAATCAAATCGCACGATAGGTTTTCAGTATAAAAAGTATATAACAATAATTTTGTTATATGTAAGTATAACCGCGGTGTATGTATTTTTATGACAAGAAAATCTATCTGAGAAATGAAAAATATGTTATGTTGGTAAAACTTGAAAAACTACTTGTAAAAATGTGTTCTTGTACTTTTAAAAATGTAAATATAACTTTAAAGTGAAATTATACATAAACTTGTAAATATAGGTAAAATTTAATTTAACCACATTTTTCATATTTTTCCATTTTTTATGAATGAAATATTATTTAAAGTTTACGTCAACACTTCATTTTTACTCTTTTTACGATACAAGTTTAACTTTTTTAATGTATGCTTTTTAAAAGCTTGTTAAAAATTCAGTATTTAAAATGACTTTTTTCATACTAAAAACTTTGCGTGTATTGATAAAAATGTTATACATATACTTCACTTACTATTGAAAAGTTTTCTATTATACTTTGTTAACATTTTTATTTATACACTATGCTTACCAAAATATTGGCTTTTTACAAAATTAACTCGATTGATAATGTAAATTTTTACTAAAACTGCCAGCAATAACTTTTTCTTCTTCGATTTTTGATCGGACTTGCTCAGATTTCGTCTCTTCGTCATGACGTCATTTGATAAGAATATTCCCCAATTTTTGTTCAATTTGACCATAGACAAAGAACATAGATGAGCTGTCATCTCAAGGTTATATACAAATTTACGAGTCCTCCATTTTGATCGGAAGTTACGTCAGAAATCAGCCGGGAAATTTAAATTAGTCGGTAAAATGTAAATAAATAAACGACATAACCTTTCTTTTTAATGTTTTCTTATGTTATATTAAAAAAAATCAAACTTACCTAAAAAATATCATACTGCTGTCTGCAGGTAGCAGTCGTTTTATGTTTCAACAACTTTTTATAAAACACGTCATTGCAAAGACTTTACTAGTTCTTTAGAAAAGCACTATAAAATATACAAAAAACACAGAAAGACTTTAATTTAAAAACTCAAAAACGCTATTATATAGTCTATAATAAAATAAAATGTTCACCCTTCTAGCACAAAACACCAAACGCGTAGAAAAAATAACAGAAAAACCTCGAAAACAAACTCAAAACATACATAAATTAGGTTATGTTAACCTGTTGCACGAATATGTTAGAGATGTGTGCGAAGAATTATATTTTTATATTTAAATTACTGGTAAAAATAAATAAATATCTGTGTAGTATAACATATTGATTTAGTTTTTACATATATAACAAACTGTTGCAACAAAACAACGACAAAAAGAAACTTTTACTGACTACTGAAATGGAATGAAAAGACACATCTCTAACAAAGAAAATATACCTATCTAACGCAACACAGTGTTACCAACATAAAATATATATTTTTTTACTTTATGTTGGACAATTGCAATCAAAATGGAGGACGCATTTAGTCGGGACGCAGAAGTATGCGCAGACGGTCAAAAATCAATCTATTTGTTTATTTTGTCTATGAATTTGACCAACAGGGCGCTACTTGATCTCAAAGTTGTCCATGATAATATAAGATCCATGCCAACATGAACTTTTCTTTTAAACTTTTTGATGTAAGTAATATTATATTCTGTTTTTATTTATATAATTTAGGTGAAAACAAATTCTACTGTTTTTTTAACAAATAAGAAAATCAAAAAAGTTTATATTAAAATCAACAAAACCTTTACAAATAAGAAAAACAACTCCTAGGTCCACAGGCTATGGACATGAGTTCAATATGGGAAAATCCAATATTCATTTGGTAAAATTGTGTAAATTGAGTGGTAGATTTCGGAAATTGGTAGAAAAGTTGAGAAATTGAATGTGAGAAATTTGTCAGTAAATTAGGAAGGGATCTGCAGGGGTAAAGCTTTTTTCTCTAGTTGGGAAAATTAGAGTAGAGTTGGGAAAATTGGAGTAGTACAGTTGGGTTATTTTTCAGAGATGAGGACTTTTTTTTTAATCATCAAATTTTTTGGCAGGGGTAAAAAATTTTTTGGGGTGCGGACCTTTTTTTTAGTCATAAAAATTTCTGGCATGGGTAAATAAATTTTGGGGGTAAGTTTTTTTTTCTGGCAGGGGTAAAAAAATTTTTGGAGATGAGGACCTTTGTTTATTTTTTTTTTTGGATGGGTTAAAGATTTTTTGGAAAATTTCGCAAAAGTTGGGAAATATTTACTCTTTTAGCTGAAGGGAAGTCATATACCAGGGTATATCCAAATGTATATTTACATGCGGCATTTTATGGAATCCTATAGTACCCGGAGTCCGCATGTCAGTACTAAAGTTATATATTTGGAAATTTAGGAGGGTGTCTCAAAAATGTATTTTTAAGGGACACCCTAAGGTATACACCCTACTGTTATTTTTTTTTGTATAAACTAATTCGAGCTATTTCTAAAGATTTCCACTCTACATCCATTTGCAAAGATAAAAAATAGAGTAATAGAAAACTACATTTTACAAAAGGTGTTTTTTAATGAAAAAAAAATTAGACTGAAGTAGGTTTTAATTAAGAAAATAAAAAAATATGTTTATATGTATTTGAATGTAAAATCGTCCATATTCTATGTGTTAAAATAATCATGTATAGGATAATTTTTTACGATGCGACGATTTGTATTATTTTACATTATAATATAATATAATAATAGATAATATCTTCTCTTTTATTCCCTATCCGACTATACAAAGATAGTAGCCCACTTCCGTGTTGTCAAGTTAACTTAGATAATAAATAAAACAAAAGATATTATGAATAAATGTATGTTGGTATAACTGGTAAAGTAAAATACTATAAATCGTCGTATCGTAAAAGTTCTTCTTAAAACTTATGGTAATAATAATATAAATATATTTTTAATTATTTGTTCATAATTAAGTGTAAAAAATGAGTGAGTGAAATTCAAAAAAAAAAAAAAGATGGACAATCTTTAGAATACATGTAGTTCAAAAACTAAAGTTGTATATAATCGTATTAACTTATAAACTTAAGCATAGGTAGAATGCGGTAGAATTTTATAAAATGCTTTAATTTTAGTAAATAAAATTGTTGTTAAACATAAAGGTCCGTCACAATCGTGTCCAAATATCAGAAAAAAATACATATCTCTGCTTAGTCAAACCCTATCGGAAAACATATTTCACAAATTTTATATCGATTCTTAAGTTTTGTATATTAATTAAATAAAGTAATTAAAACTGCCCAGGCAAGTGTCAAATTAATTTTCCTTTTCTATACAATATACATGTTAACTTTTTACAGAAAATCTTGTCACAAGAATCAGTTTATTTAACCAAGGACCTTGTCCTTTTACAGTTATGTACAATAAATGTAAATTTTACATTTACGTTTACTGTAAATTTTATCTGTAACACGCGTTGATGACAGAAATCACGTTTTAGCTAAGCAGAGCAAAATATCATGATGTTTAATGTTATATTTTACTTATCAAATATTTTTAACCCCTTCCAGCATACTGTCCCATATATGACATACACGTTTTTTTTAGAGTATCTATAATGCTCTCTAAAACAAACTGTTACTAACATATATGACAAATAAATAAAGAAACCTATTACAGACATATATAAGTAATATATGGTCTGTTTCATCAAGCAAGAGATTAAATTAAAAATCGCACAGTTTTCAAAACAGATTCGAATATTGGATGTGCGAATATACTGCGTAGTTTATTTTATAAAACATAAATATATTCTATACACAAAAATATACTATTCAAATCTCTTATAAAAATATTTACTGTGCGATTTTTAATTTAATCTCTTGCTTGATGAAACAGACCATAGTCACCTGAATTTATTTTAATGGGCTTTTATAAACGTTTATATCCTGACTGCGGTATGTCAAATATAAAGTACCACGTACACACCTTATGGGAAATGTCCTCTGGTTAAGATTTATTGTTTACTCAATATCAATTGGCACCTGGGTGGAATGTGAAAAATTCAAGGTCGTCTATAGTTTACACGCAAAATTTTACCTCTTCTCTTCCCCTTGCCTCAGCACACAGGTGCCAATTAATAATAATAAATTTTTATATTATATAACTTGCGAAAAAAACAAGATATTTAGATGGAACTTGAACTGAATTACTAAGAATAATAAAATTTTAAAATCGGAATCCGAAACGGAATCCGAAAAAGGTAATATTTTTTTTATTTTACATTTTTACTTAATTGCAGGTACGCCCTTGACTTTTCTAAGAGTTTAATATTTTGTGCAATATTGGGAACTTTTATTTTTCGTGTTTTAGCCCAAGTCCTATATTAATATCTTGTTTCGTTGGCGAGTTATATAAAGCGTAAAAAAAATTAAAAATAAGCTTAACTTTTTCACAATACATCAAGTGAGGCATATGCCAATAAAAAGAAGAAAATGCATATTTTTATTAATTAATTTTATAATTATTTTAAAGCAGTTCTGCTATGAAACATATATTTAGGACAAGTACTGACGCTGAAAAATAAAAATCATTTGCTTTTTTCCGCTGTTGCCAAATCACACATGAGCGGCCTTGCCGAGAAGCATTAACATTCAATAAATTGTAATAAATTATTTTAAAGAGAATTCCCAGTTTTGGTTTGTCGTATCTTCATTTTTAAAAGTAGAAGATATCATTTAATCAAAAATATTATCTTAAATAAAAAAATATAAATATAATTACACTACTGTAGTAGTTATTATTATAATAATAGTGTAAAAAACAGGTTAATCGAATAACATTTTTTATCTGAAACATAGTTCTTACATCAGTTAGGTATTTTGTTTACAAAAAAATCATTATTTTCCTAACTTTGGTCAAATTTTGTTTCTTTTTGGAGATACGACAAACCAATACTGAAAAAAAAAAACTTAAATTGTCTCCAATCCGGTTTTTCTTATATAAAACATATAAAACTTTTTATAATAAAATACATATACGTATTTTCATTTTAAAACGAAACAATCTAACTTATATGAAAATGCATATAAAAACATATAGAGATCATATAAGAAATTTCGTATAAAAACATACTATGTAATTTTGTGAAAAAAACGCATAAAAGACATACGAATTTTCATAACAAAACGTATAAACATAAAATTCCTATAGGCATATATTATTATATATATATTATATTTCGTATAGATTGATATACGAATTTTATAGGAATCCTAGTTAATTTTTTTAAGGCTTGCAAGGCTTCTATAGTAGTAGTGGTAGTGACAACGCATTGTCACTACTGTGTGGATTTGCTTGGGGACAAGGAAAATACATTAAAGCTTATTTAGTCAATTTGATTTATGATTTTGATTCTTTTATTTGGCGTATTTTTCTCGGTGTATGAATAACCATTATGTGGACATTTATCATATAGTTATAATTTTCACTATAGCCGAACGCGCTCTCAACTTTACGCTTTAACCTTCGCAACGCAAGTGAGAGGCACAATCGTCTATAGTAATTGCCCCGGCTATACAGGGTTATTCAGAAAGATGTTCGACAAATTTAAGAGGTGTCTACCTTAAAAAATATGAAAAAAAGTTACTATAATTGTTGGTCCGGAAATGAGTCCTAAGGGAGCTAAGTCTATTTAAACTTGTAATAAAAACAAGGTTTTTAATTAATAAATCTTGTACCCTTTAAGCTAGAGCGACGGGCTTTTGCATGTATACTAATATTAATAAGGGCAATAAGTTTATGTTAATTTATTTTTTTGAATTTATCCAGAGGCGTGCCTAGACAGACAAAATATGTGAGGCCTAACACAAACTTTTTTATGTGTATTTTTTTTTATGAATACATAAAAAATGTCATATAGTGTAATACTGTTCAAACCGTTCAAAAAAAAATGCAATTAAGAGGAAGTAACATTTTGTGCCACTAAAATTGTTACTTTTTAAAAGGCTATAACTCCTTTAATATTAAATTTAGGCTTTTGGTGAAGATAACTTCTTAGCTTAGTTTTAAGTGAAGAATCGCCCTGCAGCATTAAAATTTTATTGGTGCTCGGTTTGTTCCCCATTCAATATGTCCATCTTCGAAGGACCGCAGCTTCCTTATGACTCATTTTCGGACCAACCTTTATAGGAACCTTTTTTCATATTTTTTAACGTAGGATCACCTCTTAAATTTCTCGAACTTATTTTTGAATAATCCTGTATTTCCTTTTATCTGTTTTCCCATTAAAATAAATTTGATTAAAGGATTAAGTTGTTTTTAAAATCAATATCATATCGAGAAAAATCTTATTTTACAATTATTTTCTAGTAATAGCTACTGTTTGTAAAAAATTGTTGTTTGTTATATTCGATAAAAAAATCTGTACATATCTTTACAACATATTAAAAATAAAAAAAAAATACATATACAATTGTGACAATTATAAGTGGTTTAATATATTTACTAACAACTAGATAAAAGTAAATTGATTGAGATACACAAATAAAAATAATATCTTAATCCAAGAAAATGATTTATTTGGATTAACTTTATTCCATTAAAGAAATCATCTCGGAAATCATATTCAGTATAGTTTGGCTACGGGAAATATGTTTGGAAAGTGGGAGGCCCGTTGTAGGCAAACACGCCTTGTAACGCTCTTAACGGAGACTTTCTTTCATGCGGAGAACTATACGTGTTGCCTTAAAAGTCATTTTATAATATCGTCGGCTTACAAGTAAAGAGCACTAAGTCAAAAAACAGGGTTTTGAGAAATTGACAAATTTAACTTTCATTTTTGTTTTTAAATTTTTGTAATAAGTTTTTTTTGAAAAAAACTACCACATATCGCAATGACATGTTTGGACATAATAATGTCCTATTTGCAGTTAAATAAATAAAAAAAGTAGTTTAATTCAACTAAATTTGAAAAAAGACATCGACTTAGTGTATTTTACTTAATAGTACAGTCATTTAAGGTGAAAAAAGGGGTAAACCTCGGAATGAAAGATAACAAGCTACAAACCTATATAAATCTTTGTTTTGACATTTTATAAGTTAGCTCAAAAGTCTCATAGAATCTTCTGTCCGCGTCGCACGATATTCAAGGTCAAAGGTCGCAAAATCCGGTTCTTGTAATTATCCTGTTTTCTTTACTTCAAATGACATTTTGACTTATTAGCAAAGTTGTAGAGCACAAAATTCTCTACAAATTGGTAGAAGGCAATATTTTTTACTATTAACCGTTCTCGAGTTAGAGCGCTTATTCGTATATTTGATAACGCTAGGTCAACTGTGGAATTCAATACAGTTTATAAAGTTAATTATTTAAAATATGTTCCATTTAAAAATGGGAAAGTTGATGTTATTTCCGGTTACACCGGACGTGAATAAAATGTACTTTTTAAGTTAAAAGTTACGTTTTATGACAATAAAATGTTCCAGATTTAGAATATCCAATTTTAAAAATAAAGAAAAAAGGGGGTGTACCTTGGTCTTGTTACACCCGGTTTGAAATTAACAATCACTTGACTTGAATAATATTTATTTGGATTAAGATATTATTTTTATGTGTGTATAATTATATTTAATTATAATTATACTTTGTAATTTTATAAACTTCTAGGTTATGTGCTGTATTACCCAGTGTGCAGTATTCCCCTGCTTTTTCCTATTTCCTTTTTATATCTCAAATCAAAAACATTTACTTATTTAAAAGCATGCTTTTTTAACGGATTTAACTGAAATTTTGCAGAAATATATTTTTTATACTAGTACCTAATACAAAAAGAACTTTAAAGAAGAATTTTAGATTTTAATACCTAGGTTAAATTATAATTATAAACTAACTTATAGCTAACTTATAATTATAAAATATAAATTTGTCACAATTGTAATGTTAAAATAGATATTAATAAATATTGTGATATTTTATGTAGGCTAATCTGTATATGTTAGCACAAAAAAATGTAGAATGAAATAATAAATGTAAAAAGTTAAATTGGTTTCCGTTTGTTTTATTATAGGGACTCTTAACAGTCCTAAATCCAACTAAAAATAGGAGTAGGGGTGACCGGGGCTAGTTGTTGCAGGGGTAAGTTGTCGAAGCGCTTATATCTCAAAAAGTAAAATAGTTTTCTCCACCAAACCAAGATTAACCTCTGCGTTACAAAAGTTTCATTGATTGTTTTTAAACTTCAAAGCAACAAGTTAAAAGAGCAGCAAGATAATCCAAAAAATGTCAAAATTAAAGCGTCCAGTAATTTTTTCGTGGTAAATGTATTTTTTTATTGTAAGTGATTTAAAATATTAAGATAAGAAAATACTTGATACATAACGTTAAATTGACCACTGGGACTAGTTGACGCATTTGGTTTGGGGCTAGTTGTCGCATGATCTGGAGATATGTTCATGGTATAACATTTCCTTTTTCTCATTTTTTTTTTAATTAAAAACTGTGTAAAAAAGTAAAACTTTGTAGGATAGCAAATAAAATCGTTTATTAAATTAAATTAAATTGAAAAAAATCAAAAAAAATATTATTTAATTATAAAGTTGACAATTTTGGTACAAGAGTAAGAAGTTAGATAACAATAGGCTTTTGGGAAGGCACATGTCTTATTAGTTATTTATAATTTTTATAAATCCCTTTATATTTCTTCAAAAAAATGTACTTTAAGTGCGGCGACAACATGCCCCGTGACGGGGTACGTTGTCGTATTTGTCAAGATTTCACAAAAAAAATCATAACTCTAATACCCTATAAATTTTTCCATACGTTTTCTTTGAATAATATTACTGAAACATTCAGCTAAAATTATCATTTGGTCAATTAATAAAATAAAAACAAAAATAAAATAAAAACTGACTTTGAATGAAAAGTGCGACAATTAGCCCAGGTCATCCCTACCTATTAAGTAGACACTCTATAGTATACCGTAAAACCTTGCAACTTTGCCCGGTGTGTACAATTTTTTCTATCTGCAAGGTGATAAGATTTAATTTTCTTTAAACTTGGTATGTAGCAGAAAGATTTGATGTTAGCAGTTTGCTTTCTAAAAGTGCCGAGACGCCCTCAGTACTTCGACAGTTCACTACGGTCCCAAATTCAAATCTAGCTGGACAAAAGTCTGAAACTTTTAAAATCATTTCAGGGCATCTAAGACATAATGGGAAAAATAGAGAAAAAAATAATTTTTAACCGATTTTTTTAACAGACCATTATGGGTACTCCTATATATTTTGAGGCGCCAAATTCGAATTTGAGGTCAAAATAACACCTCATCCTATTAGTTTTGGAGATAATCTCAAGAAACCTTATTTTCGAGTATGAAAATAACGTTGTTTGAGGTAATTTTCAAGACCAATTGGATAAGGTGCTACATCGACCTCAAATTCAGATTCAGCGCCTCAAAAAACATAGTAAGACTACAATAATCTCCGAAAAAAATATTGACCTTTATTTTTTATTTTTGTGGCCAAACATGTAGACACACAAAAAAAAGTTCAAGAACTTTTTCGGAGAATATTTTTCTACTCGTTAAAAATTAATTTTAATTATTTTTTCAAATTAGCATTAAAAAATCCTAAAAATGTTATCGTATAAATAGGTACCCCCTAAGTGTGGTTAACTGTTTTCATCTATCTAGTTAAATACTATTAAATATGTATTTTAACGAGTGTACTACAAATTGTTAAGCATTACAATACCATAATAGCTAGCTTGATTACTTAAGAACTTCTTGAAATTTGATATTTGTATAAATTACCTAGGGGAAGTCTCTTACGTGACACAGCCAGGTACCAGCTTAATATCATAAAAAAACAGTATATTTAATTAAGTTTTATAATGATTATAGTAATATAAACCCTATTCTCTATAATATAAATATATATTATACTTATATTAAACATATCTGCATGGAATATATTAAATGTCGTAAACTTTACTCCACAGCGTAAAATTCCAGTAGTGGAAAGAAAAGATTTTTTTTTATTTGCCGGTGACCTTTTAGTTAGTTTTTTTTTTTTGAAATATAGCGCACAGTGTTTTTTTGCCTCTAGTTGTAGTAAAAAATATCCGAAACGCAAAAACGTTTAAAAAGTTTTATATTTTAAACGATTAGAATAGTGAAAATGGACTACACACTTTTTGTGAGACTTCCTTTACCTTTCCCCGCCTTTAGTAACTCTTTATCCAGAACATATGTATTATTAAACACTTCTGCGCATAAACACCAAACACTAATGCTCATAATATATTTGTTTATATTTGCCAAAATACTTTTGCGCATTTGTATCTAATTAAACACTTCTGCCCATAAATATATTTTGTCAAACGCTGCTGCGCATAATATATTTGTATATGTTTGCCAGAACAATTTTACGCATTCATATGTATTATTAAACGCTTCTGCGCATAAATATGTTCTACCAAACCATACTGAGCATGGTATATTTGTATATGTTTGCCACGACACTTTTGCGCATTTGTATGTATTATTAAACACTTCAACGGCCTTTGCAAAAGAAAAATTAATAATAATAATAATAATAATAGAGGCGGCTAACTATGGAAGGAGGAAATTATGCAGGATAATTAATAAAATACTCAGTATATTAGGTAAAATATTAGTCTAGATCCTCCTATTAATATAAAAGTATTAATTAAAAAATAAAAGTTAACATAAATACCCACTTTTCATCGAAAAAAATTAACTTTCTTTACTACAACTTACACGTGGACAACACGGTCCGTCATAATACTTTAAACAATACTACTAACTAAATATCACTAGAATTTGCCCTAAGGCGCCAATACTAATAAAAAAAGCTGATAAAATCCAGGTGGACCAGTTAACCCTGTAACCCAGTTAACCCTGATTTCCCCTAAACCATGACTGCAGTTTTCTTAGGTAACCTGAAGACAGTCAAGTGGTCTTTATATTTTTTTATTGGATAAAATATATTATTATAGTTTGTATTTGGAATTAAATAATAATTAAAAAAATCATATTTAATTTTAACCTGTATTTTTTATAAAAAATATAAATACGAAAAATATAAAAAAATAAATAATATATGTAGGTACTTTTATTTCATACAAAACTACATTAACCCTCTACCACAGACGCCTTATTCATGCAACGTTACTACAGACATGGCGTAACAATTACGCCTCCCTTTAAGCAATTTAATAGTCGGAAAATGTTTTTAAATTTTTGACTTATTTAACGTTTCTTTATAGCTTTAATTATTTAATTATAAATGCAATAGAACATAATATTTAAATTACTTATTTATATAATATAATTTATACTATGATATTATTATTTTTTTTTTAATTTTGACTTGATAGAGAAATGTATTTAAATAACTTGGTAGGAGAAAGAACAAAAAATATTTATAAGACTATTTCACAAACAATATATAGACCAATAAAAACCTTGCATTTTTAGTTTCCGGACCAATTAAATCAAAATTAATGTGATAATTTTAGCACATATGTAATTATCACTTGTTACTATGGAAACAAGGAACTGACAGTTACTGACATCCTAATAAATGTTGTTTTTGCAAAATTTATTTTTAATTTGTGCAGCTTACCTTTAGATGATTTATTTTTATTGATAAGCAATATAAATGCTTATTTTGTTACCAAAACAACCTAGGTAAAAACCTCAATTACCTAATTTCAGATATATTTTATGCATTTTCCATCTTAAAAACTTTAAAACACTTATATTTATAAATTTTAATTTAATTAATTGAATATTGATATTAAAATCAGGCCACTCAAAACCAATTTAAACACTTATTTGTTAACAATATATTCACTTCTTTTAAATGACAGAAATCAAAACATCGAATGGCTGCGCTGCTAAACTTTATTAGAACCGACCGCAAATTGTTTTATTACGGGTGGAAACACCCGATATTTTACTTATTTTAATTGAAAACTAAACTTTTTAAACAAAAACAGCAATGAGCTTTAACTAAATGCTAAAATATATAATAACAACTATTTTTTGTTTATTATTTTATTTATTGGAATAATCTCAAGGCAAAGTTTAGGCTTGGCAACATTCGCGAACAAGTGAATATCTTGGTTTTAAAAAGCGCGAAATTTGTTATTTGAATTTTTAATTATATATAATTGTAAAGTAATATTCTTGTTTAGTTTTTAAATTTCTTATTTAAATAAAAGAAATAAACATGGTAAAACTATATACTTCCTTATTTTGTTTGTGAAATGTCTTTTAAAATACCATTCGTGAATGTTGAATTATACATAATTTTTTTACTGTATATTAAAAAAACACTTTGCTTAAGGACATTGTTTTCGTGCATTTTTTGTCAAAATTCCTCGACCTTTGGTCTGATAAAATTAAGAACTTCATCATAAATCATAAATAAACAACATAAACACAAAATTAAAAAAAAACTCCATGGGTAAACCCTATTTTTTATTATTTCGTACTTGCAGGCATGGCGTACTTTTTACGCCGCCCAATTTTAAATGAACGAGTGAAAAATCACTGTGCAACATACCAACTTCTCCGCTCGTATTTAGGGCTTAAATTGTATGTCCGAAAGGTACTGAGAAAGCTGGCAAACCACAGTTAGTCGGACTGGCGAGAAATCACAAATTGAATACTATCGAGGCGTAAAATCTACGCCTTGTCTGTAGCTAAGGGTTAACATTGTTCAGCATTTTCCATAAGTACAGAGCTAGTTAACCAAAACGCTAGTATAGACACAGAATTCTTCAAGCTGTTTCTCAGATGTGTAGCTCACATGCATCAAAAGGGTAACGGAATTTGTCTGTAAGAAAATAGTTATTTATAAGCAAGATCCGGGAAATATTTATTCATCTGTATTTGAACTATTGTTTCGCTGATTTACTCTAGTGTTTTTTTTCAAGGGTAAAATAAGGAAGAATGGCGACACTGCGAAAGCTTCACTTAGTAAAACAATATACTATTTTTTTCAATACTAGCTTTAGAACAATTATTTATCATGTATTTAATCCGATAAATTAAATCTCTGCGCCCAGACAAATAAACATTTTGTCTCTCCTACTAGGAGTTTATTTCATAAACAACTTGATATGAAGCGTAAAATTTTTCATTTTGTAAAATGTTTTAAAATAATAATTTTATTTTAATATAAATAGTCTATAAGATCTGCTTTTTAAAAGCAAGCATGAATAGCGTCGGATATTTTCCGTTTCGGTTCAGACCCCTTTAAGTAAAATCGTTGACCTTTGGTAGTGGGGAATTTAGATATTCTTGCCCGGACCCCACCCAGAAACATAAGCATGTGTGACCTAAATATGCCTTATTTTAATTTATTGCTTTTTAAAAAATATAAAAGAAGTGAACTCCTTAAATCTTGATCAGTCTTGAATAGTTTTTTGTCTTGTTAATTAAAAAGTGTCCAGTAGTGTCAATAGTGAAAATGTAAGTGCAGTGTACCTATAAAGGAGGATTTGAATAATTTAAAGAATTATTCTTTGATTAAAAATTCTTCTCTTTTGAACTTTGAAAATTTTTGGAACTTGTAATTTCAATGATAAAAATATTAACGCGATTTTGGACACTTAAATATTTTTCTTTCGAGTACTTTAAAATATTTGCGAATTTTATTCGGTTCGATTTTCTATCTACACTGTTAGAAATTTTGTTGATAATGAACTTTGAAAAATATTGTGTAAAAATATTTAAAGACATACGTACAGGTTTTAATATTTACACTGAGAAAAATGTGGACCATAAATTGGGCTTTGAAAATTATGGTGAAAAGTTGGAATTTCAAACATAGAATGTTTTAATTTAGAAGTATTTAATGGAAAACTAATATATAATGACAATTAGAATTTAAGGACTTTGCATAGAAGTAGGACTTAGAAGTAAGAATTGATCTTTCATGTTCTTGAAGAATTTATTCACATTTATTTAATATATTATTCTTAAATTAAGAAGAAATCGTTTTAATCTGTTTCCAAAGCACCATCTCACTAGAACTTATTAAGCTCCCGAATAAAGTTATACGTGGTTAAGTATATTTTCCGCTCGGGTATACTTTAAATGAGATAGAAAATTGGATGGCCAACCTAACTGAGTAAGTTATAATAAAAGTTATAATCTCTGCTAGGCTATAACAAAATTTTACAATTTATAACATTAGTAGAAAAATATTTATTAGTAAAAAAACTACTTTATATCAAACTGATAACTGTCACTTGATTATCCTGGGAATGCAAAGACATGACATTGCTTAATAATTTCTGTTGGACAAAATTTAACAATATTTTGCTATTGGATAAAAAATTAACATACAAATTAATTAATTATAATAGAATATATCACATTATTTATTAAACAAGTACTTACCCATATGTTTTTACACATTTTAAAAATATAAAAAGGCTTCCAGTACTGTCAACTTTTATTGAATAAATGTATTCATTTGTTTTAAAAAATGGTGATTTCAAAGGATTCCTGTTTTTCGAGATTAATTAGGATCCAGCAAACAATTTACTTTATTATTGATAAAAAATATTTAAATAATAAGAATAAATGTGCTAGTAGTGAAAAAAGTAATATAAATATAAAATAAATATAATATAAACCACGGTAGCCTCTCACTCTTATATGTCTTCTCTACCTTGGTATATAATCACAATTATTTTATTTTTTGAAGCCCAAGTTCAAATATTCATATTCATATTATACTTATATATTTTCAAGGTGTATTATTAATAACACTAGCCTGCACCAACAATTATTTAAAAGCTTTCTGCATTTGGTTGAGTGATCTTGTATCAACGCGTAGTGATTATTTCAAACTGGTCTTTAGTTTTCTTCTATCAAGTTTTCAAACTATAGCACTATGGACTAGAGAAAGGTTTTTCGCGGGGAAAATTTTCTTTTTAGTTATATATTCATGAAAACTAATATCTAGGGGTTTTTGAGGTTGCCTAAACCGAGTTCATTATTGAAAATTAAAATTCAACGTGGCAGGATCAATATGGTGAGAAAATATAATAAATTTGAATGAATTTTGATTTATAAAATGACCGAATTTATTATTCAAAATAAAAAAATCAAAATACCTGATGCCCAGTTTTAAATTTGACAATAATAAAAAAAATAATCCGCCATTTTTAATTCGCCATTTGAATTTGGGAAATTTGAGTATTGATCCTGGGACATTAGGATTCGTAAAACATACATTATACTAAATTTTAGCAAAATCTCATATTAAAAAAAAAAATTAACGGCCCTAATGTCACGGATTTTTTTTTCGATATTTTTCCATATGATATTCAAAATCAACAGATCGGATAATATTTTTTTCACTTTTTTTATTCCTGGACCCCTAGGACAATCTTCCCTTAACCTGCTCTCCAAAAGTGTTTAGAGAGATAAGAAAAGAAAATTTGATGCAGGCCTGTGTATGTATTATAATTTTATTCATGGCCGTGATTAATAGGCCTATTAATCACGGGTCTGTAAAAATAAAAAGTTTAAACGGCCGTGGATAAATTATAGTATTCTACTCGAGTATAATCGCTATTAATCATTCGGGTAATTAAGTCACTCGCCTATCGGCTCGATTCTCAAAAGTCACACTCATTGATTAATAGAAATAGTACTACACTCCATGAATAATATTCATTATAAACTTACTGGAACCACTTCCTCTGGTAAACTAAACGTTGATCTGTAAATTTGTTTAGAGGCTTCAAGTAATGGACATTTCCAGGAAACTTTGCATGGGTCTGATGGTGTCAATTTTATATTGTTTAAAACACTTCCAAACTGTCTACTATAAAATTCTGTTTTCAAATTATCAATCGCTGGCACTAAAATATAATATTAAATATTCTATCAATCTATTTTTCAGACATCGTACAGAGTGATATTGGTAGACTTCACAATTTAGGGCTGCTTGCCCTGCACGGTGGTTTGGAAACACCCTTGTAAATATTTTTTTATTCGCTTGTGTTCCAAAGTGACATTTTTCGGTTAGAAATGTGAAGCAGCAGCCCGCCAAAGTACATTTGTGGTCCCTTATGGAAAATTGTCAGATAACTGACATAACCGAATTAAAACTAATTTTACTTATTATTTTTGCCTTTTTTTGTTAAAAATATGCAAGAAACATTATTTCTCGTCCTTGGATCATAATATACTATTTTATTCACAATCATTTAAAAATAATAAAAATAAGCTAATTACATACATAGTAAAAGTTGGAAAATTAATTATTGTTAACTTCAACTACCTAAAAGTTTGACACACCTCATTGGCTGCGTTCAATGAAAAAAGCAAAACTAATCAAAAGTAATCAAATGATAAGTTTTGGTAGCAAACTGCTGAACGGCTAATATCTGTCACTTGTCACAACCACCATTTGAGGTTAGAAATACCCACAAAAAGTACATTCCCCCGCTTTTATAAAATCAATCAAAACTAATTATCTCAAAATAGTTATAAGGAATGATTCAGCGACATTGGTCAATCGAAACTGATCGTAGCGTTCAGTAATGATTTGACAGCTTTCGATGAGTTTTGCTGT
Organism: Brachypterus glaber; assembly: GCA_958510825.1. NCBI lineage: Eukaryota > Metazoa > Arthropoda > Insecta > Coleoptera > Kateretidae > Brachypterus > Brachypterus glaber. The sequence goes on along the minus strand of OY294049.1, from coordinate 4,869,261 downwards.
TTCCATTGAACGCAGCTATTTTCCTCCCTTGGTCGGAAACTTTCTTGTGACTAACTTCACATAGATTTGTCAAATGTTAAAAACTTAAATGTATTAAAAGTTTATTGGCACAACAGTTACTTATTTATAAAATAACATCAGATATACATTTAAATTACAATATTTTGGTAGTTATAAAATATATAGTGACAATATATTCCAAATTTTATTATTTATCATAATTTTTATAAAGTAAAATGACTTTTTAAAAAGTATCATTGAACAAGAACAATTAGCAACTATTAAAACTTGAAAATATTATGTAAAATAAATCATTAAAACTATTATTACAGCCAATTTTGCTCTAATTTCTGAAATATCAGTGAAAAAGTGCTGCCTCTGCTGGTAATTTAATAAAGTTATTACATATCTTATTATTTTATAAACTTTTTTAGACAAATATTTATTATTTACGTTGGATGACTATTTAAATTCAATAGTTTTAATATGTTTAATATATTTATAAATGTTTTAACATTATTAATAATAAATAATAGTTATTTATTGTTTTATTTTCATGGAGATCGCATTTAAAAAACAAAAATTTGTACTTCATATTTATAAATTTAAAGATGGCGGTTTTATTTTGTAGAAACTAAATTAACAATTGTGAAATAAATAGGTATAATTGTGAATAAAATAGCATACAAACCTTGGTGGAAATTTTTAATTTTTTCTTCGGGAATTAGCAGACCGCGGGGCTACGCCCCTTGGTCTTGCTACCATTTTCCACCTCAGTATGTAATAATATTACATGGTGATAAAGTATGAAACAGTAAAATACCTATAAAAATAGGTCCTAGAACGACAATAAACCATTACAATTACAATTACAATTACAATTACAATATATTACATTGTAATATACTGTTTCATACTTTACCACTATGTGAATAACAAAATTTACTTTAGGACCCCAATAATAAACTAAGGTGCATTTAAACCAGCAAAAATACTGAAAAAGCTATTTTTTTCTTACAGTCATAGTTTACGTGTAGTGTAAAATTTTGTTTCTTGTTGATTATACAATTATCGTCATCACATTCTTCTATTGTTATGTTTGAAATGATTTTACTGTCTCCTACAAAAAGAATAAGTTGATTGGGTTGGGCTATAAAGAGTTATTCAGAAATAAGTTCGAGAAATTTAAGAGATGATTCTACGTTAAAAAATATGAAAAAAAGTTCCTATAATTCCTATAATTCCGGAAATGAGCCCTAAGGGAGCTGTGGCCCTTCCATATTAAATGAGGAACAAAAATAGCACCAAAAAAATTTTAATGCTGCAGAGTTTTCACTTAATTAATAATTTTAAGGTAATAAAAATATACAAAGTTCAAGAAAAATTAAATTAAAAATTTTGTAGTTTAAGAAAAAGTCCAAATATGTTTATCTGTAAAAACATATCTCGGAAGATATATGGATATGAATTTTGGAGATCGTAGAAGTTTTATTTAATAATTAAGAAGTCAATTTAAAATTTGAAGTAACAAGATTGAAGAAAACTCGGAAGAAAATAATTTTAATATGTCTGTTTTCATCAAAATTATTGGGGAGCCCCTAGCATAAGCAACAGCTAATTTGGGGCTCTCCATGACTCTGTACTAAATCAAATCTAATATAAATAAATATAAATAAATAAATAAAATAAATAAGGTCCACCCTAATGTGATGTTGATGTAATACTGTGATACGATCTATAAGATTTTAGCCATTGTTACATAAAAAAATATCCAAAAAGGTCGTAGAAACAATAAGAATTTTTTTGTTTACAGAAGATTAATAATTTCATACTTTTTTAGAATGAGCAGATATAGAGCATAGAAGTTGTATAATAGAAATTTTGGAGATTAAAGATTTTATTAAATATAAAACTTTTATACTGCCTTTGTAAAAAAAATATTTTCCAATAAAAATATTTCTTACCCCAGCATTCCATATATGGCAAAGCTACATAACACTTAATTACCATAAACAGTAAAATAAAAACGGTTTTCTTTTCCATCACTGAATTTTTTCTTCCAATTATAAATTCTAATGCACATAAACCAGTACTGATACGTTTGCAAAAAATACTCTATATTTCTATATCTTTTTAGCCTCTCAAGAAGCTTATCATAAATCAGATATATATTTATTAAATAAATAATAAATTTAAATTTATATTATTTATTGGATAATTACATCAAATTAATCCTTTTAATCTTATTAATCCTTTATTAATATCATTTATAGTCTGATCATAAGTAAAAACACAAAATACTTAAGCACTTGGGTGTAAAGTCTAGTATTTTTGTGCCCCGAGCCACTGTGCGCAAATGTTTTTTTACTTTTAAGTTAATTTAAAAAAAAAAAGACAAACATAAGAATCTAAATATATAAAGAATTAACTATTATTGAAATTTGGAATTAGAATAACTAGAAACAAAATAAAAGTAATGGTGACAAAGAAAAAACTAAAAAATTAAGATATAGAAATAGAAGAAACACTTATAGAACAATTACAAACATTTTTATACTTAAGAGATACAATTGATACAATTTAAGACATACATTTTGGTCTTTGTATTGAATATTGGATAGGTATTGAATTTTTCTATAATCTTTTTTTTATAAGTGTTACAATTTTTCCTGTCCTGTTTCTTATTTACACATCACGGAAAAGAAATTATAGCTAAGGCATATACCAAGAAAATTATAATCGCTTATTATATAAATATAAGACTTCCTGTTACAATTAAGGCATTTAGTGTAAAAAATGAAATACTTTTATTGTTATATATATATATATATATATATATATATATATATATATATATATATATATATATATATACATATATATATATATATATAATAAATAGTATGATATTTATAGCTTGAATAGATTTAATTATTGTCCGTACTAATAATTTTTATAATATTATAAAATTTCTGTAAATTTATAATAGTGCCTGTAATAAATATAATCTTATCTGTAATAAATATAATAGTTTCCAATTTATTTTTAACATTATTATTTATTGTTATGGAAAATTCCAAAAAAAATTCTAAAAATAAAGAGTTTTAAAAAGTGTTTCTTATTACCCCGATAAAATACAATACCTGGGAATAATAAGAGAATCCAAAGCTGCAAATTCCAGAAACACTTTTAATAAATTATTACAGCTACATTTACAACCTTCAAATGTCAGTAAAATATGTGTTGCAAAGCCTGATTAAACTTTTAACAAAATTTTGGTTCATAGTCAAAGATAAAATGTTTCCACTTTTAATATTAAACTTAAAAAAAAAATTAAAAATGCTTAAGTAGAAACCTGCAATTTTAAGGAATAATAGCTTATAAATATTATATTTTCACAAGAAATTTTTAATGCTTTTTTCTTCGCCGTTTCTTGTTACCCCTGTTTCTTATTACCCCCTTTTGCCCCTAGTTTAAATTATGAAACACATATACCTGTTCTAAATTTTAATTTGATATCTTACTACGTTTAAAAATAAGAGGCACTGTACATTTTAAAAGAATAACCCTGTATAGTTTAAAACAATGCAAGCGCCTTCGCCAAAATTGTAAAAAAAAATCTTATCTCGTTCGTATAACATAAATAGGGGAACCCGGGGCGGAACGAGATGGTAAACGTTTATGGCATACTATTCTACTTAATTAAGCATCCCCTAAGTCTAGGACTTGTGTGGGCTAGTAGTAGAGGGAACCACCGGCGTTAATTGACTTTCGAATTTATAGTGAGTGTCCGCTTCACTTACGCCTTCGCCAAATTTCAATTATTAATTAACTGATAAAGGCAAATCGGCGCAGGTGAGAATCGAACTCACGCTATTTTGGGTAGTAAACACCTCAAGTACGACGTCCACTACACCAATCCACTACACCAATCCTCCCATCTATTTGAAGAAAATCTTCAAAAAGTTGTTAAATTATCGTTTATTCCTTGGAACATTATGATTGCACAAATTTTACCAAAAATTATAAAATGTTCAACTATTACGTAACGCAAAATGTACCAAAATTCATTCACTTCATACATCGGTTCTCGTGTTATTCAAGGCTGTAGAGATTTCATATTTTGACCACCCCCCCTAACACACTCCCTATTAGGGGGGGCAGAATTACCCATTCAAAAAAAAAATATATACAAAAATCACAAACAAAGACTTTTTTATTCAAAGTTTGTGAATTCTTTGTGCCCATAGGACACAGTTTAAGCAACATATCCATAGCTTACTATCTTTAGCAAGCTCATCACAAACATAGTTCGTGATTCATTGCCGTGTCCTTTTTATCATCATTTTCATCCGAGTTTTTCTTAAATTTTTCAGACGTCCATTGTGCTTTTTTACTCATTCTTTTATAAATTCGGGGTATCTCCATTATCAAAACTTAAATATTACCCCAAAACAAATGGCCGTTATAACCCCAAAATTCACGTTTACAAATATTTACCAAAAACACAAAATTAACTGAATTTAATTATCAATCTATTACATAGTCCTAAACTACACTAGAGACTAATACTACATATACCACAAATGTAACTTATTAGGCTCAATTAATTTATATAGGAAACGTTCAAGTATTACGTAACGCAAATTTTGATAATTTTGGACCTTTTTTATCCCATTTTAGGTATATTAGAAACTACTCACGTGTACATAGAGCATCTAGTATTTAAATTGATAACTGAGATGGCCGCCATTACCCTAGGGGTCGCCATTTTCCCCCTTTCCCCTAAGTAGGTACCTACTTTTATTACACGTAAAAATTCATCTTTTTTGCGAACCCAAAAAATAAAAAAAACTACGCCGGCGCGTTCTTTGGTATCTATTATAATTACCAAAGCTTAAATATGATAATATTAAAAAAAATGTAATTGATTTATGAGCCAATTTATTTATTTATATTTAGAAAAATAGTATAATAAATACAATGAATATAACATATTATATGTTAAATAACACAGGCACACAAAAAAATAGGCTGTTTTCCCAGAACAAGACACACTTTTTTATATGTTTTTGGGGTCGCTGAATCCGAATCTGGGTTTAGTTTAACTCGGTTAGGTCGCATTCCATTGCTAACCTCAGATTCGGATTCAGTGCCCAAAAACGTAAAAAAATGTTTGTCTCGTCTGGGGAAAAAGAATTTTTTTGTGTAAATTTTGGTGATACAAAACAAATTTTATTTATTTATTTTTTTTTATTTCATTTTCTTTAATCAATACTATTTATTCAATAGTATATTTATTTTAATATAAGTATAGTAAGTTTATAATTTAATAGTAAAATAAATTAAATATATATGTATACATGTTTGTTATAACAAAATTAAAAGAATTATTATAATTTATAATTAAATATACCTTAATAATATTATAAAGGTAAAATTCATAATGTAAAAAATAATTTTAACCCTCTACGGCATAATGTTTCCTGAGGGAAACACAAAATTTAAATTTTCTCAAACAGTGAACCATACAACTTTTTAATTAATAAATTTTAACATGTAGTTTAAAAACTCTTGTTAATAGTTGGTAATTTTGGTACTAGCAAATATTCGGTTGCGAGTGGTAGTTTTTTTAACTAAATAATTTATGATTTGACTTGAAAAGTTTTCTCATGTTTATAAAATTGTTTTATCCAATACATACAGATAATAAGACAATTACCAGCTTTATTTTAATTAGATAAACTCAATAATAACCCCCGCGTGGCTTTTACTTTATTGAGTAGATAATTATTTATATTACCCACTCAACTGTCACTTATCAAATTATTATCTTGTAAATGTCATTAAAATTTTTAATAAAAATATGAATTCCCAAGCTATTTATTGGATAAAACCTTGTATGGCACTCATGGGTAAACCGATATTGCCCTCTCGAAAATTAAGCTGCTTGGCTGACGCCTCGCAGGTTAATTTTCTCATGGGCAATATCTTACTTTACCCACTAGTACCATAAATAACTATTATCCAATAGGTACTAGATATCATAACATACTATTTATAGCTCTGAAATATTTTCTATTAATTGTTTCATCAAGGAAACATTATACATACAAATTTTATGTTTTTATGGACTCCTTAGAAAATGTATTGACCACAATTTTTACAAGATCATTTTGTTCACATTGTATGCCAAAAATTATGGTAGAGTAATGCGTGAAAAGGGCCGTAGCGAAGAAGATTTAGTGTTGGGGGAGAAGTTAGAAAATCACTACTGCTAAAATTACAACTTTTACATTTTTAATCCATTAAATTTACAACATTTTCGAACTTTAAGAACCAGTGCTGCTAAAAATACAAATTTTTTAGTATGCGAACTTAGTTTTTATTCGAGACTGAAGTTTTTTTGCTTAGACGGAGTCTAGGCAAAAAATCAGTCGAGAACACTTAAGACAGTTTGCATACGTAGTGCATATACTATTTTTTCTACTACCTAAAGCTAGTAACTCCAAATATCAGTTAAAAATAAAGTTTAAAAATAATTTTGACATAGCTGTCAGTTTTACAAATAAGTTGAAAAAAGTTAGTAGTTGTCTTAAAATTTTTTTATTATTGACCGTCGTCAATAAACAATGCTTAACAACGGTCAATAATAAATGAGTTCACTGATTTTATTGGTTGCCAAGGTACACAAGCCTTGACAACGGTAGATAATATGTAAGCTAGCACTTAATTAGGTAGTAGAAAAAAAAAATGTTTTCAACTTCTACTAAAATTACAACTTTTATACTTTTAACCCATGATATTTATAACTTTTTCAAATTTTAATATAGATGCATCTCCCCCTAGCTACGGCCCTGAGTACGTTTTGCTTAAATTTTAACAACAACTGTTTCAAAAAAATTTAGGATGATTAGTTGCATGCATAATGTTTCCTTTCCATTTAATTTTTTGTTAAAAAAACTAAACAAAAAAATAAATATTTTTTTTAATTTGTTGATTATTAGTTTTTTACATATATTTTCAAAAAGAGTAAAACAAAAATTATTTCATGCGGTAGAGGGTTAAACTAATTTATTGATTTTCTTTATGAGATTAAATATTATCTTTATTTTTCCACCATTAATTGATTTATTTCTGCATAATTATAATTATAATTATAATTAGTAATTATATATATATATTTTTTCATTAAACATATATTTTGGAGTTAGATGCCAAACATAATAAACCAAGCCAAAAATACGAACAATAATATTCCTCCATAGAAAATTACCTAAAATAAAAAAGTATATATTTACGAGAAAATTTTATTTAATTTCTAGATCTTTAGGATTATGATAAGCATAGTGAAGCAGAAAACTAAACCGTGAAATTTTGTAAGTAAATTATTCTATAACATCACTAGAATCTTATCTTAATGTACATATATCTTAATTAATCTAATTAAAAGCGATTTTTGGATATTTGTTTATAACAAGTTTTTTTGTAGTTTTTAATGTAGAATCCCTCTGCAGTATTGAAGGTTTTATTGATGCATTTTTTAGTTTCTCTTTTTGATGCTCAGAGCGTGAAATTGCCTTTAATTGCAATTTTCTGCAAAACGGTTGGCCCTACAGTGTTACATAAAGAATACCTTTTTTATGTATTGATAAAATTTAAAAAAGGTTACGGATAAAAACGTTTGGGGCAAAAAAGTAACATTGGCCCCCTATTTCGAACGTACCTGGTTAAAATTATCAAATAAAAATAAACAATGCTTAGCAACGGTCAATAATAAATGAGTTCACTGATTTTATTGGTTGCCAAGGTACACAAGCCTTGACAACGGTAGATAATATGTAAGCTAGCACTTAATTAGGTAGTAGAAAAAAAAATGTTTTCAACTTCTACTAAAATTACAACTTTTATACTTTTAACCCATGATATTTATAACTTTTTCAAATTTTAATATAGATGCATCTCCCCCTAGCCACGGCCCTGAGTACGTTTTGCTTAAATTTCAACAACAACTGTTTCAAAAAAATTTACGATGATTAGTTGCATGCATAATGTTTCCTTTTCATTTAATTTTTTGTTAAAAAAACTAAACAAAAAAATAAATATTTTTTTTAATTTGTTGATTATTAGTTTTTTACATATATTTTCAAAAAGAGTAAAACAAAAATTAATTCATGCGGTAGAGGGTTAAACTAATTTATTGATTTTCTTTATGAGATTAAATATTATCTTTATTTTTCCACCATTAATTGATTTATTTCTGCATAATTATAATTATAATTATAATTAGTAATTATATATATATTTTTTCATTAAACATATATTTTGGAGTTAGATGCCAAACATAATAAACCAAGCCAAAAATACGAACAATAATATTCCTCCATAGAAAATTACCTAAAATAAAAAAGTATATATTTACGAGAAAATTTTATTTAATTTCTAGATCTTTAGGATTATGATAAGCATAGTGAAGCAGAAAACTAAACCGTGAAATTTTGTAAGTAAATTATTCTATAACATCACTAGAATCTTATCTTAATGTACATATATCTTAATGTACATATATAAACGTATATGTAATATTGTAATTTTGCATATATATATATATATATATTACAGTTTATTATTTTTTTTTTTACCTAACTTAAGATTGTGCAATATTACATTTTTTTTAATTCTTACTTTTTTAAATAACTTCTTTTAAAATATTGTTTTATATAAAATCACTATACAGTGTTATTCAGAAATGATTTCAAGGAATTTAAGAGTTGATTCTTCTTTAAAAAATATGAAAAAAAGTTCCTATAAAGGTTGTTCCGGAAATCAACCCTAAGGGAGCTACGACCCTCCTAAGGGTACATCTGAAAAGTAGTTTTTATTAAATATTTCTGGAACTCTAACAAAAATGTGATCACAGTAATGAATTTTTGCACATGCCTTCGCATTGATAAAGGCTAGTATTTCAAGTAATTTTTATTTAGTAATTTTAAACAGGGACTTGCAAAAAGGGGAGGGGCGATGTCACTTCTTTGTCCCGATCTTTTCGACATTCCGACATTTTCTCAATAAAATATTAGGTTTTAATTAAAAATACATAAAAAAGGTACTCTTTATGTAATACCAGGGAGCCAACCGTTTTCGAGAAAATTGCAATTAAAGAGGCAATTTCACGTTCTAAGTGCTTATGCTGATGTTCATCAAAAATAGGAAATAAGAAATACACCAATAAAAATTTCAATACTGCAGGGTGATTTAACATTAAAAATCGTAAAAAAATGCTCGTATACATCTAGGTTCGAAAATCAGTTTTAGAAGTACTACGGCCTTTTACAGAGTAACACTTTAAAAGCGATTTTTGGATATTTGTTTATAACAAGTTTTTTTGTAGTTTTTAATGTAGAATCCCTCTGCAGTATTGAAGGTTTTATTGATGCATTTTTTAGTTTCTCTTTTTGATGCTCAGAGCGTGAAATTGCCTTTAATTGCAATTTTCTGCAAAACGGTTGGCCCTACAGTGTTACATAAAGAATACCTTTTTTATGTATTGATAAAATTTAAAAAAGGTTACGGATAAAAACGTTTGGGGCAAAAAAGTAACATTGGCCCCCTATTTCGAACGTACCTGGTTAAAATTATCAAATAAAAATTACATGAAATGATAGACTTTATCAATTTTAAAGCATGTGCAAAAATTTGTTACCGTGGTTTATAGGGCTCCAGAAATATTAAATAAAAACTACTTTTTACATGTACCCTTAGTAGGGTCGTAGCTCCCTTAGCCTGCATTTTATATAAGCAAATAAAGTGATATAATTAAGTGATAAAATAAATATGTTTATAATAAATAAGTGATTATAAATTGTGATGGATATTTAACAGCATAATACCTTAGAAGTCTCTATATTATAGAGACCTCTATATTATAGAGACTTCTAAGGTATTTTCCAACCATGCTTTAAAGTACTGTTGTAAAATTTTTACCACTTTTCTTCGTTACATTTGGGCAAAGCCTCAGAACATACATTTTATCATATTTTTGTGAATACTTATGAAAAAATTGCAAAAGTTTATATTCTATCTGAATGATATGACAAAGATTTGTCCAAACCTATTTTTTCAACACATATTTATGCAATACTTCAAATTTACGCAAAATGCCGTTTTCCACCAGAAGATCTACTTACAAACTAAACCTGTATAGAAAGTTTTTTAGTTACTAATAATGAAATGAAATAGGGTATATATGTTGGGATGTTTTGTATAAGAAATCAATCGGTTGGGCTTAAATAAAATTGTCATGCAGAAAATTGAAGGAAACGATAAAAGACCCTGGGGAACTCTTGAAACTTTCCTCTAACTTCCTGGTTTCGGAAACAATAACTTACTGGGAGAGACAAAAACACTAAAACTGTCTTAAAGTATAAGTCTTATGGTCTGTTTCATCAAGCAAGAGAGTAAATTAAAAATCGCACAGTAAATATTTTTACAACAGGTTTGAATAGTATATTTTTATGTATATAGTTTGACCCACAGATCTGTGGCTACGGGTAATATGTTTGGAATGTGTGTGCAAGTGGGAGGCCCGTTGTAGGCACGCACGCCTCTTGGCGGAAAGAAGAGAGTGCGAATGATTTCTCCCCCTTTAATCGGAAACTTTCTTTCATGAGGAGAACTATAGAATATAGTTATGTTTTATAAAATAAACTACGCAGTATATTCGCACGTCCAATATTCGAATCTGTTTTGAAAATATTCACTGTGCGATTTATAATTTACTATCTTGCTTGAAAAAGCAGACCATAGATTTAGATTAAAAGATATTTTTATATATTTTTAAATATTTAAATGACATTTTTAAATAGTTTTAAGGCATATTAAACGACTTTTGATAAATGAATAAATTAGTTTAAAAAAATGGTTAAGTCGGTATTAAAAAAAGAAAATGAATTTAGAAGACTATAAAAAAGAAACAAATATATTTTAAATCCGCTTTTTTTTTCATAGATCCCCATTAGTGAAGAACTAATCCACGGCAAAAAAAAAATATAATTAGACCAATTTTTTTCACTACAATTATAGGCAATAAAAAAACTCATCCAGAACCGAAAAAAGTTCCAAAATCAGCGCATCAAATATAGCCAGATGAAGCTAAAAGGTCTCCGAGAAATAAAAAAAAATCTTTTTTTGTAGAGCAGTGTTATTTTTCGATAACCTCAAAAAAAAGTTACTTTTATATACTCGAAAATAAAGATTTTTGAGGTTATCTCCAAGACTAATCGGATGAGGTGCTATTATCTCCAATTCCAATTTTCTGAAAAAAGTCTTGACTTTTTTTTTGTGTAGCTACATGTGTGGCTCACATAAAAAAAAAGGTCAAGAACTTTTTTGAAGACCATTGTATTCCTATGTATTCTGTGGTGCTGAACCTAAATTTGAGGTCAAAATGACACCTCATCTGGTAAATTTTGTACATTACCTCAAAAAACTTTTTATACTTGAAAAATTTTTTTTGAGGTTATCTGCAAAACTAATGGGATTAGGTGTTATTTTGACCTCAAATTCGAATTCCGCGCCTCAAAATACATGGCAATAGCATTCTTGACCTTTTTTTTGTGTGGCTGCGTTGCCTACCATTTAAACTCACCTTATCCTGCCACTTTCTGTTTGCAATGCATTGTGAATACTCCATGTGACTAAAACTCACAGAATTATAGAGAGGGACCCATGTTTTAGGAAATAACTTGTACAACATTCCGTCAAAATGTTTTCTTAAAGTATACGAATATTTGGTAACCAGATCTCTCATTTCTTCATAATTATAAATAGCCAAGTCGCAAATCGCATGGGCATCGGGTTTTCTGATTTCGCTGAAATGGGCAATAGATAATGGTATGTTATCTTTGAATTGGTCTAAGACTTCGTTAAAAATGGTACAATCTTCGAAACCTGCGTTCATCCCTTGGCCGTAAAATGGTACCATTGCATGGGCTGCATCACCTAAAATATAAGATGTTATACTCGTGTGCATCTGAGAATGCGACTGTGACGTCACAGCGAATAAATTAAAAGCACTCTGTAGTGTAACTGAAACTTATTTATTAAGACCTAATACATAATAATTATATAGAAAATGTATATAAACAAAAATTATTTATTACATCTTAAGAAACAAGTTTTTAATTACCCTACAGAGTGGTATTTAATTTATGCCCTGTGACGTCAGAGTCGCATTCTCAGATTGACACGAGTATAATATACATATTATGTAAAAGTTGATTAAAAAACGAATAGTTACTGGATCTAAAAATAACTACAGTCGAAACTACATAACTCGAAACTCTCTCTAAAGAGAAGTGAAAATACATTTTTAAAATAGAAAATGTGCTGGTTTTGAATTATGGAGATTTTCGAGTTAAAGAAATTCGAGTTAGAGAGGTAAAAATACATTGTTACAGTAGAAAATGTGCGGGGAACATAAGTAAACTTCGACTTATGGACCATTTCGAGTTGTGAAGGTTCGAGTTATGGAGCTTTGACTGTACATTTCATTTATTTTTCTAAAATGTTTACTTTTAAGCAAACGGAGGAAAGAAAGTTATAGAAAAAATTATTTTTTTCTAGATTTTAATGTATATACCATTTAACATTCATAAAAACCAGGCCTAAACTTAAAACATGTCATTACTAGTATATAGTATTGATATTAATTATAATTATTTTACGCCCTTTAAAATTAAAAAGAATTAAAATTAAAATTTTATAAAAATACAAAAAACTCTAGCACCGCCCCCCGTGGATCAGCCCCTGATTAATACTTACCTATTATTAAACTTTTATCTCCGACATGATAAGGACTGCATTTGATCATAACTAGTGGTGAAGGTTTAGCTCTAAAAAAGTCTTTTATCAATCTCTCCTCTCCAATAATCTCCAAAGCATCTGGAAATGTATTTTTAAAAAATTCAGAAACATCTTGGGGATTTTTAATTGATTCGAAAATTTTAAAAGGCATAAAAAGGGTAACTGTCCAGGTTCTATCCTGATTTGGCAGAGCTATCATCATAAATTCTCCTCTAGGCCAAATATGAAGATGGTTTCCTTCCATAAGATGGGATTGTTCCTTTGGGACGCATAATTCTAAGTAACCGTGTTCGATATAAGTTTGACTAAATTGAAATAAGGGTGTAATTTGCATTTGTTTTCGAACGCTGCTAAATGCACCATCAGCACCAATAATCAGGTCCGCTTGTACAGTAACTCTTTCATTTTTAACAACACTGAAAAAAATATATATATTACTTTTTCTGCTCCCTTCACCGACCTTTTTTTAAATAAAAATTATATCGCTAAGTAAAAAATCACAATCTTGCATGCGGGATCCCCCGGGATTGAAGTCAATCCCGCAAAAGTCCCGTGAAATTCAAACTCGTGCGGGATTGCAATCCCTAACACCAGCACATAAATCAAAATATCGGAAAAGAAAATTTCACAGTGGATACTATTTTACATTTTTCCAAATACTTAAACTCAAGTTAAAATGATTTAAAACGCAAAATAAAGTATTGCCGCCAGAATATTTCCCCTTTAGGCCTTTTTAGGTTCATTAAAACAAAAAATCAAATCTCAGAAATACGAAGAAATTAATTTTAAATATTTTTTTTTTACAGCCATATGGCTGTAATTTTGTTGCGAAAGCTTAGTTAGAGATACTTTATAGCTACTTGGGAAGCACACTGTAAAAAAAAAATATTTAAAATTAATTTCTTCGTATTTCTGAGATTTGATTTTTTGTTTTAATGAACCTAAAAAGGCCTAAAGGGGAAATATTCTGGCGGCAATACTTTATTTTGCGTTTTAAATCATTTTAACTTGAGTTTAAGTATTTGGAGCATTTGCAGCCATATGGCTGTAATTTTGTTGCGAAAGAGCGGCAAAAGATACTTTATGTGTTACTTGGGTTGGCATATGCTTATTTGAGGCTCTCCACTACCTTGTATTAGTAAAAATAAATAAATTATAAGCAATTTAAAGATTTTTTTTACTTACTCTAAAAATATTGCAGTACCATCAACAAAATTAGTAGATACATGTTTATGCTGAAATTGTAGTGTTACGTTACCATACCTTTCAGTGGCTAAAATATATCAAATTTCAAGTATCGATTTTAGTAAATATTTATTTATTTTGAAACTCATACTCACCGTTCAATAATACCTGGTTTAAATGGTTTCTTCCAATAGAGTATATACACTAAAAAAGGTAAATATGTTTTGTTAACAATAGATTATAAGTCATAATTATAGGTTACAATTTATAACCTATAATTATACAGAATAGTATATTTTATAACTAGTATAATAGTATATTAAAGTACTAGTTTCATAACATACTTTTTTAGCGCACGATTACAAATTTAGAAAACGAGCCGCTTGCGGCGAGTTTTCTAAAGTACTAGTGCTCTTTCAAACCAAAATTTAAATTGCAATAAATTATTCAATATTTTGTAATAAAATATATTCTTTTCTAATTTGGTTACAGTTTTCTTTACTTTTATAGACAGTCGTTCCGTATCTAGAGCTAGAATGGATTTGTTCTGTGTTTAAAAAGTATGTGTGTATTTGCCTACATTCTAAACTTAAAAAAAGAAACATTTCGGCGTAAGGGAATAATTAAGTTAATATAACTTTAAAAAAATCTCTGGTTAGGTTAGTTGGTTAAAGCGTTTGGGCATATATTGAAAGGGTTCTAATCTCAGTTTAGTGACAAACTTTTTTCTGAAATGTAAGTTTCGCCGAGATTTTTTTTATTGTAGTTGGGAAATGATATTAAAGGTTGGTTTACCAATAACACAAGTCTACAAAAAAAAATCTCTGTCCTAAGGTTCTAACCCATCATTTCCTATGTTTTTTGATGCACTAAAACCGATTTCGCCATAAAAGGAAGATTCATGGCGCAGTTTTTTTACAAATTGTATATAAAGTTTATAAATGTCAATATTTATACAGTTTATATAGGATTTGTGAAAAAACTGCTTGATAATTTTTTTTTAACAATGTGCGTCTTCACTCGGATATAATCACTTTTTTTGCATATTCTACTTATTTACATTAAAACTAACAATTTAAGGCCAAAAATTTAAAAATCTATAGGGCCTAAGTATACAATGTAGGGGTAACTATCTCATCTTTAAACCCCTAACCCCCAGCTACGTAGCTGGGGGTTAGGGGGTGAAAGTTGCAAACCCCAAAATTATATACTTGAAAAGCCAAATGAACCTCTTTTTATAATTTTTATATTGTGCTTACTTTGCAAGTTATTTCGGGTGGATTGTTTTCAAATGATTACCCTGTATAAGAAAAATCTATACCTACGTAGTACTTACCTGACTCGATGTGGGATCATATGGCACAGATGTTTTTTCGCCAGTTTTAGCATGTAATAGTCTCCCTCTCATAGGAATTGCAGTTTTTAAGATTTCGTCCTCCAGGCCTACTATTCGTAAGGCTTTACGGCCCCTATGGGATAGAGCTAGGTTTATGGATCTACCTTCCACATTATTGGCTTTTCTACAATCTAAAATTTAAAGTTATCACATGGAATTTAGTATTTTAAGTAATTGAGGAGACTTTCATGCCGTGAAGTATAATAAAGTAATTTTATTAGTATTTTTAAAGGGATAATTTTTATTAAAATTTTCGATGTCAGTATACAGAATAAGTTTCTTTATTTTTCATGGTTTGGACTTTAGAGTTTGGCTAATAAAATAACTCACGGTGGGTTTGAATGCACATTAAATTGTTTTTGGTCTTCAGAAGAAAAGGAGTATAAAAAATGGATTCATAAGACGTTTTTAAGCACTCGTCAATAATTTTTTTAATATACTATAAAATTTTAAATTACCACAAAAGGAATATTTTGAAAAACTAGCAAATATTTAAGCGAAACAAAAAAATTCTACTATAAAACCTTGGCTTTTTGCCGGTTTTTGCACAAAATTAAAATTTTCTCAAAAAGCGCCAGACAGATTTTGCTCTTTTGGTGTCAAATTAATCGTACGGATGCGGGGAATATTATTCAAGAGAAAAATTTAGTGTTCTCGATTTTGGAATTTAAGGAGCATTCAACCCACCGTGAACTGCTATCAAGAAATAATATTTCTGACAGATTGATAAAAATATTTCTTTTACTATTTTAAAACTATAAGGGCCGATATCTCGAAAACGATACTAGCACTAACACTTGTTAAAAAAATCTTTGCATATTTGGATTCAAGACAAAATTTTTTACTAGAAAATGTAGAGATATGTGTGCTCTTCAATACCTTGTAAACTATGGAGGGAGGAGGTCTAGAAATGTCTAAAATTCGGTGACGTACCTAATCGTTGAGTTGTTTTTTATTTGCTATTTTAAGGAAAATTTTGTAACCTTAATGCCATAATAGTATATAAAATTTATTTTTTATTTTAAATACCAGAATAAGCTTTTTATTAAGTTTATTTGTTATTTTTCTACTAATCTTAATAATACAAAAATAAACAGTGATAAAAAAAATATTTAACTTGGTCCAATTGGTAATTATAATAAGTAAAAACCTTTAAATTTCCATAGCGATATAAAAAAAACTTATGATATATTTATGTAACACGTAGTAATAATACATTATAGTATTTAGTTAATGGAGATTTCTCCCGTTAGATTAGACAGGGACAAAAGTTCTACCCAAAAAGGATAGAAGACATACATACACTCCCACTTCCACCCAACTTAACAAATTCTGTATTTGTTCTTTGTTGAACAAATACAATATTTACTTGGCCGGGCGAAAAGTGTAACTATATTATTAAAGAAATTACTGGCGCCATCTAAATTTTAGTAGAATTATCTTATTCTACAGATTCACATTAGCTATGTTCTTTCGTGCCGCTCACTGCTACACTTTCCGGTCAACCAAATAAATACTGTATTTGTTGTATGAAAAACAAATACAGTATTTATTTGGTTGGCTGGAAAGTGTAGCACAAATGAGATAGAGATAGGGTAGACGTCTTTTGTTTCATAATTCTAGTTGTAGAGAGCTCCATTGTAAAATAATATTAAATCATTCAAATAAAACGAGAAAATTCCTCTATTTGCATAAATCAAAAATATTTATTTAAGATGGGACCTCTACGTTAAATTAGTGTCAGGTATTACAAAAGTATTGTATTGTTTTGTATTGTATTGTATTTATTATAGTGATACAGGGACCTCCTTTTGAAGGTAGTTTATACCTAACACTGTTTCATGTAGCATTTTTATTTAAAATACTTAAGAAATATTAATAGATTACCTTCTCTTTTTTCAAATAAACTGACTTGGTAGCCCCTTTTTGCCATAAAACATGCTGATAATGCACCTACCTAAAAATATTAATTTAACTAAATTAAAAACAAAATACAAAAATCTCCGTTTTGTTAAACCAAAAAAAAATTAAACGGACAGGGAAAAAGTTAAATTCGCTATGTTTTGACAGTATTAAAAGTATTAAAGGATTACTTTTGTTTTCCCATTCAAAATAATTATTATCTTATTATTATTAATTAAAATTAAATTTTTTTAAATTTTAAATATTTTATGATATTATCATAGAAGGGTCTTATATCTTCTGCATTCATTGAAAACTTCAAAATTTTAAAAATATTACCTACATTGCTGCTTTGATTACCTTACACAGCTTTGAGTAAACGGTTGTTATAATGTTAAACACTGCTAACTCAAAACGGTGTTAGATAAACTCAAGATTCTTTATAAAAAAAACTAAATAAATTCCAAGAAAAAGTCTAAGAATATTCAAAATAAAATAATAATCTAAAATAAAAATATTTATGACAAATGTTATGTTAAAATAAAGTTATTATCTAAATAAAAAAAATTACCAGTCCACCTCCAACTATAATAACTTTATTCACGTTATTTTCCGTCATTTTATCAACAAATTTCTTATGTGAATGAACGTATGAATGAAAAAGGTTTCACTGAAAATCTATATTAACAGATCCTGTTTGTAATGTAACAATATACCTTTATATTATAAATTTTTAACTATCCGGCGTGCGCAGCATTATTTTATGTATTATTTTAGTTTAGTTTAGTTTATTATTTAAAGTCTTTCTCGGACCACCTAATAGGTGGTATTTTATACGATAATCCACTGACATTAATAATACAATAATAGCTAATCTTCGCTATCGCTATCGCTATCTTCTCAATCATAAAAAAAATAATATTTAATTACAAAATGTATGGAAATTTTAAGGTTAGATGGTAATACTTAAGCTAGGAAACCATTAGCAGCTTATTGACATCTCAAAGGTATCACAATAAGATAATAAAGTGGCAAATGAAGTCAGACAGCGAAGCGTCTTAACGACAAATAATATTCGCTATTAAAAAACAAAATTGTTATCAAATATTTTTTATATTTTGGAATTTAAAAAGTCCAGAAACGTCGAAAATTGGTTAAAAAAAGTCTGTATTAAAAAAGTGTCAGTGGGTTTGTAAACCTTAAGTCAACGGAAAATTTAATTTAAAATTTAGAGTTCCAATTTCAATTCCAATAATGGCATTCTCCATAGTATAGTTTTCCGCTCAATCTAATATAATTTTCGGCCTACGCAAAACCGTCTCACTGTAGTGATGTTTGCGCAGCCACCAACTCATAAAAAAATTATAAAAAATTGATTTTACATGTTCAACAGTTCCACGTTAAAATTTAACATCAGGAAATAAAAAAAACATAAATATTCACGATTCACTTAAAACTTTACTATTAAAGTAGGAAACAAAATAAAATATCTACGATAGCAGGCTGATGCAGAAGTAAATCAGCCTAAGCGGCCACATCCGTCTCTTAGAAAGAACACGCTGCGACTCGAATAACTAGAGTTAGAGCGCTATAATAATGGGACGGTGAATGAATAAAATGAATGGCGACGCAGCCCGCTGCGCATAATATTTTAGCGCTTGCATAATTGTCAATATAAATGAGATAAACTTCAAATTTGTAATGTGTAGGGGCAAAGTATTCTTCAAAGTATTGTTGATATACTTTGGTAAGGGAAGATGCTAAGGACACTAGATATGTGACGCAATAGGAAACTGAGTTTACAGATTTAGTGTCCTTAGGAGAATGAATGGGACACTTTTTTTAACGGCTGCAAAATTTTTATTTTAAACTTTTATTAATATTTTTTTTTAGGTATTACATTTGGAAATAAAAGAACACAGTCCAAGTGTTAAACCTGAATAATATTAATTTTTACCAAAACTAGAAGCATTTAAAAGAAAAACGTAACTTGTCCCATTCAAGAACACGGTATTATTGAATGGGACACAAATACAAAATTGCTATTAAAGATCATAAAAATAGGTATTCTTATCACTATTACTAATAACAATAAACCTATAATGTCATTTCATGAAAAAAAATCTGTTAAAGTCTTACATTTTTTATCATATAATTTACTTTAAATAATTTTACCAAACTTTGGTTCATGTTTTCTTGAATCAATATCAAATATTAGTTTGTTTTGAGTTCTAACTGTTTTAAATTGTTGTATGGGTGGTATCCTAGACACATTCTGTCCTTTTACAGTCAATTCTTATTTAATAGAGATAAATGGAAATAAAATATGCAGTAAAATAGTTTTCCCATTCAAGGAAACTAAATTTGACCCATTCAAGAACACTAGTAGTAGTAGTAAATTTTTGGGTTGGCCAAAGCCGGACAACTGGGCCATTTATGGCCCTTTTTGTTTACCCAGGCAATCCCAGCCATTTACTTATTTGAGTTCTCCTTGAACCTGCCCGTTCTTTCAATAAAGGTCAGGATATTGGTCCAGGGGAGATCTCTTAGTTCTTGTTGGTTGAGTCTTTGAGTTTCAAAGACTTGCAACCTGATCCTGTCGTATCTGACACACTCGGCTAAGTAATGAAAGGATGTTTCATTCTCTCCGCAATCTGGGCATAGCGGACTCTCTAAAATCCGCATTGTTGTCAGTTGCTTCCTTAGCTTGCAGTGGCCCGTGAGGACCCCTACAAGTTGTCTGAGTGCAGTTCTTCCTTTTTCCAGCAACCAGTCGGTCTTTGATTTGCTTGGGCCAGCCAGGAAGTCCCTAGCTTGCCGGCAACCGTCGACTGCCCTCCATTGCTCCTTTAGCTTGGTATAAGCCCACTCATCGAGAGCGGTCTTTACCTGCTTGCTTGTAACACCCAATATAGGTTCCGGCCCCTTTCAGGCCATCCCTGATCCGAGTCTTGCAAGTTCATACCAGTTGAACGTTTTTGGTCCTTGCTAACTCTTCCAAGGATTCTGCACACTCCCTGACTAGGAGTGACCCATTCAAGAACACTAACAATATTATCAAAAAAAATAGGCCAAAAATATTTACCTTTATCTATAATATTCGATTATTTGGTATATGTTTCGTGTTGTTTCTAGATTACATAAACCAAATTCAAACAATTTCCTTCTGTCTTTCATCAATTAAATATCTTTCAACATTATTAAAAATTCACTTTTGACTTTGAAAAACTGACTTGTTACATTTGTCAAAAACCCAACTGCCTAAACTTTGCTATTTTTATTATTTTTCAACTGGAGGGCCATCTAAGCATGGTAACAAAAACCAAAAATTACGAAGCATAGTTCAGAAACAGGCACTGTCCCATTCAATGAAATGTCCCATTCATGGGTATTTCCCCCTATATCACACAACAAAAACTATAATATGCAAATGAAATGCATATGAAATGTTGTCCCCTACTGCAATTACAATTGCATTGCAAACGATAGATTTTGTTGTGAGATATAAATATTCCTTTAAAGTTTATATCTCATCTCGTTCAAAACTTACGGAGAGTGTAGTATTTAAAATAATATTTTTTCAAAAAAATTTCAAAATTTTAATTTTTTTATATTGTATTTGTGATTTTTTTTTTGTTTGGAATTTTTTTTTTTTTGAAAATGATAGTTTTTTATTTTTTAAAAAAGTTTAATCCCTCATAACTTTTTTGTTTTTGAGGGGATTACTTTCAAAAAAGGTAGAATTGATCCTTATAATTAAAGTAAATTTTCCTGAAAAAACTACGTTAATCGGAATTTTCTTTCAGTTTTTTCGATTGTTTTAAAAATTTAACCCCCTATAACTTTTTTGTTCTTGGAAGTGTTGCTTTCAAAAATAACATGGATCTTCCCTCGTAGAACTTGATTTTTCCCGAAAATTTCAATTTGATCGGTTTATGTGCTTGAGTTATCATGTTAACAAAAATTGTGACATCAGAAGGACCGGCGGATGGACAGTAAAAAAAAAGAATTTATATCCAATAATTTTTTTGAAAATTCGAAACTACCGTATAATATTATTCTAGCACAGGCGCTGTAAATAATATAATAACCTGAGGGCTGTATACAAATGCTATAATATGCTATTTTCTTATTATAGCATACGATGTTTAGGTAAACCTGAATGATTTAACAGTACGCGCCCGCCGGAGGTTTTCATGCTATCCATTCTTTTATTTATTGTATTTGTATTGTATTAAAATATAAGTTAAACAATATACAGGGTGTTATTTTTAACCTGAAACTTTCAAATATCTCGAATACTATGCATTTTAGAAAAAAAAAATGTTGGACAAAAGTTTTTTATTTTAATGGGGAAAACAAAATGGCGTATTTATTTTTTAAGGATATTTACGTATTTTTTAATAATGCTATTAAATTATCCCCAAAAAAATATATAAATCTTTTATAAAAAACTTTTTTTGATCGGACTTTTGTTTGCAGAGATAACACAGCCACAAAAAAAATAAAAAAGTTGGGTACGACGGACTAGTCAATTCCTATATATTTTGAGCAGTTGAACCCGAATCTAAAGTCGGAATTTAAAAGTTAGCTTTCGTTTTCTACAACACCTCAAAAATATAGTTATTATTTTCTTACTTTTGGGTTATTCTTTTCAAGATTCACTTTTTGCTGAAAATTAGAAGTCGATCGGATTTAGACTTTACAAGAACATAAAGACTTTGTAAAAATGTTGATTCAAACTTTAATTGAAAAATCTGTTCAAGAATCAAAGGTACATCTTTTATGATTGGTATGGGAATATTAATCCCGAACGTACATAGACCTATTAGATATATTCCTCTTAACTGGAACCTTTACGAAGCACTACGGATCAGAAATTAAAAAAGTGGCCAAAATTCTGGTTAGAAAAACAGTGGATTTTGTAGTTTTCGTCATAGCTGATTTTAAATCTAAAATGAAATTTCAAAAATTCAAAATGGCAGATCCAAGATGGCAGTCAAAATTTTAAAAACTAATCCAATTTTTATGAAATTTAGTATGATTATATTCTTTATGATGCAGATTTCAAATATAATATTAAAATAAAAAAATTCAAAATGGCGGATCCAATATGGCGGACAATTATTAAAAATTTAGTTAAATTTTCATAAAATTTGGTGTTTATATTTTTAGTGATGCCTATTTTAAATCTAAAATTAAAATTAAGAAATTCAAAATGGCGCTCCATGGCGGATTTTTTTTTAATATTGAACAATTTTCATAAAATTGCTTATATTATAATGCTTCTTTTTAAACTGATATCAAAATTTAAGAATTCAAAATGGCGAACTCAATATGGCGGACAACTTTTAAAAATATTGCCAAATTTTCATGAAATTTTGTGAGCTTATATTTTTAGGGATGCTGATTTTAAACTTGATGATAGAATAAAAGATATCGGACAATTATTACACCTAGACATGTATAAATGGTCATAGTGGCTTTAAAATCCATTTTTGGACCCACGTATAAGAACTTTTTCTTAGTTTCTGATGTAGAATCACCCTACATCCTAGTCTGGTAAACAAGTGCTTTTTGGACCAGCGTTTTTCTGTGGAAACCGAAAATTATGAGAGAGTTGTCATTCGTAATGGCATTTAGAACATTTTTGAAAAAAAAAACTAAACAAATATGTATATAGAGACTGCTATGCATTAAATAATATATGGTCTTTACAATTTAAAAAAAAAAAGCTTTAAGCAACCAATATTTTCACTTAAAATAGATAGCTCTTATATAGTTTCTTTAAATGTTATAAAATTTATGGAACACATACTTTAATATGTTTTCTTTAAAATGGTATATTATGCAATTGCATTCCGTGTGTTGACTTTTGGACAACTTTTCCGATTCCTATGCCATAGTGCGATGTCTAAAATAAGTCATCATCTCTGTGATCCATCATTTTATTTGTTTATTTACTATACTTCCACTTAATTACTGTTATTAATAATACCATATTATTGCCTTATCATTTAAATGATTAAATTAAATTTTACAAACGAAAAAAAAACAAGGTTAAATTTATAATAAGCATTACAGACCGGCGTTGTTTCAAATTAAAAAAAAAATAGCCAATTGAACATATTAATATATATGTGATATATTTTTTTGTTAATCAAAAGATTATATTTATGAATTAAATTTTTGTATTTATCGGTCATGTAAAAAATGTGTTTGTTTTTAGAAAAACAACCTTTATATGCATTATTAAAAGTTGCAAAATCTATCATTTTTGTTTACTTCTTTTAGAGTTAAAAAAGCTTTTTATTTTTAACCAAGGTTAGCTATGAATTCATATCTAACCTGTTTTTTAGGTTTTAGTTATACCTCATAGATGGCGAAACTAACGCCTTGTCTGTAAACAGTTGAAGTTTGCAAATAAAATAACCTAAGATTTTTTTTTATTTTTAAGAAAAACAATAAGAAATAATATTATTTATATATTATTTGGTTCATACCGAGACTGATAATAGCAAATAACAACGAGCCACTTATTTAAATTATTATTTAGTTGAAATTTATAGTGACGTAAGAAATCTGCAAAATTCCTGTCTGTAGAAGATGATTTCAAATGGTAAATTTTACGAGGTAATATGTTATTTATTTATGCTTGTGAATAAAATATGTTCTTACCTCATAAGAAAATGACATTTCCAATTCTCGAGATGCTAATTTGGCCAAATAGCATCTCTCTAGTTGGAAATGTTTCATTTTCTTGCGTCGCGCCGCACTGTGTCGTATTCAGGATTAGAAAGTAACCATAAGTCGCTAAACGATTGTGATAATGTTATCACAAAATATATTTATACTAGTTAATTGTACTATTCTTCATTAGGTTTGAATATTTTTTTGGAATATAATCATTTTATAATGCAGTGGCTTACCATTTTTCCTAACGGTGCAGAATTTTCGATTTTACACGTTTTGTGACGCGAGAGTACTTAATTTGGAATTACAATTTTATTTCTAGAAGGGCTATAATTTGTTACAAGGTTTGGAATAAAACTGTTTAGAGATAAAATCATAAATATACGGATTATACTCAATTCAAGGGTATACCGTGCTGGGAAAAAACGTCTTATTTTTAAGGTGTTGAGGCACAAAATTTAAAAAAAGTTATGGTGCAAATTTATAAGCTATACCACAAGGTGTTTGTAATAACATGCCGAATAGACCTATATTATTAATTTTGTCCGTTCTGGTCCGCCCCCTTAAAATTAAGCTTTTTTTTTAATCAAAAAAAGTATTTTAAAATTTTATTTCGAATTATTTCGAATATAATAAAACAAATAGTAACATTATTAGGCATTCAAATAAAGCTCATTTATAGTAAAAGTATCGCAATTTATTATTGTCCTAGAAAAGACAAAGATGAGGATAAACATATACTGGGTGTACAGGGTTATTCAGAAATAAGTTCGAGAATTTTAAGGGGGTGATTCTACATTAAAAAATATGAAGAAAAGTTCCTATAAACATATGTCTAAAAATGCGTCGTAAGGAGCCCCTTTAAAAGGGGCTAAAAAAATGTTTTTTATTTAATAACTCACAAACCCTTTGAGATATAGGAACGAGTTTTTGCATGTAAACTAATCTTAATAAGGTTATATATATAAAGTTATTTTCATGTACATATTTTAACCAGGGGCGTGCGAAACGGGGGGGGGGGCTTATCCGTTTTTTGCCCCCAACTTTGTTCTTTGTAACTTTTTTGTAATTTTATTAGTGGTATATGCTTTGTAAACTATCATTTAATGCCATTCAATGATAAAAAATGTTAAAATATAATATTTTAACTGGTAAGAAAGCATTTACCGCCTGATCTGTACTGCCAATGCAATATCCCTTAAATATTTAAAAACCGGCGCATAGCCCCTTTTAGCACAAATCATATGTTTACTTAATTTAATTATTGTTTATCTATAAAAATACTATTACCACAAAAATTTATATTAAAAAAGATATATTTTGGCATGGTATTTAAAAATTGGCACATAGCCCATTTAAGAATTAACTAATGTCCAAAAATATAAAGAGTGTATTTTTATTCCATAAAAAGACATTTTCATTGAATAACACTTAAATAAGTATGGTTACTTTTTCGGCCTGTTTACGACACAGTGCACAGTGGCGCGGGATTTATCTAAAATGTTCACCTCCATAAAAAATTCTTGTTAATTCTTGTTCAGTAATCAAATACGAACAAATAAAACCAAAAAGTAAAATAATCGTGGGAAAAACAATTGTTTTATTACTAAAAAGGTTGAAAATAGGCCTTATTTTGAAATTTATTTCAAATAAGCTGTATTTTTTATAAAACCTTACTATTTATTCAGTATAAAAATTAAACAAATCCCATTATCCTAAGACATTCAAAACGAGGTTTCCACTGACAACAGAGTAAAATATTAAAAGGCATACCAACTTTAAAACAACTTTGTTCAAAATTCCATAAGCATTGAAGTTGA
This sequence comes from Brachypterus glaber, assembly GCA_958510825.1. Lineage (NCBI taxonomy): Eukaryota > Metazoa > Arthropoda > Insecta > Coleoptera > Kateretidae > Brachypterus > Brachypterus glaber. The sequence continues at coordinate 4,843,401 of OY294049.1, read as the reverse complement.
CAGAAGAGATCTAAAAATTTCAAAATCATTTATTGTTTAATCACACGTATCAAAGGCTTTTGTAAAATCATACTACCGAATATATTTGCTGTTATAGAGCGTACAGGAAAAAATCGGCTGATCTGGTAATATTTTATTCTCAATGAAAAAATGTAAAATGATTTAGCAATAATTGTTTTTATTTTTATGAATGTATTAGAAGAAAAGCCACAGCGTAAAAAGATATATTCAGATAAAAAAGTTTTTGCATTACATATTCTTAAGAAATCAAAAGGGTAAACCAAAAAATTGACAAAAAGTTTTGTAACAATTTTAATACGATAAATACTTACAATATACAAAGAACATAAAATATACATAAAAGCATAGTAAAAAAGTAATTACAAAAAATAAATATCACAATAGAAAAAATTACAACGTGGTGTAAAAAATGTTCTTAATTAGGTACTCATATATAACATAAATAAAAATATTAATGTATACATAAAAAATATAATACTCAAAATTTTTAGTTAAACAAAATTATTTTCAGTATTTTTTTAAATACAAATATGAAGCACAAATGTAGCTTTTAAAATTTTACTTTAGTTATTCCAAAAAAGTTTGAGCAAAAAAAATAGTAGAAACATGCGACCTTTCAAAACATTTTGAATTGAAATCAAATACCAAAACTTCGTATATTTATAATATATATTTTTTAATACAACAAATTTTAAAAATCTAGTCGAACGATTTTTTATTTTTATTTTAAAAATTGATGAATACAATTGATATAAAAACAAAATTTTGTAATTTTTTTTAACTAAAAGTTCTGCCCTTCGTAATATTAGTATATAAAAAATTCTACTATATTTTTTTGCCCAAAATTATATAGTATTTATAAAATTCTAGTATAATTTCTTTGATCAAAATTGTTACTGTTTAAAAAAAAATAAAAATGAAGGAGAAAATTTGTTGTTCATTTAATTAAAATTAAAAAGAATCGTGAATGCACAAAAAATACTGCAGCTACAGTGTTTAAACACAGCATAAGAAGTAACTTAGGCAAATTTAAAAAAATCGTAGGGGCCGATCGTTTTTTTACGTTTTTTCTAATTTATTATAATATGTACATATTACGTACTTGAACATCAATATATGTGAGGCGGAAAGGAAAAAGGGACCTCTTGCGTCATTTACTTCTTATGGTGGTTTAAACTTTATGAAAAAAAAATCAGGGATCGGAAACAAAAAAACTAAATTTTGCAAAAACCCACCGTGTGTGATTTTGTGAATTTAAATGAAAAGTTAATTTTTACATAATATTTGAGGGACCAAAACTAAAATAATCATTAAGGTGCTTTTTGAAAAGATCGATTTTAATTTTTTTTTTTTTTAATGTACGTTTAATTTTTATTACCGATATCAAAAGAGATTGTTTTTCTTAGCAATTTTACAAAATATCTTTTTTCTATTTATACGTTTTTAAGAAATTAAAATTTAAATTTGCCAAATCGCATTTTTTAATCAAGTCTGCCGACTGGACATATTTTAAAAATTTTAACAATATGGAAAGATCTCAACACAATTTGTAAATATGTCTATAAAAATGGCTCTAACAGTACCAAAGACAACTTCATTTTATTGTTTAGATATTATTATATTATATTATTATATTATATTATTATATTATATTATTATATTATATTATATTATATTATATTATATTATTATATTATATGTTATATTATTATAGTATATTATTATATTATATTTAGAGCCATTTTGTGGTAATTTTCTAATATAAAATTTGTATTATTAGCTTATTTCAAACTATTTTAATTTTTTAAAATATCTTTACAGGCTACAATGCAAGACCTGGTTAAAAAACAAGTTTTATCAACTTTGATTTTAAATATCTTCTGATATCCTAATAAAAATTAAACATACACTGAAAAAAATTGTTTTGGTCTTAAAATACTAAAGGATGTCCATTAAAGATATTCTAAAAAAAAGTATAGGTTGTGAGAAACCTTTTGATTTAAATCCATTAATCCACTACGTGTAGATATTTTAAAACTGTTACTACGTAATTCATTTTTCGGTCGAGAATTTATGCAACTTATGCTAATTTTTTTCTTAGCTTATATACATTTTGACTAGTGTTTATAACATTTGTATATGTATAATATGGTCAACTGTGAGTATAATATTAAAAACTTTAAAGAATTATATTTTATTCAGATTAAAAAGTATATTAGAAAATTTATATAACAACAAAAATGTATAGTTGTTTTGTTATATATAAATTTTGTTTATCTTTTAAAAATTTGTGGCTATTCAGTCTTTAAAAAGAATTTTTTAAAACGTTTGACGATTCTTAAGTAATACTAGATATAATATACGTAAAATATTATAATATAGGTAAATTATTAAAAACAAAAGTTATTTGGATTATTTAATTTTTGTAATGGCAATGTTTATAAAGAGAACTAAGAGCGATAATTAAATAGTAAAAATAACTAAGAGCAAAAATTAAAAAATAACCCTTAATGAATTTTACTGTAATTGGTTAAAACAAAATTATTTAAAGGAGACTACCGAGATCTCCCTATAGGGAGTGGCCCGTAGTAGGATAAGCACTACCTGGTGGTAGATTGAACAGCACTTTAAACTTATTAGTATGCACTTAATTTGAGTTCCATAGGATGATGGAAAAATGATTGAAATGGGATCTAAAGTTCAATGAGACTGACGATTTTTTTAATTTTAAACAGGTTGAAGATAAGTTACAATGTTAAAACCACTGATGGTTTTAGATGGATCATCATGGGCTTTGAGTGGTTCGACAGGGCAATTTCAGTGGCCTTCTTTTATTGTTATTTTTAATCTAGACTGTACGTCCATATTTAGACTTACTTTTTAAAATAAAAATACAACAGATGTTTTATTTGATTACATTTGATCAAATTGAAATTTAACTGAATCGCTGTAGTATATAAATTTGAATTATTGTTAAGTGTGGGCAGTGTTGATATATACAGTGCGGTCCAAAAGTCACCCCCCCCCCCCCCCTTTTAACTTTTGAACGAGTTGAGATATCGATTTCAAATTTAGAACTCTTAAATAAGACAACTTAAACTATCTTTAAGCATATATTTGATACTTTTATCTCTTAAAATGTGGGCAGGGGGGCATGGGGGGAAATTTTTGTAAATGGAAAGGGGGGTCGTGTGACATCATTTTAAAGCCTTTAAAATTCTCTATATAACCATACATTTTTAATTTTTTTAAACATGTTTTTTAAGGTTTTGATTTTTCAGTTTTTTGTGCTAAAAAAATAATTTTTTAAGTTTCTTTTTGTTAATTTTTATTTATGTCAACTAAAATTAGTCTAAAAGTATAATTTACTTTTTTTCATTATGAAATTAGGCATTTTTAAAAAATTGTTTGGATTTTTTAAAGAAATTTTGACAAAAATACCCATTTTCAACCCTATTTTAAACCCAAAAAAATGTTTAAAAAAAATAAAAAATATACAGTTAAATGGAGAATTTTATAAGCTTTAAAATGATGTATCACACGACCCACCTTTCCCTTTAAAAAAAATGTCCCCCCATGCCCCCCTGCCCACATTTTAAAAGCTGAAAATATCAAATATATGCTAAAAGATAGTTTAAGTTGTCTTATTTAAGAGTTCTAAATTTGAAGTCGATATCTCAACTCGTTCAAAAGTTAAAAGGGGGGGGGGTGACTTTTGGACCGCACTGTATGAATATTATGCATAACTGTAAATAATGTTCAGTTGATTGATTGATGATCATTATCATCATCATAATCATCAATAATTATAATTATTATTGTATATTTAATTTCAATACCGAGTTTAATACTAATATTATCTAAATAACTTTTGATTTGCCGATTGGCCAATTCTAGACATCTAGAATCAAAACTCGCAGTATCGATTTTTTTATTGAAATTTTAGAACAGAAAATTAATATGGAAATTAAAAAACTAGACCGATTATGATCCATTTTGCCTGCCCCAAAAACTTTGCTATTTTTTAACAAGAAATTTTCCCTGACACCCAGCATCTACAGTTTTGCGAGGAATCTGAACCTTGGTCATCAGTGTATTAAAATAATTAAGCTAATTTATAATTTAAAAAAAAACTTATTCACATGAGAAACCCAAATGTATACTAGTATGTAAGTATGTCTAGTATCTACCGTTCAAGGTAAGTTAAATAAAGTAAAGTAAAGTTAAATAAAGTTCAAGTAAAGTTAAATAAATTAATTGCTTGACTGAGATTAGCAAACATTTAATATTGTATATTTTGATTTTAGGTGCCTTAATTGTAAAAACGTGATATTTTTTGGTGACTAATATTTTACACGTTGTTTTCGCGGATCAGCCCAAATAATATGCTAAAAATAACGACGTATTGAATTCAGTGACATCTGACACCTGAATATCCTATTTTATTTTGAGCACATTATTTGAGGAAAAATGTAATTTTAATAAATTACAAATACCTAATTACAGTCTGTAATTTACAGGGTGCAGGCAATAATAACAATATATTTTGTTAAAGAAATATAAAAAAATTAAGTTCCCTAAGAAATGTTTTAAACATATATATTTTTTTAATAGAAAAAAATATATATTTTCCTAAACTATACAAAAATATGATTGATTGAACTGAGCTATCATTTTAAAATGTAAAACCTTTAGAAAAAAAAATAATGATTTAAATCAGATTAGCAGATTTTCATTATCATTTACTTAATTGCATAAGTAAACTTCCAAATTTTGTAACATAACCCACATAAGCTGGATTATTTTTATTGCCTAATTAATTATTAAATTTATACGTAAACTAAATGACGTAAAAAAGTGCCTGTAAAGATTATAACTTGAAATACAAATAAAAAAACTATCGAGTATTTTTCTGAAACCTAAATTAAGGTGTCCGAATGTAAAGTATCGTAACGACTGAATGACCCAGTACACCCTGTATATTATTCCAACTTAATAATTGGTTAACTTGATCTGATCCGCGAAAGTAACCCGCTTCTAGCTGGGCTGAGGAGGTACCAACGGCGCGTTTTGGTGCAGAGAACTTACAGGCCTACTCTTAGGTTGCTGTTGACTCCGTTTCAACTCAACCGCGTCTCCATGGAGGACTTCCATGTACTCCTTGATCAGCGTTGCAATCTGGAACGCCTGTGCGGTTGTTAATATGACTTTGCTCTGTTTTCTGTCGCTGCCTGTGATTATCATCAAGCAGTTCAGGGCCGGGGAGTAGGAGATGATGCTAGCGTAGTCGTAAGTGCACAGGGCGTTGCGAGATCGGTGCTCAAGAAGGTGTAGACCCTTTTGGTCAACGGCCAGCCATAAAACGCGGGGCCAATTTGATGTGAATGATTGCTAAAAGAAAAAAGTTAGGGGTCTTTCGAATAAAAAAAACACTGTTGCCAACAAATAATACTTTCAGCTATAGGCCTACGATCATTAAAATCAAAAACGAAAAAAATTGAAAAAAAAAATTAAAAATTAAAAAATTATACCTACTTTAAAAAAAAAACATTTTTTCAAAAGAAATTGTTTTTCAAAAAAAGTTGCTTTTTTACAAAACGAAAAATAAACTAATAAAAATTGTTTAACCCTACTGTACCCCCTTACCCCACTCCGATTTTTACCAAAAACAATCCCAGCCTAGAAACTTGGGAATCAACCTATGGTCCAAATTTGAAGTCTTTAGCTTAAGCCGTCCTCAAATTATCGTGGTCACAAATTTCCCGGACAGACAGACCGGCAGACAGACCGACAGACAGATAGATATAAAGATAGAAAATACGGTTGCTATGAAAACAAGTAAAGAATTTATTATATTATTACTTGTTACCATGCCAACCATATTTTCTCCCTCATTTCTAATTACTTTTCTATGGTTTGTTTTTTCAAGAAAGATAGTAAATTAAAAATCGCACGGTAAATATTTTTACAACAGGTTTGAATAGTATATTTTTATGTATATAGTTTGACCCACAGATCTGTGGCTACGGGTAATATGTTTGGAATGTGTGTGCAAGTGGGAGGCCCGTTGTAGGCACGCACGCCTTATAACGCTCTTGGCGGAAAGAAGAGAGCGCGAATGATTTCTCCCCCTTTCATCGGAAACTTTCTTTCATGAGGAGAACTATAGAATATAGTTATGTTTTATAAAATAAACTACTATATTCGCACGTCCAATACTCGAATCTGTTTTGAAAATATTCACTGTCCGATTTTTAATTTCGCAAAGCCAAATAACGAAGATTATGCTTGTTATTATTTAATATTTACTCACCATAACATCAAAGATTGTCGCTTTATGTAAAGGCCAACTTTGAATGAGATTCAAAAATGCTTGTTTTGCTTCGGATGCTGTCATACCTCTTAACGATTGGTGATGCATTTGAACGCCCTCGTGTGATATAGTAGGAACCATCCTTGCCGGTAAACAATGGCACGCTATTGGTCGATAGTCGTGAACCATTTCTTCGATGTCTCCTAGTTCCAGTTGCCCCTGCAGGGCTGTCAACATCATCTATAAAAATTATTCAAATTATCTTTATTTTTTAAACCTAGCTACAGTTTAATTAACTTTAACACAACTAAGCCTTGGGCTTGTGAACTATAAACAACTTAAGAAAATAAGCTTGTTTTCTTTAATTTGGGCTAAGTTCTCTGTTATATTATACATTATATAGACGAACGCGCCTTTCCCAAAATTGGCTAAATATATTTTACTATCTTTACTTACTGCTTCTTTATCCGTTATGGGGAACCTATCCGTCCTCAAGTCGTGCAGAACCTGATGATATAACAATTCCTTTTCTACCGGATCATACAAATTAATAAAATTATCCATAAACAGATGTTTCTTAAACAAAAAGAAATGATGTTGCGGTCTTACTCTTTTCGCCGTACCCATATTACTAGCCTGACTTGCAGCTGAAGCTGCACGATAACGTTCCCATTTTGCCATTACGTCAGCCACTTTTTCTTCTGCAGCTAGGCTGCGTTCAGAATTACCCAATACTTCATAGATTGCGTAACCCTTAGCTTCAGGACTTAACCCTATTTTATCTCTTACAACCTCTAACACGTCCTTAGCAGTAGCGCTTGGGTGGAATTCTACTGAATGATACTGACCATCCATAAAATGGAATCTTGCGTAAACTGGTCTACGATTTATGGTACACAAAATTTCCTCACGAGACGGTGGCCATTGTCTTCTGCGAGTTCCCTGTGTTTTAAGCAAGCATTTTTCCGCAAATCGGGCATATTTACCCTCCTCCGTAACAAAATCTGAGCTGCAGCGTTTTAAATGTGCTATCAAATATCTTCTTATGGCTTTATTCGGGGGTAAAACTACAGAGCAACTTAAAGATATTAGCGCCCAGTGTCTCAAGTTAACTCTAGAGTTTGGATCAGGATGATCGGTGGTTTGCTTGATTAGTTGGAGGTATAACTCGCACAGCAACGTTTCTTTGCGCATAACTCTTTCTAGAATTGTCTGTAATAGAGTCACATGTTCGTCTTCGACTCGACGAATGGTGTCTCCATTTTGGCCCAACCCAGCGTAAGTTAAAATAATTTGGAAGACTTGTAACATGATTTGTTCGTCGGGTTCTGGAATTTTACTTATACTTTGAGGTAACATTTGTCTACTAAACGCCCAGAAAGCATAGTGAAAACCTTTATAGGTCTCACTAGCGTCACCTCCATGCTCTTGGCGTAGTTTGTCTAGGTTACGCTTACTTAATCTACGCAACGTGTTACGTAAAAAGTTACCGGAAGAATCCGTAGGTTTACGTAAAAGATCGTGATCTACTAAAGCTCTACGACAGTTAACTAAGTTATGATATAACCTAACTCTGTCCTCGTTTGTGATGTTTTTAACACGTTTTTGAGGCGCTTCACTTTCTGTTAGCCAACCGGCTAATGAAGGGCAATAACTGGCGATCAGTGACCCTATTTCGCTTTTCTGAGCGGTCTCGAAAACGTAACATTTGTGATTATTTTCGTTTAAATGTCTTTGTAAGGTTATAGTGATAAAAAAGTCGCTTGGATCAAGCAAAATACTCTCAACTTCTTGATATCTAAATTCATGTATTAAAAATTTGTCTTCGTTTTTGATAAGCATTATGCTTTCACTATTGACGCCCATGATGAGGGAGTTTCCATATGACCAGTATCCGCGGTAAGTAACTGGATACATAGTAGTACCATAAAGAGGGTATTGCATGACACAGGAGAGGTATAGAGCTTTGGCGGTTAATTCCGTACGATTGGCCCCATATTGACGATGTGCTTGAGCAATAATTGGAACCTAAAAAGAATTAATTGATAATTATGTACATATAAAAATACATAGCATAGATTCTAAAGCGACTAAAGGAAAGACAAGATTAAAAAAAATTATATAGAAAAGTGAAGAGACTAAACTCACCCAAACGTCATCTCCCCTCGTTTTACTAATCCTATAGGGCAGATAAGTATCTATATCTGTATAATATTCCAACTTATTGTTATTATCTTTGGGATTTCCTAGAGCAACTTGAGCCTGCAAACCTGCGAGTTGAAGTGCCACTTTTTCCGTTACAGGGAAATCATCACACTAAAAGAAGACAAAAATTACAAAGGTTTTCATTGAGATTTTTATAATTTTTATGGAGGATACTCATCGCCAATGTTCTTACCTTAACAACACTATGTACAGCTTGAGCATACATCAAATTAACCTCGACAGGGTCTTGACTCAACTCCCTGCTCGCCTTAAAAAGCCTCCTTTTAAAAATAAATCTATTTTCTCCTCCGCTCAACGCCGTACCACTTCTCCTGCCCAACGTAGCCAGGCCAGTAGGTGGTGCTATCTTGATTTGGTTCTGTTCCCACTGTGCGATGACGTCATAAAGGTAATGATGCGCACGAACATGTTCTTCTCCATCAGGGCGGCTCTGGTAAATTGCCCAGCCGTCTAGATTTCGCAAACCTAGACGTTCAGCTAATTTTCTGGCAGCATCCCCTGCTGTATCCGTGGGGTGGACATCTATGGCTTTGGTACGCCCGTCAAGGAAGAAAAAGCGACAGACTATCGTGCCCAGACGTTTCATGGCCTAAAAATATATTGTAGAATTCTTAAATGACGAAATAAAACTATTATTAAGTAACGTTACGAGAATTCAAGTTATCATTTCTTAAAAGTTCAGTATAATAGTCAGTTTTTAATAAATTTATCTAAAAAAAAACGAACTTGAATCTACATTTGTTTTTAAGTCAATATGCCATTTTAAATGTATATCTATGATTATTCCTAAATCACAGAAAAAATGTCATAGAAATGTCGATAAAAATAAAAAATATATATATATTCATATATTATTCGTTGATGTTTTTTTGGGAAGAGGGTTGAAATTAATAATACTCAAACTATTTTCTTAAATCGTGACGTTTCCCTCGTCCTCAGACCTTTATTATGAGAAAAAAAAAACAATATTAAAATTATATACGAACAAGTTATAATGTTAATATTGCTTTTTTTTTCTCATATTAAAGGTCTGAGGATGAGGGAAACCACCCTCGAAACGTCACGATTTAAGAAAATAGTTTGAGTATTATTAATTTCAACCCTCTTCCCAAAAAAAAAACATCAACAAGAAAAAACCGGGGTAAAAAACACTAAGATATTATTCAACTTTTATGTTGTAAACTTACAGCAACTTCAACGGAGGATGGTGGGTGTTCCCTTACGGTAACTTTAGTATTGTTACAGTTGTCTAGACACCACTGGATATACTGTGCAGTTCTACCTCCTTGCGATATGTTGCTTTTCAGAAACGAAATAAAATATCGATGTAACAACTTTGAGGGCTGAAAAGAAACGACGCACAGACAGAGTAGCAACCAAATTCTTTCAACGGACTCTCCGATTGGATTGTTGGTGGCTTGACGGATACACTGCACAAACACTTCGTCACGGAGTTCTTCGCGTTCCAAGGCATAACTGATGATCGATTGGATGACTTGGAGCTCTCGTTCGGCATTAAGTTCTCCTCTGATGTATTTGCATAGATCCTTAAATGGTAAAAAACGAAAATTAGAAAACTGAACAAAAATAAGAGATACAGTAAACAAAGTTTCTTTAGGAAACTTATATATGAAAGAAAATGAAAAATACTTACCCTAAAAATACTGCAAGCGACATTAACATTATCAGGATCATACATATGAATATGAGAACTTGGAATAGTGTTTCCTTTGTAATAAGAAACCATATCCTGTTTTGGAATCATTTCGGCGCTGGTACGTTTTCGAGTCAACGTTGCCATGATAGTACCCTCTGGTGATCTCTCGTGGGAATTAAAGAATTCGTTTGCAAATTCCAGCATATCGTAATGGAGATCTTCTGTATTCGATTCTTTTACTTTATTTTCGTTAAATTCTTGTAGTTTTTTCTCCACCCTGAATTTTCGTCGTTGTTCTCTTTCACTTGGTTCTTGTTCTTGGTGTGAGTACCTCCAGTTTGGAGGCTGCAAAAATTAATACAAAAATAATACTTTAAACTTAGTCATTTTTAAATAAGTTAAGAATTGACAATCTATAAAAATATATACTGCACATTTGTCGGTTAATAACCGAAAACTATATATAAGAAAGTTAGATAGATATAAAAGCATGGTGTTAATGATCACATCAATCGATGGTACCATGCTTTTATATCTATCTAACGTTTTATTTGAATATTAGCAACATACAGGATACAACACAGTGCTGATGATTCCCAAAAAGGATGAAATGGTACTATTCACTGTTTTGTGTCCATATGATTTTAACGACAGGTAGATAACTTTCTTAGTCATTTTTATTTATAAAAAATGTATAAACTTACAACTGCACTGGTGGTGTTTGAAATAGGTGGAGTTGGTTTTGGAGATTCACTCATTATTCTAGGTGGTGCTGGAAGTGGTGGCGGTGAAACACAAACTGGCACTGGTGGCTCCTCACGTGGCAACACTGCTTCGTATATGGGTTCAGTATCCTTATCCGCCGGTTTTTTAGGTTCTTCTGGAAGGATAACTGGAACTTCATTTTCTGGAGGATTCTGGAAACAAGGTGGTGGGGGAGGGGGAGGTTCGGTGGGTTCTGGAAGAGTAGGAATGCCAATTTTGGGAGGAGTTGGTGTTTGTTGTTCTTGAGCAAGTCCTTCCAGCTCTTGTTGGATGACTGTTTCTAATTCAACGTCCAAATCTATAAAATGGTTTTAATAGAGTAAAAATTCTAAAAATTAAAAAAAATAAATAATATACTTGGCCAAGTAAAATATTAAAAACGTTATCAAAATGTTATTTAACAAATATTTAAACAAATATTTATAATCATTATTCTGAATAAAGATAAATAGATCAAACATTTGTTTGATAAGAAGGCATTATAATTTAAACAAAACTTTTATAAATCTCGTTGACTCAATAACAAATACTGACCTTCAACCAGTTCATTCATTTTAGCTCCAATTTCAGTGATTATATCATTTCTGTTTTGAGGAACATCACTCAAAAACGCAAATAGATTGTCCAAATCTACAGATTCCGTAACCGGTTCAGTCAACCTAGGTTTAAGCTGTTCTGCCATATGTGACAACGCTGCAATTTCTTTCTCGGCTTGTTTCTCGCTTTCTTCTAGGATGACCTTCCTTTGTTTTTCTTCTTCTTGTCGATTTTCAGCCAAACGTTTGGCAGCTTCTTCTGCTTCTTTTGCTTCCCGAGCAAGCCGCTCTTGCTCCATTTTTTCGCGTTTTTCCATTTCTATTTGAAGTCGTTTCATTTCTCGTAAAGCAGCAGCGACCTCTCTTGCAAAAACTCCACGCAAATGACTTTGTATAACTATTGCAGCTCTGCGTTTTCTCAAAAACTCAATTCGTAATTTCCAACCCTAAAAATGTTACACCTTTATATCTTTCTGTGAGAAATGAGGAGTGAGATATTGTAACAAGTTAACCCATTAAGGACTGACTCATGAATTTATTAAATAATATATGAAATATTTATCAGATATTACTATTCTTAGTCCAAATAAGTAATTTTTACTAAAAAAAAATCAATTTTTTTTACGTTTTCGCTTGTTAAACGAGACTAGTAGTAAAATGTAAACAATTTACTTGCTATAAATAAAAAACCATAATTTTTGCATATGCTAAGCCATAAATAAATAAATAAATTGGAAACTACATGCATTTTAAAATCCTCCTTACAATAATCTGTATGAATAATATTTATAATATTCATTGAATATTTAGAATGCAGAAGGTTTTGTCGCATATTCGCCTATGTCATTGTAAAGACATTTTTATTATTTTTTATAACAATTGTTATTCTATAAGTTTACATGCTTATACATTTTTTTTAGCTTAATATGCTTAATTATTATATTAATAATTATAATTGATGAAAATTACAATAACTAAATGCAATATAATACAGTTTAACGAAGTTTCAATATTAAGTTTTGGTTAATTTGGAACCAGACAGTGCTTATTAGCCGGGAAGTGTACTTCCCACGGCCTACGAAAGGGTTAATGGGTTAATAGTACATTACGCACCGAATATGCGTTTGCATATGTGTGTGTCTGTATTGCGCACACACACACATGTTTAAGTTATAGGTCGTATACTATTTTTCCTACGACCTAAAACCTAGACATACAAAAAATGCAAGAATCGTTTTTAAATTAATTTGTCAATTTGACGTTTTGTTTTTAAGGTTTACTTATTCTCGGACATCAGATATGTAAAATTAGCTGATTGTTACTTTCCGACTGCTGTCATGGCAACGGGTGGAAAATAGCTAGGTCGTAGAAAGTAGTATCGTCAACCGGGTATATATCGAACGTTTTTTTTTACATTTTTGTACGTAATTTTGGAACCCTATTCAAAAATCGCTTATACTTTTTTAGAACAGTTTCGAGTTTGTTTTTGTAACCCCCTAATACTAAAATAGTTTTTTTTTAAAGCTTAAAGTTTGAAATTTAATGGATAATACATAAAAGTTATAATAAAAATATAAATTGGTTAACCTTATAACATAAAAATCCCTAAGATATCAACAGCTGACTACCAAGGGCGAAAAAATATATACCCGGTTGACGGTATATTACGCACCGAGTACGCGAACCATGTTTCGAGGTACGTATACTATTTTTCCTACGACCTAACACCTAAACTTTCAAAAAACAAAAATGGTCTTAAAAATAATTTTATTAATTTGACGTTTTGTGTTTGACGTTCACTTGTTTTCTGACAGCAGATATGTAAAATCAGCTGACTGTCACTGGTCGTAGGAAAACAATATTTATTTACACGATTATATTTATTTCCCAGGTAGCAAGGGATGTTATATTACAAGAAATTAACATCACTTTTGAGTGTATTTTTAAACTAAATCATAACATCACATAATATTGAAAAATAACATGTATTTAACATCACATTTGCAACGTAACACGTGTGACGTGACAACCATGTTATTTAATAACAAATATTTAGCAACGCTGTGAATATATCGCATGTCACATATTAACGTGGATTTCACGTGAATGTCATGTTATTTTGCTTCTCACCGACGTTCGAAGCAAAAAAATCGATATAAGATGATGTTGATAGAGTAAATTATTATAAGGAAATTGTATACACATTATACGATTTCCAATGGATAGGGGGCTCTGCCGGGCTTCCCAAGACCACGGACACGGATTAAAGGAATATATTCTCCGCTTAATCTGCAATTTCGTATTTAGAATCTATCTGTTTCAATCTGTGATTGTTTCAATTACTGATTGATTTTAAATCCGATTTTTTTTATAGGCTTATAGCGTTTTTAATGGTTTTATTTAGAAAAAGCTAATATCCTAGGATATTATTTAAATATTAAAGTACCAGTAACGGCATCCATAAGATATTAGATATAACAGGAATGTGTATTTATGATGTCACAAACACGTTATTTTCGGGATGTCAATGTGTGATGTTATTAGGGGCGGACTTAGGACATCCCCACCATGCTACATTCTTGTTAAATGAGACTACAATCTTAACATCACATGTCACATATTAACGTGGCTTTCACGTGAATGTCCTGTTATTTTGCTACCTGGGAGGTGATATCACTTTAACCAACATGAAATTCACGAATGTTATCTGAGAGTTAATATCACCTAATTCACGTGTATCCTACAATGTTTTATCCAACAACTATTATAGTTGTTGGATAAAACTATAATAGTTGTTGGATAAAACATTGTGAATTACACCTATAATAGGTGTGTTTGACGTTCACTTGTTTTCTGACAGCAGATATGTAAAATCAGCTGACTGTCACTGGTCGTAGGAAAACAATATTTATTTATTTACACGATTATATTTATTTATTTACACGATTATATTTATTTATTTACACGATTATTTACACGATTATTTACACGATTATAAAAAAATATTACCTTATAAGCGTGTTGAAGTTTTAATACAGCATCTCGTTTTTTCAAAAACTCTCTTCTTGCTAAAAATCTTCTATATATTTTCTGAATTATAACAGCCCTAGATACAATCATCTTATTTCTTGTTTCCTCTAAAGGTTCATGTACATGCGACCTTAAGAAAACCTTTGTTTTTCCCAATTGCCACTCAGTTTTTGGTAAATTATGACTATCAATTAAAGTTTTACACGCTTTTTGGACATCTTCAGGTAACCTGTTTTTGGACAGGCAATGGTAACGTATCACAAAATCTTCATAGCTCATATGGATAGGGAAACCTTCCTTACGAATTCGAATAATGTCTAACATTCCGAGGTATTTTAGTTGATCCAGAACCATGCTATCGTCATAATCTTTGGGTAGTTTGTCTTTGTTGGGTTTTATACATCGTACGTACCACGGTGTAGTGCATTGCAACACATCCACTAAAGACTAAAAAAAAATATGCTAGAATGTATATTCTGCAGGCATTCAGAAAACATAGCTTTAAATTTAATTGAAACCTACGGATGTTGATTAGGGTGGACCTTTTATTTTTTTGTTATCTTTGAATTTCCATTTAGGTGTAACTGGAGAATTCTGAAAATATGAGAGTGATCAAACTTCTCTAAGGGTCTTAATTAGGCCTCTAAAATTCGTAAAATTACCCATAAATCGTAAAAAATCGTTGAAATTTGTCTGTAATTTTTGTATAATTGAAAAATTGAAATCTTATTTTTTTCCTCTTGAGCATACAAAGCATACAAAATTATATGCCAAATTTCAAAATGATTAAAAGATTTTAACCCGTGCCGAAAATTCGTAAATTTTAGTGTTAGGGGCAAATTTGGCGGATTTTCGGCACGGATTAGAATCTTTTGATCATTTTGAAATTTGGCACATAATTGTGTATTCTTAAAAGAAAAAAAAATAAGATCCCAAGGCCCTTAAAATTTTTACTTATACAAAAATTAGAGACAATTTTCAACGATTTTTCACGATTTATGAGAAATTTTACGAATTTTAGAGTCCCAAGTAGGGCCCTTAGAGAAGTTTCGTTCCTCTCATATTTTCAGAATGTTCTAGTTACACCTTAATAAAAATTTTAAGATAATAAAAAAATATATGGTCGACCCTAATGTTGATATAGCTAAGAAACGGACATTTAGCCCTATAGGTCCTTGGTATGAAAAGCTAATAGACCCACCTGTAACTGATGCCTGAAAGTATCAGAAACCGTTGGTTTCCCTTTGCTAGTTCCCCTGAAAACCGTTGAACCACCATTAGCAATTGTTCTGTCGTTTAATTTGGAAGTAAGGTCCTGAAAAGTGGACAATTCTGTCACGAATTCGTTTCTACAACGAGAAATTATATCGAAAAACACGTCCTGTTGTACGTCTCTATTTTTATCTACAAAACCCTTTACGTTATAAGTCACACAGCCTGCGTAATGTTTGATCCCAAATTCTGTTTCCCAACGACGCCTGTCATCACCTAAAATTTAAATAATCTGCATTAATTTTAAAACTATTATAATAATATAAATAATTATTTCTATACAAACATTTTGTATCCAACACCTCATTATAAATTTAACACGTATTAACATCTCGTTTAAAGACCAATAAGTAATATGACGGTTAATCTACTGGTATTGATTAACCCTTCGTTTCTAGGAGTACCTAGGGGTACCTTACGTTGAGTATTGGATAAAGTATTGTATGAAAAAACTTGGGTGTCAGCGGGCTATTTTACTAATAAATTCGTTTTCAGCGCCCAAAAATACGTCAGAAAAATATGGTCTTGTTAAGAGTATTCACGCTATTTTTAAAGCGTCAATACTTAAAAATGGTTCGGTGCTGTTAAAAAGTTACCTTTAACATATCTTTCATGGCTCTCGAATTCAGAGTGTAAATTTGATATATAAGAAGCATCACAACCTCTAGGTAGATGACATTGTTCACTTAGCAGCCTCAAAATGCACCTTGGTGGTTTTTCTATCAGTTCTAAACACAATGTGTTGTCTGTAAATTCTATGTGATTGTATATAATTTGCTCCTGCTCATACTAGAAAAAAAAAATGGAATGTTAGACTCAAATTCGCAGCTAATTAAATACCGTCGTATTTTGCATTTCACCCATTTTACCATGATAATTTTCTGTTGTGGATGATACGTAATAGTCCTCGGGCCCACGCCCAGTAGAATTTTTGTGATTACGTCACGTCCAAACGAGACTTTGTATATGTGTTCTTTATGTCCAGTCGAAAAACTTCTTACATAAGAAAATTCTCGATAGCGGGGCGTTTTTTTTTTGGGACCAACCCGTAACTTTAGGGCGTCCGCCAACGGTATTGCACTTGATTTTAAATATTTTTATTAAACGAAGTAAAATTCAGAAAAAATGCAAAATCTATTCTATCATTAAACTTACAAGTTAAAAAATTTGCAATTTTGGATATAAATTTAGAGGTTTCTTCTCTTTTACTCAATTTATTGGTACTTACAATCTCTTGTTCCAATGCAAAAACGTAATGGTTAAAAAATTTGTGTAGTTTTTCATTGGTATAGTTTATACATAATTGTTCGAATGAATTGGTAGCAAAATTTTCGAATCCAAAAATATCCAAAACTCCCAAAAATCTGGTGGAATCCTGACCTGGATTTGTGCAATTATTAATATGGTTAATGAGCCAGGCAAAACTTCTTGAATACAATGCTTTTGCCATTGCATGACGGTTTTCTCTAGCCTAAAAATATATTTAAATAATTAAAATTATAAATAAATTATAATTAGAGGAATCTGACCAGATTCCGGCTGGATTATTTAGTGAGTTATAGTACACAAAAAAAAAATCAGTTAAAAAGTTATTTTATTATTCCATCAATCTATTTTCTAATCATCGTACAGAGTGATATTGGTAGACTGACAGTTTGGGGCTGCTGGCCCTCTTCAGTACCAAGAGTCAACTCTGCACGCTGATTAAGAAAACGTTTTTAGACTTTACTCGCAAAAGGAATATAGCCATTAGATTGATGTAGACTTGTGCGCCATCTATTTCTAGATGTAGACAACTACTCATACCTCTCCTTATCTGGAGACTTTGAATGGTAGCAAGTTGAAGACTTGTGTGTCTCAAGCACATAGTACCACTAACGGGTGGTTAGACGTAAAATTAGTAAGCCCGAAACTGTCAGTCTACCAATATCACTCTGTACGATGATTAGAAAATAGATTGATGGAATAATAAATTAATATTTTTATAATTTTGTTTAAAATTAAAAATTTCTGTCCTTACTAAAAAGTTATTATTTACTTATAAGGAATTATAGTTACATACAGATAAATGATTACTTAAAACAAATACTTAATATTTAGATCAAATGGCTGAAAAAAATTATATCCACAAGTATGTGATTATTAAATGGTTTGCATCATTGAAGTTAAATAGGTATCTTACTTATACCAATAGGTGAAAACTTAAATCAAGTAAAAGTGCTAAGTTTAAATAATAAAATTTCTTGTGTCTAGATATAAAGCAACTCAAATAAAGGATGACAAGTAGATAGTTATACTCAGTAATTAAAATACAAAAGTTCTAAAAATAATGATAAATAGTACTAAAATAATAAAATTTATTATTTTACATTTAATGTAAATTGCAATAAATGTACACGGGCTGGTATTTTAAAGGGTAGCAGTAGATGATAACAGAACAGTCCTGTTAGTTTTTACCGGGTAATTTGCGTAAGGGGTGTCCTCTATCTTGAATTTTAGGGGTGAGTGCGGTTATCTCGCTTAATATTATATTAATAGCAATCGAGTTATATTCTGTCATAATGTGTGAGAACAATAATTCAGTAATAATAAGTGTTTGACAAATAACTTGTCATTAATCGATAACCTAATATGCATATTTTTTGAGAAAATAAGATACGAAAAACCTGAGTGATACTTTTTTCCGAAATGGAAATCACTATGGTCTGTTTCATCAAGCAAGAAAGTACCTAAATTTAAAATCGCACAGTAAATATTTTACAACAGGTTTGAATAGTATATGTTTGTATATAGAATATAGTTATATTCTATAAAATAAACTACACAGTATATTCGCACATCCAATATTCGAATCTATTTTGAAAATATTCACTGTGCGATTTTTAATTTACTCTCTTGCTTGATGAAAAACATACCATAGACCATTTCTGTAAATGGATTAAAATTATCTGATCAAAATTTATATAGAATAAGCTAAAACAGTATAAAATGAAGGACTATTAAGTCGACTGTGGTAATTTCTGATGAAAAAAGTCCATTATCTTCCGAAACCGA